>CM034153.1:497186434-497576434 GCA_019776745.2 Taxus chinensis
CCTCACTGACTGCAACAGTATCATAATCAACCTTTTTCTAAATTTCATGGAATTAATGGAATTTGGGAAAATGATTGCTATGTACCTCATGATAAACTCAAGTTACTTGAAGAAAAGGGTATCATCACCTTTTGAGCATGATAGCTTGACTGATTACACTCTCCTCCACCACAATTTCACTCATCGTAATATGTAACCTTGCACGATCACCACCCTACTAACAAGTTGGTTTTACATATTCCTCAGCTAGATTTAACTCCAAATCAAGATACGAAGAAAAAACCTACTACTACAACTCATCTCAACTAGGTCATGAAAAAACAAAGATTTATATTACAAGACTCTAAAGTTAACAATATTTCTACTACTTCACATGTATCTTCTTTATCATCACTCAAACCAAAAATAATTTTTTGCTACCTATTTCTAACTAAGTTCTATATTGATCTTGTAGTTGTGACTCTCTGTGTTTTTGTCACTTTTCATGATTCATCAGTAGAATGAGAGGATCACCCTCCTTTAATTCTACACATAGGTTTCTGAGCACTCTTATTCCTTGATCATTCAAGGATTTTGCCCTATACAATTTTTTAGACATTTCCCTCAACTATAACAACGACTATTTGATCATTTCATAATTAATCATATTTATTTTAAATACACTAATCAAATCATAAAAAAACATCACATGTCTATCTATTTTTTATTCTAAAAAATCACAAATCCAATTCAATAAACACAAATTTTCATTGCTAATATTCAACACTAATTACACCACATATCATCATGCACATCAAACTATATCATCAAGAATAAATAATAGATAACACCCATACACATGATAACACAATGTGAAACCAAATAATCATATGTATATATAACACAATGTTTTAATACAAGTTAGGGTAGTTCCCTCAATCCTCCTTGGTGTCCCCAAGATTTCACCTTGAAATCTGGGACAACCCCTTTTCAAAAAATTAATTCTTTTCAATGTAGTGGCTCATTTTGCGTTTGTTTTACATGCATTTGTTTGCATTACTCTAAGGTATCCCCATAGAGTCATAAAACTCAAATTCCCCAAGTACCCACATGCTAAAACTCACTCTATCCCTTCACCAGGTTTTGTCTAAGAGAATTTTATTTATTTATTTATTAAATGAATAAAGTTATTTTAAAAATAGATTGAGCTAAACTTGGAGGATTTAGGTTATATAAATATCTTCACCCCATAATTATTACCATAGAACATTCACCCGAGGGGAAGAATTTTTGCAGTTCGGATAATTGGAAAAAAAATCGAGCAATTGCTTGTAACTTTTTTGTTTTGTTTTATTTATTTTTATCTGTGTTTTTGTTTGTTTTCTCTGGAAATTCCTGTAGCCTATTCATTATTCCTACCAGATCTTTCCCCACACATAGGGTTTTGAAAATATATCCAGTATTTTTAATTACTAATCTGGCTACAAACAATTAGAGCTCAGGATTCTTTTAGAAGATTGCAAGAAGTTACTTGTTCCAAAAAGGTGCAAAAATGGATTTTATGAAAATAAGAAATATACTACCATCAATGTGTATATCTTGAGAAAATATGCACTTTTAGAGAAAACAACACCTAAAACGGAGCCATAGAATGAAAGTTATGGCACATGAAAGTTTTTACTGTTACATCTTCCCGGACCTTTTCCAAAAATAGAAAATAAGAAAAGAAATGTTCTCTTCATGCTAGTCGTAATTTTCAAGGTTGTCTTCCACATCCAATTTCCATGTTGCCTTACGTGATGAATTTTCATGCAATTTTAAAGGTGAAATTCATAATGCAAGTTGCACTTTTGGAAAAGAGTTATCTTTTCATACAATTCACATTTCTTTGGAAGGAATCACTTAAGCTTCCAATGGAAATTTTGGTAGTGGCAAGAAGGTAGGGATTTATTGCGTGCCTATCAGGTTAATTTTTCCCATCCAGTCAAATCACTTAAGCTACCAATGGGAATTTTGGAGGTGGCAGGTAGGCAGGAATTTCTTACCTACCTTATAGGGTGAAAATTCCCATTATGAAAGTAAAGTCACTTAAGTAAAAGCAGGAATTTATTACGTGCCTTGAAGTGTGAAATTTCCTATTATGAAAGTCAAGTCACTTAAGTGAAAGGCAGGAATTTCTTTCCTGCCTAACAGGTTGACTTTTCCCATCAAAGAGGTTTATTCACCCATGCAAGTCACACTTTTTGGAAGGAAGGATTTAAGCTTCCGGTGGGAATTTTGGTAGTGGCAGGAAGGCAAGAATTTCTTTCCTACCTTGCAGGGTGAAAATTCCCATTAGGAAAGTCAAGGCAAGTGGATGAGCTAAAGAGAAGTCAAGGATGCCTGGTAAAATTAAATAGAATAAATTCATTAAAAAAATCAAGCAGAAGCATGAAAACTTGGGTGCCCAAATTGAGTGAAAGAGCATGGCTTTTAATTAATTAATTGCCAAAAATAGGGAAAGGCAATTATTAAAAATAACATGGAGATGGCTATATAAGCATGGGGTTCCATTAAGGAGAAGAAATTAATTATTTTTAATGAAGTTTGCAGCCTGGACAAGTTTTGACACCAAGGGAAGGAGGATTTTTCATTAAAGAGTGTTTTCCATTGCTGGGAAGCTTTCAGTTTTGGAATATTGGGTTGGAATAGCCTAATTTTTGTTATTTTGATTGTATGCATATTGGTATAAGTGCCCAGGTATTCATCACAGGTGCTCATATTAGTGAAAGGAAGTTCAAATAAATGTCAGATACATTGAATATATTTTTTGAATCAGGAGAAATTGTCAGATCTGCACAAATTGATCCAATTACAAGGGATTCCAGCAGAATTAAAATAAAATGAGCTTAGACAAAGATTATTCCAGGCATGATCAAGAAAGATGAAAGAGAAGGGTCTGCAAAATCATACATTTCTTCCAGATTTTCTGAAATCAATGATATAGACATAGGTCTGAACCTATCATCAATTTAATTGTTGGATCCATAACATGAAGATCATCTCTTATGCAGGTGATTAAAAGTAGCAAGATTATTCAAGCCTCAATGTTTCTAGTCATAGCTCAATTCCTTGAAGATCTTGACATGACCAATTGTGACTGCAATCAACATACAGGATGCTCGAAATAGATGGGAAAATGTTGAATTGCATGTTCAAAAAGTATATTCAATATCAAAACAAAAATAAAGCGTAGGGTTTTACAGCTAGCATATATTCTTTTTTCTTTTCTTTCTTTTCATATTTCTTATGTTCCTAGATGAAATTGTGAGATTAAATTTATTGGTTTAAAATCCAATACTTTAAGTTATTTGAAAAGGTTTTCTAAGATAAGTGGCAGATGTGCAAAATTTTGACTTAAACTTCATATGTGTGTGCAATGGAAAGTTGGCGAAAGCTATGGAGTGAGGCTAAAGAACCTCAAAGCTTTGCTAACTCAAAAATGCACCATCTGATTAGAGCTAAACAGGAGAAACTAACATAAAATTACTATAACTTTGACAAAAACATCAAAAACTAACATGTATACTACTCTCTACTCTATGAAAGCTTATTAAAATCGAACCTAGTTTAGATCCTAAGCAATCAAATTATGTGATTAGTTGTTTTCTTCAATGGAGGTGGATGGATGAAAGATGGAGGAGCTCTTAACAATGGAGTATGGCCAAGATCCAAATTTTCTATAGCTTAAATCTATCACAAATGGTTTCTAATGCCTTTCCAAAGTGTTTGAGAGTAAAGTTGTAAGTCTGAATGGGAAGGGTGACCCTTCTATTTATATTTTTTGGTTTGGAAGAATTTGGAATTTGGGTGCATGTGGGACTAAAGTCTAAAAAGTAATTTAGGATTAGATTAGGATAAACATGTTTTAGGATTAGTTAAGATTGGTTTAGGCTGGTTAACTAGGGTTTAGGCTAGTTAAACTCGATTAGCAAGTGATTAGAGACTCGTTGAGAGTTAGGAGGGGTTTGGATAACCAATTGTGACTGATAGATAGCCTAGGAAGCCAATAGAAGTGGTCTAGAGAGAACTAGGGAGATTATGAATGGTCGAAAGGAGGAATGTTTAGCTAATAAGAGAGATATTAACCAAATTAGATGATTTATAGGAGGAATACGACCAAGAAGGTGTCGTAAATGGGCATTTGAGAATGGAGCGAAGAATGGGGAATTAACATAGTATCATTAATCAGTTGAATTGGATGAAATGCTATGTAAACATATTTTAGGTGATTTGCCCCTCTTTGGGGTGGTATAAGTGATGTCACTTCAAAGAAAGTAGACAAGCATAAACAAGTAGAAAATTTTGAAGGGATAGAAGAAAAAAATGAGTAGAAAGGATGCCCCCTTGATTGTCGATGGGGTGATAGAAGAACTCGATTGATGATCGAAAAGATGACAGAAAGAGAACAAAAGAAAGAATAGTGTGATGAAGAAGAAAATAAAGGAGATATAGAAGAAAAGGAGTATGAGAAAGGGGGAATGAGCTAACATCCATCCAATGCCTTTTAAACAACTTTATTTTTCATCATATTGCTAGAGATCTTCATCATTCGGTCCTTATTAAAAAGAATGAACAAAAGTGTAGTATGACATGAAAAGCCATATATGAACAAATGTCCATTGCCAAAAAAAAAACACTAACTCCATGCAACATACAAAATGCAATGCAATACGAGAAAGTAAAAGATGCCTAACTCCATGCAACATACAAAATACAATGCAATACAAGAACGTAAAAGATGCCTAACTCCATGCAACATACATAATGCAATGTAATACGAGAAAGTAAACAAGCTAACCTAACAGAGAAACATAATGCAATGTTTTTGTTATCAAGCTTCAGTTCCAACCTATTCGAATTAATGACAAGGGTTAATGATGGTGCCCCAAGCAAAGATACATGCGAGGGGGAATAATGGAGGACACTTTGGTCCAATGGAAAAATAATGTGCACTACGAAACAGTACCAGGAAACTCGTTGTGCCCCAGAGTACAGACGAAGTAAGCAGCCTAGCTTTTGTAAGTGATTGTAGATCAGGGTGATCCGTGAGTCGAGCACATGAATAGGTGAGAACCAAAGAGTGACATTTATAGGATGATTTATAATGTTTTTGATGTTTCTTTGAACATATTTGAATGTTTTGATTTTTCCAACATATTTGAATGTTTTTTATTTTTCTAACATATTTGAATGTTTTGATTTTTCCAACATATTTGAATGTTTTTTATTTTTCCAACATATTTGAATGTTTTTTTTATTTTGAAAGTTTTCTGAAACTATGTATAGGAAGAAAAAGAAGTGTGGATGCCCCTAGTGATAGATGGGATGTACAAGGGTGAAAGGCCACGTGCATGCGCAAGAAGGTGAAGATGTAAAATTTCCCCAGCGATTAGGTGGGAGTATTCAAAGGCAAACTCTTCACGTGTAGAAGTGGGACCCAAGGCCATTATGGATAGGTTCAACATGATGATGAACGTAAACCAATTAATTTCTGGGAAGAAGCAAGGATGCCCCCAGCGTAAGTTGGCCTAAAAGCACATGATAGAAAGGAAGGAGATGATTGTCTTTGTGAAAGGGGAAAAAGGTGTCCGCAAACATGTCAAAAAAGGAAATCTTATACACATGGATGTTCTGAATGAAGTAGAAGAATGATGTGAGTGATATGAATGTAGTTTAGAAGCTTCGTGATGAAGAAGTGATTAGCCAAAGGCACAAATCATGAGGCAAGATACAGACTAGAGTAAGAGTCTAAACAAGGTCCAAAAAAAGACACTTGGTAACATACTAATCCTATTTACTCATAGAGATCCAATGTGTGAAAGTGGAATTAAATTACCTCTTGAAGGAAATATTTAATAGACAAAAAGTGAAGACACCCTAGCCAATGTGAAGGAATGATTTATTTTGAAAGGTGATTTGTGAATGGAGGGTGGAAGGATAGCCGTACATTGCTCTGCTGCCAACTAGGCATCCATAGCCCCGATGGAGATGCATTTTATTCTAATCGCAACATTTCTCTACTGCCAGTCAGGCATCCATAGCCCTGATAGATATTATTGGAAATACCCCAAGAGAGAGTTATATATCAATTATCTTTTTCTTTGTAGCTCTTTTGAATTTTGATTGATTTTGATTCTTTTTCTTTTCCTGAAAAATTATTTCAGCTCTCTTGTTTGAAAAGGGGTTAAGAACCAAAAATTTCTTGATGGAAGGATGTGGAAGTGATTGTGATGACAAAATTGGCTGGTGTCAAAAAATATATCCAAAATTTCTTTGCAACAAGTTTATTAGATGTTGAATGTGATAGGATCTCCATGAGGTCAGTCGTTCTTTAATTTACCAAGGTGATAAAATACCAAGGTTAAATGGATACCATAGAGATAAATTTCACAAAATGTGTGTGAATGGGCTAACCAAAAGATCACCAAAGGGATAAAAATGGTAGGAAGACTTGCAGAAGAATAGTAAGGAAGGGAAGAAAGAACATCCATGTGTATGCAATACCTGATTGCAATGTTTGACCTTTGTACCTTTGATTTTTATTTGAAATGTTTTCTCATGTTTTTGTATTTTTGAATTGTTTTGATTTTTAGATTTTTGATAGTTTTTGGAAAGGTGGGACCAACAAAGTCACTCTGCATGGTAAGATCCAACAATGATGTTTGCAAATTCCTTAATAAGGGAGACTAAGCGTGATTGTTTATCAAGAGTCATGTTATCTCCCATGTCGATGATCGTGGTGAGCTCATACTCAACAAAATATTGTGATTTATCCTGAAACACAGATTTCATATGTGGGAGTTGGAGTTCCCTATCTAGAGGTTTATGCACTTTGTGCCATACTTGATGGTTACGTTGATGAAAGTTCTTGAATTGCATTTGATTTTTAACCTTAAGATCGTTTACTTTGTTGGGAGCTTTGGAGCTCTTGGAATTTTTGACCTGAGCTTGATAATGAACCTATTTGGGTTTTTTATAAGCTGACACATGATTTTTCTGATCCCAAGAAGGAGAAGAAAGTGAACATTTATGATTGATGAAAGGAATGATAGAAATGGTAGTGGGCTTGCCACAAACATTGATAGAAGAAAGATGTGATAGATGAAAAGGATACGGTCCAAGAATTGAAGAGGATGGGCTACCAGGAGGTGAGCCACCAATAGAAGATGATGAAGGGCTGCTAGGATATGGCCCTAAGATGGAATAAGTTGGGCTATGAGGACATGGTCCAAGAATAGAATATGAGGGTGAGGGACTACTAGGGTGTGGCCCAAGTATCAATGAGTAGGGGCCACTTGGAGGTGTCCCATAGATAGAATAGGATGAAGGGCTACTAGGACGTGGCCCAAGAATAGAAGGTAATGGGCTACCAGGAGGTGACCTATAAGTAGAAAATGGAGGGTTACTAGGACGTGGCCCCAAGATAGAAGAAGATGATGGGCTACCAGGAGGTGAGCCAAGGCAAGATTTTGATTGAGGAATGATGATAGATAAGGAATGATTGGGTAATGAGAAGATAGGCCATGGATCAATGCTAGACCCCAACATCTCATCATGTTCAGAGGAAGGTGAAGATGGAATAAAAAAAGAAGAATCAAGTTCCACGACCTTAGGCTCTTCCTCTATGTTCTAATAAAAGGAATCAAACTCTTCCTCCCCATACACGAGCGTATCGAGTTCAAGAAAGAAATCCTATTTGTAATCCTCTAAAGGGATATCTTTGTGTAGTTGATTGGTCCTTTATCCTGAGATAAATCAATCAGTATAGGTTGTTGTTATTTGACCATGGGGGTTTTACTAGAAGAAACGGATATGCTAAGAGGGGAAGATTGATTGACATAAGAAGATGAATCAAGAGAGGAAGTAGGCTTGGAGGTAGGCATTTCATGAATGGATGATTTGGATTTGGACCTAGGTCATTTTTCTACAAGACAATGTAATGCAGGTTGGAAAGTAGGATCATATAGCCATCTATTAAGTTGCAATGTAGGAATCGAATTAGATGATTGACTAGAGGTAACCCGAGTTGTGGAACTCTTCAATGGAGGAAGAGGTTGTTGAGATGACTGATGAAGGAGGCCCTACAAAGAAAGGGAGAACCGTGACTCAAGAACCGAATTAGATGTTTGATTGATGGAACTTGGAGTCACACAAGTCTTCAAAGGAGGAAGACATCATTGAGGTGAGTTGGAATAAAGGTCCTGTGAAGAAAGAGAGGACTGTGATTCAAGATTTGATATAGGGGTATTCGAACAATAGTTGGGATCCGAATCTTCAGAAGAAGAGTGGGAATCCGAATGGTAGTTTGGATCTGAATTGGAAGAAGAGTGGGGGGAACCTGAATAATAATTTGGATCAGAAGCATCCAAACCATACCACCGACTATGAGCTAAAGGTGGGGAATGGGGTACCCAGGTGGGAATCCTAGCACGAAGAACCAAACGAGGTTTAGTCGTACAGGGTATCTTTTGATGTTAATGCGTAAACCTAGGTTCCGTACTGTCATAAGCGTGAGGAACTACGTGATAGTTAGTCATTGTTGGTGTCATTTAAGCATAAATTTCTAAACCTAGATAGTGTGATCAAACTTCTTCAAAATGAAGAAGGCCCCATGCCGATTTGGGCAGCACAATGGCAGCCAACTAGACATTCAGTACGTACAGAGATGCGTGTGTGATTTTCTGAAGAAGGTCTAAGGAAAATAGACATCATGATGATGCAATCTCAATGAGATCAAAAAGGATTGTCCTAGAAAACAAGTTTTTTGAATGAATAATCACAAGGAACAATCACACAAGTGTGAAACACAAATCCAATCAATAAGGAAATACTCCCTATGTAAAATGTGTGTGTAAAATGGCATCCCAATGCAAAGATGATCCACACCATGTCAATACTTACGTCAAGTTTGAAATGAACAAGATGTAAGTAACAAAAAGGAGCCAATCGCGACCTCCACACAAGGTATACCTAGTACTAATTCGAGTATCGATGAAAGCTAAGTCTTTTAAAAAGTGGACATCGCAACTAGATATATCGTAACAACGCTATCCAGATATATCAACCAAGAAAGCAAGGTGTCGATATCAAAACAACATCATGGTGGCATATATAATGTGGTATCAACACTCATTAAGAAACCTAGATGACATCTAAACTAAAATCAAGTAGAAGGTATAATAAGAAGTCTATGGTAATGCAAGAAGCATAACTGCGCAATAGAGGGATTTATACTATGTGCCCAAAGAATGGGAGACACAATGTAAATACCAAGACTGAACGACCAGAATGCAAGCAATAAATGACAAACTAGGGATGAGAAAAAATGACAAAACCGACCAATAACAATTATGAGGATCCTGAAGTAAAGATCATAGGACTTCCAAAGACATAAAAATGTACCTACCCACTTTAGTCATTTAACACCCAAGCCACAAACATGGATGAGTGTAAACGTACAAAAAATTAGCTAGCACTATCTCTGACACGACACATAAAGTATGCCTCTTTTCAAATTCCAACATGGAAAGTACGAATGCATGGGTGTAGATCAAGAACGTGTGAGAATAGAATTAGTTTCACTTTGGGTAGAGCTTCACCTCATTTGAAAAATGAGAAGGAAGCTAAGCTAGGTAGTATGTTTGTCTAAATTCATGATGAAAAACACTTAGATCCAACTTAGAATGGGTTTGTTACCATGTTCAAAAAAGAAGGTGTTGAATCCAAACAAGTTATCACTTTGTGATGGCAAACAACACGAATGGACTAGTAAGGTTGGCCTCTAGAAAAAATGGTTTCCTTAATAAGCTCTCTCAACTAGGTGTTACAAGGTTGTCTTAAGCGAGTGCGATTTACCCAAAAAGTCACGCTGACTAGTTTGGGAGTATCTTGGCTTTACTTTACCCCCTTCAATAACAGTAGGCAACTAGTGTGTCTACATGTACTATCATTGGGGTCGCCACACAGAAAACTGGTAACGCTATCTCACAAGGTGTACTAGTCAAGTGGGTAAACAAGGTGCTTCTGGTTGCATCCACGAGGTTACTCAATAGTGGACTACTTTGGGGTTCCTGGAACCACCCCCATTGTTATAGCTTAAGGTGTTATGTTAAAGGGGTTACATTCCAGTTAAGTGGAGAGGGACTTACCCTTTTCTAAAACTTGCAATACAGTGTGTTGAATATGGTGTGTTTTTTATCTTAATGTGGTTTCAAAAGTGGCACACCATCTGGCAATCTGCAAACACACATGTATTAGAATTTTTCACTTTGTTCTCAACACCTTTCTTTGGCCAATGTTAGGTTCTATAGACAACAAGTTGGTTAGTAGTTTTCCCGTTTTGCTGATTTTGGGGTAAAAGAGAACTCACAGTTTCTTTTGATTCCTAAGGTTTCCCGAAATCACGAAGAAAGAGCATACGCAAAGTGGAAATCCTAAAAATCACATCAAAATGTTACTTTATCCTTAAGAAGCAAGTGTTTTTAACATGTAAAAATATATTTTGTGTAAGTGCTTTTGATCTCCAAGATCGCTTTGGAAAGCACAAGGAGAGAGTATACGCACGTTTCACAAACCCTAATTTTCAAGCTAAGGAATGAAAAACACTTAAATCATGCAGACCAAAATTTTTAAAGAGTTAGTCGTGTTTTAAAACCTATCAATATTTTTATAAACCTACACAAAAAATGTCAAAAAAAAAGCTAAAAGAGACTGTAAATTTTTTAAATTTTGACAGTAACACCTGCGCGCCCAAACCGACATGTACGCACCCCAGCCAACAGGTACGCGCATAAACCAACACCTACATGGGTATGTTAAAATTTTAATCATTTATCAACACCTATGTGCCCTAATCCAATAGGTATTTTAGGGTTTCAACGCATACACGCTCCT
The DNA here is from genome assembly GCA_019776745.2 of Taxus chinensis. Taxonomy (NCBI): domain Eukaryota; kingdom Viridiplantae; phylum Streptophyta; class Pinopsida; order Cupressales; family Taxaceae; genus Taxus; species Taxus chinensis. The sequence continues at coordinate 497,197,349 of CM034153.1, forward strand.
ACTGATAGATATGCAGCCCAAGCAAAAAGAAGTTTGTAAAATTTTACACAGTGACATTAATTACATAGATGTGTCTAGAGAGGAAGAGATGCGGACAGGTCAACGAAGATGCTGACACGTCCTTATAGAGAAAATTTTCAAAAGCACAGAGGACACCCTGACGGATACGTGGCCTTTTCGACAGAGACGTGCATATCTCAATGTGTACGCACTACCCTAAAACACCATGTGCCCTATAAAACACCTGCAAAAAACACGGATTTTCAAAATTTCAAAAGAAACCAAGTTTTTGGTTAGTCAAAGCTTCGTATTTCTATGTTAAACCCATAAATGTGTGTAAATAGAGTTCATTAAAACAAGGTTTAAAACAGAAATAAGAAAAATAACAAGTGATTTACACTAAAAAAACTTGAAAAATGACTTTGAAGAACTCAAAGGACCTTCATTAATGGAGGATGGACATAAGTGTCCTACCAGGCATGCCAAATGTGTGCAATGGAAAGTTGATGAAAGCTATGGAGTGAGGCTAAAGAACCTCAAAGCTTTGCTAACTCAAACATGCACCATCTGATTAGAGCTATAAAAGAGAAACTAACATAAAAGTATTATAAATTTGACAAAAACATCAAAAAATAACATGTATACTACTCTCTACTCTATGAAAGCTTATTAAAATTGAACCTAGTTTGGATCCTAAGCAATCAAATTATGTGATTAGTTGTTTTCTTCAATGGAGGTGGATGGATGCAAGATGGGGGAGCTCTTAACAATGGAGTATGGCCAAGTTCCAAATGTTCTATAGCTTAAAGCTATCACAAATGGTTTCTAATGCCTTTCCAAAGTGTTTGAGAGTAAAGTTGTAAGTCTGAATGGGAGGGGTGACCCTTCTATTTATAGTTTTTGGTTTGGAAGAATTTGGAATTTGGGTGCATGTGGGACTAAAGTCTAAAAAGAACTTTAGGATTAGATTAGGATAAACATGCTTTAGGCTTAGTTAAGATTGGTTTAGGCTAGTTAACTAGGGTCTAGGCTAGTTAAAATCGATTAGCAAGTGATTAAATACTCGTTGAGAGTTAGGAGGGGTTTGGATAACCAATTATGACTGATAGATAGCCTAGGAAGCCAATAGAAGTGGTCTAGAGAGAACTAGGGAGATTCTGAATGGTCAAAAGGAGGAATGTTTAGCTAATAAGAGAGATATTAACCAAATTAGATGATTTATAGGAGGAATATGACCAAGAAGGTGTCGTAAATGGGCATCCAAGAATGGAGTGAAGAATGGGGAATTAACATACTTGAATTGGATGAAATGCTAAGTGTAAGCATATTTTAGGTGTCTACAAGATGCATGTCACCTAGATAGAAATTGTAGGAGAAATATTGCCAGATGTTTCCTTGACAACTTCCGCATGTTAAAGTTCAATTGAAGTTTCATATTTTTAATTTCCCTCTATACACTATAAAGAGAGGAAGAACCTATGGGTTAAAAGGGGGGAAAATTTTGTAATCAACATTCTTGTGTTCCAGACTTTGAGATGAAACCCTTGAAATCTTTTTGAAAGATAAGAAATAGAGAGGAGGAAGATTTCCAGAGAAATTTGGGTCAACAGTGTATTTGTTTCTTATTTCTTTTTAGATATTTGCATAAACTTTGTGTTATCTTAGATCTATATCTGAAACTTTCCTTTGCTTTGAATTATTCATTTATAGATCTATTTGTTTCGCCTATGTGCATGTGACCAACTCTGTCAACTATTGGTTAGGTTGTACATCTTATTTCTTTTCTACTTACATTCAATTATTTCTATCTTCTGCATATATACATTTCTTATAGCTACTTACTTGCTGTAAATATGCCTAGATATGGTGCATGAGCTATGCGGTTAAAGTTAAACCAATAGATAGATATTAGAAAATATGATTGACAAAATATTACACGGGAGCCTCACCGGTAAATGAGGGAGATTTATCTCATGTCTGCCTAGGTTTTTAGCTATGTGAAAAATCTAGCCAATAGTTTTTTGCAACTCTACTGGGGAACAACATAAATTAGCAGATCAAATATTTGTCTTGTTAGTTCCCTTTTATATTAGAACCTCAACCTAACAGAACATCCATTCACATGGTCTAGCAGAGCTCAAGGAAAGACTAATCATTTTTATAGATTACAAGAGAAATTCAATTCCAATCATCCTCCTCAAGTTAGAAACCATAGATCCAGTATTTCACCAAGAAGAAGAGTGAAAATTTCTCTAGATCTAGATTGTTTCTAGCACAATCCAGTAGCTGGGATTATTCTTCAAGTCTATTCTCAAAGAAGACATGCTACTTTCATGATGTAAAATTAGCCACCTACCCCTGCAGCACCTGTTCCATGGGGTGTAGTCTTTGGACATCTGAATCTGACTCCTCCTATGCATGATCTACCTAAAGGGATGAGAAATAATTTTCCAAAATTCTTTAGAGATGGAAAGAAAAATCCAAATGACCACTTGGTAGTGTTCTTTATATCATGTGGCGTGCTTGTAGTCAAACATGAAGACATGTTTGTTAGACTCTTCATAGAGACTTTGCATGACTTGGCCGGCGAATGGTTCTACCGAATAGCTCCTGGTACCATAACCAAATGGTCTACTATGCGGGATTCATTCATGAAAAGATTAAAACTAGCTGAAGATTCCATTACCTTGATAACTTAACTAAATCAGCTAAAGAAGGAGCCATGAGAGAACATGCAGTATTTCATTACAATATTCCAAAGATTTTTGTACAAAATTCTAGCTTATGCTTCTCTAAACAAAGAGGATAAAAAAATATTCTTCATCGATGCTTTACTTGTTAGCAACTCAAAACATAGCCGTTGAAATTAAAGATGACCTCATCATGGCTGGAAAGATAAAGAGCAACACTTTTAGAGCTGAAAGTTCATCCTCTGGTACTAATTTTGATTCACCATTGCAAAAACTATCAAATGAGATGATTTAGATGAAGAAAAAAATGGCTCAAATGGCTTAGGGAAACAATACTACCCCTGCTCAGAATTTCAACAACAACAACTGGAATCACATTGCTGGTTCCCAAAGATTAGAAATTGAAGTTTCTCCTAGAAACGTGGAGATGAATGAAGAAGACCAGGAAGCTTACACTGATCATCTTGAGAATGATGATTTTGTAAGTCCTTCTGGCAACTCCAACATTAATTACCTAAACTACAAATCTAAACATGATGATGAGAAACTTCATGTAGATGATCATGGTCATACATATGCAGTATTTACAAGATCACAAACTCGTCAAGCTGAGGCAGTAGCTAATGAACAAAGAAGGGGTAACCCTTTACCTTATTCTTTAGATCCTAGAGATAAGAATTTGATTTCTTCATCTCAATCACAGAAATCAAATCAAGTATCTTAATCTATTCCTTCCTTTGACATTATTTATCATGTCAAGAAAACTAGATTTCAAATGTCTAAAGCTGAATACTTGAGATCCTTTTCTAAGAAGCTATATAGGTTGGTCAAACATGTGCAGTTACTAAGAAAATATAATGCATCAAAGGGCCTTTTATCTAAGCCCAAAGATACTCCTCCCCATAACAAAATTGCATTTTTTAAATCCTCACCATCTTATGAAAGAGTGGAACCATTCTATGTTTCCCTATTGCTTAATGGTTTCAAGTTAAGCAACTGCATTCTAGATTTGGGTGCTTCTGACAATGTCATGCCAGCTAAAGTTGCAGATGCTCTTTGGTTTACCTTGACAAAGACAATAAAAAGGTGTTATTCCATGGAGAGACAAGTCCCTTTAATTAGAAAAATCAAAGACGCATAAGTTGTTCTGACAGCTTTTCCTAAAAAAAGATTAAAGAGGACAATCCTTGTAGCAGATATTTCAGTATCTTATGGCTTGTTATCAAGTAGGAACTTCTATAAAGAATAGGGAGGAGAAGTAAATATGGATTGGTCATGTGCTCATATTCCTATCAAAGGAATTAACCATAAGTTGGAGCTAGAAAAGAAGTCTAAGTACATTGTGATAAAATTCAAGGATCCTAGATCTCAGATTATTTTTCATGAATCTGACCACGGGTTTTATTTCTTGGAAATGGATAAAAATGTATTAGAGCCTGAACTTCAATCAAAGCTAGAGCCAACAAAAGAAGAAGAAAAATTTTGGACTCTAGAGTTTAAAGGCACATGTTGTTCTTTTGGATCAGGAGTCAACGTTATACTAGTATCTCCAGATCATGAGATATTCACATACTCCCACAAGCTGATGTTTGATAACACCAATCATATGGTGGAGTATGAAGCATTTCTGCTAGGAATGGAGCAAGCTAAAAGGAAAGGAGTAAAACTCCTCAAAGCCCAAGGAGATTTTGAACTTATAGTAAAGCAGGTTCAAGGGAAAATTCAAGTAAAAGGAGATAAGGTGAAACATTACAGAGATAGAGTGCTTTCTTCCACACTTGATTTTGCAGCCTTCTCTATCGACTTCATTAAAAAAAACCATAATTCCAAGGTAGAATCTTTGGCAGTCACAACGACACTATTGAATCTAGATATACCATCATTCATATTCAGACAAGGAAACTATAAAGTGGAGATGGTCTAGCGCTTTAAAGTCCCTGATAGTGTTAAATAATGGAAAACTTTCAATGATGAAAAAAAACATCTGCATGTCTGGAACAAGACAACTTTGATAGGTTTTGTTTTGAACAGAGTAAATCACCACCACAAAAAATAGTCACAGGCATAATTGATCTAGATTATGGTGAAATTAGTGGAGTAATCCAATTGAAAGGTAAAAAATCCCCAAGGGTTTAGTTTCCTTGGTGGAAAATTTTGACAAGCATGATCAGTACCTGAAGAAGAACAAAGAATATGGTGATAGTTCTACATCAGAAATGCAACTGATTAATTTGGGAATGGAGGAAGTTGATGCAGAATTATTTACCAAAGAGAACATAAGGATGAGCCACCATAAGATGAAGTTAATAAGGACTTTCCCAAGTTATTTAAAAAGAAGGATAGATAATTGAAGTTTGAGATCGGAGACTGGGTACTCTGGTGGGATAAGAGACAAGAACCGAAGGGCATGCATGGTGAATCTGATTCTCTCTAGAAAGGGCCCTTCATGATCAAGAGAGATGTTGGAATCGATACTTTCTTCCTTTAATACTAGGATGGAATTGATTTACCACTTCCTTTCAGTGGGAAGCATCTGAAGCTATTCAAAAATTGAGAGATAAGGTAAAACCTGTTTGTATATAAATAAAACTTTATTTTTTTCTTTTTTTTTTCTTTTTTTTAGTTTTTAAGGCCTAACTCTGAACCCAATAGAAAATACATGAAACTAGAGATGTTGGGATATCATCTTCACTCCTTTCATTTTGACAGAGGTAAAAATGTCCACAGATGGAGCCAACTGGTGTCCCCAAGATTTCACCCTGAAATCTAGGACAACCCCTTTTAAAAAAAATTGTTCTTTTCAATGTTGCGGGTCGTTTTGTGTTTTTTTTGCCTACAGTTGTTTGCATTGCTCTAAGATATCCCAAGAGATTCATAAAATACAAATTCCCCAAGTACCCACATGTTAAAACTCACTATATCCCTTTGCCATATTTTGTGTGAGAGAATTTTAGTTATTTATTTATTAAATAAATAAAGTTCTTTTAAAAATAGATTGAGCTAAAATTGGAGGATTTACGTTATATAAAGAACTTCACCCCATCATTATTACCATAGAACATTCACCCAGAGGGAAGAATTTTTTCAGATTAGATAATTGGAGAAAAATTCAAGCAATTGCCTATAACTTCTTTTGTTTTGTTTTATTTCTTTTTTTCTATGTTTTATTTTCTTTTTTCTGGAAATTCCTATAGCCTATTCATTCTTCCTGCTATATCTTTCCCTAGGCATAGGGTTTTGAAAATATATCAATTATTTTTAATTACTAATCTGTTTACAGGTGATCAGAGCTCATGATTCTTTCAGAAGATTATAAGAAGTTGCTTGGTCCAAAAAGGTGCAAAAATGGATTTTATGAAAATAAGAAAAATATCACCATCAATGTGTAGAGATCAAGAAAATATGCACTTTTAGATAAAAATGACACCTAAAACTGAGCCACGGAATGAAATTTATGGCACATGAAAGTTTTTGCTACTACATCTTCCTGGAAACTTTCCAAAAATGGAAAAATTTATTTTGTAATTGTGTTTTCTTCACCAAAAATCTAAATAAGGAAATAAATGTTGTCTTCATGCCATTCACAATTTTCAAGGCTGCCTTCCATGTCCAATTTCCATGCTGCCTTACGTGATGAATTTTCATGTCACACTTTTGGAAAAGAGTTATCTTTTCATGCAAGTCACATTTGAAAGGAATCACTTAAGCTTCCAATGGAAATTTCAGCAGTGGCAGGAAAGCAAGAATTTTTTACCTGCCTAACAGGTTACTTTTTCCCATCCATTCAAATCACTTAAGCTGCCAATGTGAATTTTAGAGGTGGCAGGAAGATGATAATTTATTACCTGCCTTGCAGGGTGAAAATTCCCATTATGAAAGTAAAGTCACTTAATTAAAATTTGGAATTTCTTGCCTACCTAGAAGGGTGAAAAATCTCATTATGAAAGTCAAGTCACTTAAGTGAAAGGAGAGAATTTCTTATGTGCCTTGAAGGGTGAAAAATCCTATTATAAAATTCAAGTCACTTAAGTGAAAGGTGGGAATTTCTTTCCTATCTAGCAGGTTGAATTTTCCCATCAAAGAGGTTTATTCACCCATGTAAGTTGCAATTTTTGGAAGGAAAGATTTAGGCTGCCAGTGAGAATTTTGACAGTGGCAGGCAGGCGGGAATTTCTTGCCTACCTTGCAGGGTGAAAATTCTCATTAGGAAATTCAAGGCAAGTGGATGAGCTAAAGAGAAGTCAAGGATGCATGCTAAAAATAAATAAATTAAACTCATAAAAAAATCAGAAACATGCAGACTCAGGCACCCAAATTGAGTGAATGAGTATGGCTTTTAATTAATTAATTACCAAAATAGGGAAAGGGAAATATTAAAAATAGCATGGAGATGGCTATATAAGCATGGGGTGCCATTAAGGAGAAGTAGTTAATTTTGTTTAATGAAGTTTGCAGCCTGGACAGGTTTTGGCACCAAGGGAAGGAGGATTTTGCATTAAAGAGTGTTTTCCATTACCGTGAAGCTTTCAGTTTTGGTGCATTGGGTTGGAATAACCTGATTTTTATTATTCTGATTGTCTACATGTTGGTATAAGTGCCCAAGTATTCATCATAGGTGCTCATATTAGTGAACGGAAGTTTAAATCAATGTTAGATACATTGAATATATTTTTTGAATTAGAAGAAATTGTCAAATCTACACAAATTGATCCAATTACAAGGGATTCTGATAGAATTAAAAGAAAAAGAGCTCAGACAAAGATTATTCCAAGAATTATGAAGCATGATGAAAGAGAAGGGTAAAAAAAATCATAAATTGCTTCTAGATTTTCTGAAATCAATGATACAGACATAGATCCTAAACCTATCATGGATTTAATTGACGGATCCAAAGCTGGAAGATGATCTCTTATGTGGGAAATTAAAAGTAGCAGGATTATTTAAGCCTCAACATTTCCAGTCACAACTCAATGACCTCAATATCCCTACACGAATAGTGGTGATTGCAATCAACATGCAGGATGCTCGTAATAGATGGAAAAATGTCGAATTACATGTTCGATAAGTATATTCAATATCAAAAGAAAAAGAAAGCGTAGGGTTTTACAACTAGCATATATTATTTCTTCTCTTCTTTCTTTTCTTATTCCTTATGTTCTCGGATGAAATTGTGAGATCAAAGTTATTATTTTAAAATCCAATACTTTAAGTTATTTGAAAATTTTCTCTAAGATAAGTGGCAGATGTGCACAATTTTTACTTAAACTTCAGATGCATGTCACTTTGAGTGGAATTATAGGAGAAAGATTGCTAGATGTTTCCTTGAAAAATTCCACATGTTATAGTTCAGTTGAAGTTTCCTATTTGTAATTTCCCTCTATATACTATAAATAGAGGAAGAACCTATGAATTAAAAGGGGGGCAGAATTTGTAATTAACATTCTTGTGTTCTAGAATTTGAGCTGAAACCCTTGATATCTTTCTGAAAGCTAAAGAATAGAGAGGAGACATATTTCTAGAGAACTTTGTGTCAATGGTGCATTTGTTTCTTATTTATTTTTAGATCTTTACATAAACTTTGTGTTATCTTAGATCTAGATCTGAAACTTTCCTTTGCTTTGAATTCTACATTTCTAGATCTATTTTTTTGTTTACGTGCATGTGACCAACTCTGCCAAATATTGGTTAGGTTGCACATTTTATTTCTTTTATGCTCGCATTCAATTATTTCCCTCTTCTGCATATATACATTTCTTACAGTTATTTACTTGCTGCAAAACTACCTAGCTATGGTGCATGAGCTACGCGGTTAAATTAAAACCAACAGATGGATATTAGAAAATATAATTGACAAAATATTACATGGGAGCCTCACCAGTAAATGAGGGAGATTTATCTCATGACTACCTGGTTTTCAGCTGTGTAGAAAATCTAGCCAACACTCCTCACTACCACTAGATTGTATCATCGTGAGAGCTCTCGAACTCGATGTTTCACCACTAGACCATTATCTTTGTCTCCATGATTGAAAATACTCTACCTATGACCGTAACACTATTGTATTCACCATCAGTGTGGTGTACTAATCATGCAACTCCACATACTTTCTAAAAATATCATGTGTTAGGCCATTCTCTTGTACTCACTAACTCGGCCCTTACCTCATCTCTATCATCCCATAACACCACACAAGTGGTTACTAGCATTACCATTGGATCAAACAAAGGGCATGCTATCCCATGCTATCATCAACCCACTCCACCAAACCACTGCACATAATGACATCTAGTGGAATGTTACGTGTCAACATGCACACTGTAGTATCTACGATAGTCATCCAATAATCATCCCCTATAAGTAATCACAAAAATTCACTATTAGAACATTGTTGTCATCAAATTAGTAACAAATACAACCTCAATATATTTACAAATACAAAAATACCCATTCAAATACTTACGTTGTACCACTGCGGTTTCCAAAACATCATCCCCATGGGAATGATCCTCTCCTCCTCCTCCACCTACTGTTGGACCACCTTTTCTATTCACTACAACAAGAGCAAGAGCACCCATTGATGTTATGCCCACCACTGTGTGTATGTGGGGGCATAACATGCATCATCTTCCTATATAAGGACTATATCTGGGTCCACCTCATTTGTAGGTGGTAGTAACAACTCTGTCATTGTGGGCCCTAGCCTTGCTCCTTCTCTCCTCATTGCATGTAGTGATCGATGGCATAAATAAGGCTTTGGGGGCACCTCTTGTGTGATGCCAAACTGCAGGGTAACTTTCTCATACTAAAATAGCTCAACCTACCCCAAAAATTGATCCTCTAACTACATCAATCACCACATATGGTGTATCTCTATTGCATCCTTAACCCATCCCCTACAGTCTCAGTAAGGTCTCCGTATGTATTCCCTTAGGCCCATCATATCTATAAATTCGACTCCCTCACCTTGTCCACTTGGCTGTAAAAACCTTTAGTCGTGCCCAATTAGCACAAGGCCCATCAATGGGTCTTAACATTGTTATATGCTTATAATCCCATATGTATAGCAATGTCACTCCTCTTATCCCTCCTCCATGACCCTCTTACTTGAATATATATATATATATATATATCCATGTATAAATGGGAAAAATCACATGCCCCAAGCATATCTCATAACCTCCTCCTCTATACGATGACAAATCTATACCATACAGTGAGATATAACAACCCCACCACAATCCACAACAAAAAATGAAGCCAATATCACTACTATAAACTTCCACACATGTGGAATTATAACTATCACAATATCATCTAGCCACATAGTAGACTCTACCTTACCATGTCCACCAACCCACCCAAAATCTCCTCACATCTCTTGTCTACAATGACACATCCACCAATTGTACATGCACCCTCTCCCCAATAATAGGCAATTGTAGAATGTGATGTACATCCTAAAAGGTCACAACATCACCCTTATCAAGATCCATAATATGCAAGTATCTCTACACCATCTCTCACACAAATGTGGTAATCATATGCATATTTGAGGGAAAATCCCCCAATCTGGCCAAGTGTCACAAGCATGCCATGTATAGAACATCCCACACTACATCATCTAACCCTAATACAAACAAAGTAGTTATATTTTGTTCCCCTTGAAACTCTCAAGCATGCACATCTCACTACACAACACAAAAAAATAACTAAGCAACCATGTATTAATCACCAATCTTATAAAAAATCATGCAAATCCCATTACAACAAAAAATTAGCACTATGAACAAATTGTATGGTTCATAGGACCATAATATATGAAATAATATGGTTCTATCTTTGGGGCCAAACTGGATCCTACAACCCTACCTTGGCCCAGAACGTACAAAAATTAAAAATGACAAAAAATTCTAAAATTCCTATTCTACTACATATCTCAATATAAAAAATGGTTTCTTACCATCTCTTCAGTTTTCTTAGCCTAGATTATTTCTATCACTCTCCTGAATCGGGTGGAGATAACATCTCTTGCGCATGACATGGTTGCAACTTAGAGCTCACTATCGCAATCACAAATGAAAATTACTATTCACTATTTTACTACTTACTATTGAAAGCACCCTAAACTTTAAAAAGCAAATAAAAAAGATAATCAAGGAAGGATAAAACCATTTCCACCTAATAGCTAAGAATTCTAAGTCTAGGAATGTAACATTAAGATAAAAGCTAAAAGGAATGCTTAACTAGTATGAAGACAATGCAAAAACTAACTAAACATGCCTACTAATATGATTCAATTACATAACATGGGCCTAAATAGACCTAAGGGGAAATCAAATGGTTATGGTTGCTAATCAAATAATGGTGAAATAACCTCTCCAAATGAATTGATAATTCACTTTATATATTCATCTACTAACCTTGTTGAAGACTTTAGGCAAAGATTGAACTTGGCTTATAGATCATATGTATTCTATGAGATGCAAATGAAAGCATGTTGTAAAGTATAAACAAATGAGGTGCACTCTTTTAATAGTTTTCCTTTTGGGAGAAACTTGTATTTTGGTGCATGTGGGACTGAAATCTCCAAATTATATTAGAATTGCTAATCATGATTAAGCTTTGATAATCACAATTAGTGAATTATCAAGTGATTAAGAGGTAGGGATCTTAGTCAACTGCTTAGGGTCAACTAGGAGGCTAAGATAAGATTTTGAAGCTTGTTGAGATGTTGTGGAGGTGAATGGGGTGATTTTGAGTGGTTAGAAGAGGGGTTTGAGTCAATATTAGTGCATGTTGACCAAATCAAGGGAAAAAAAGGCTTAATTAGCTTATAAATGCTAATTATTTGTTTTGAAGAGGGTTTTGGCTTACGATTCATCATAAAGTGGCTTCTTGAATGTGAAAAAGGTTTGGTGATCAATGAAGTGCTTGTTAATTGAAAAAAGTGATTTGAAATGTTAGTTAATTAGTAAAAACCACTAATTATAACGGATTTGGAAAGAATGAGAGTGATTTAAGTGCGTTTTGGAAATAAGATTGCAAAAGTGGAATGTAGGTGTCTACATTTGCCCATGTTTGAGGTGAAGTGAGTGGCTTCACTTAAAATATAGTAGACAAGCATAAACAAGTAAATTTTTGAAGAAAAATTAGTGGAATGAAGGATGTCCCCTCGAGTGTCGAGTGGGTGATAGAAGAAGTCAATCGACGATCAAAAATATGATTGAAATGGATAGAATAATATAGTTAGAACGGGTGTAAAAATAATTATTTATTGAAAATAATCATCATAGAAATTGTTATAAGACTTTTTAAATAAATATAGTGGTTTCAAGGCACTTCGGGGGAGAGAAACACATCACGGGAGGAAAAGGAGCTCACATGGGAGAAAAAGGCATGTTTCTAGGCCAAATTAGGGTAAAACTGGAGGGGCACCTAAGCATCTACAGTGATGGTGTTTGTGCATTTTTGTGTTTTTCTTACCAGCATGGGTGCCTGGGTGCCTATGTTGGCTTCCTTTTTGGCTTTTTTGAGATTTTCTTGCCAGTATGGGCACCTGGGCACCTATGTTGGCTTCCTTTTTGGCTTTTTTGAGATTTTGTTTCCAGCATAGGCACCTGGGTGCCTATGGTGGCCAATTTTTTGATTTTTTTGACTTTTTTGAGGTAGCATGGGCGCCTAGGTGCCTGTGCTAGCCTTGTTTATGGTTTTTTTTGCATTTTTTGAGGAAACATGGGTGTTTGGGCACCTATGTTGGCCTACTTTTTGATTTTTTAAATTTTTTACTTACAACATGGGCACTCATGCGCCTATGTTGGAAGTGTTCAACATGGGAACTTGGGCGCCTATGTTGGCAATGTTTAGCATGGGTGCCTTGGTGCCTGTGCAACACTAAATGCACTACCTATCTTCTAGAGGCCATAAATTTTGATCCCAATCTCAAAATGACTCCATTTTTTTGCGTTGGAAAGGTATTGAAGTGAACTACGCAATGGTAAGATAAATTTGGATTTTTGAATTTATATTTTGTGAAATTGGGACCAATCAATAACAATTTATGTGATAAGGATCTCACGTGGAAGAAAATGCACTTATGTGAGAGAAAAGGAGAAATGCAAGGGTTTGTGGGTTCTTATATGCATGATGCAAAGGCACCTATGTGCCTGTGTGTAACTGCAAGGGTGCTTAGGCACCTATGTGCAAATGCAAGGGCACGTGTGTGCAACTACAAGGGTGCCTTTGCAACACTGAGTGTACTACCTATCTTCTGGAGACCATACCTTTGGCTCCTGACCTTGAAATGACTCCATTTTTTGCGTTGGAAAGGTATCAAAGTGAACTATGTAATGGTAAGATAAATTTGGGGTTTTGAGTTTGTATTACTAATTTTCTTTGGTTTTTAAATTTGTCTTACTAATTTACTTGGGGTTTTTATGTTTATTTGGATGTTTTTACATTTCCAACTAACATATTTGAATGTTTTGGGAGTTTTAGAAACATATTTGAATGTTTTTCATTTTATATAATTTTTATGAAGCTATGTACAGGAAACAAAGAAATGTGGATGCCCCCAGTGTTAGATGGGATGTACAAGGGCAGAATGCCACACATATGTAGAAGAAAGTGAAGATCTGAAATTACCGACAATGTTAGATGGAAATATTCAAAGGAAAAATATTCATGCACAAAATTTGGATTAGGGCCACTATAGATAGGTTCAACATGATGACGAACGTAACCCAATGACATGCTAGGAGAAGCTACAAGTGAGCATGGGAATCTATAAGTAACTCTTCCTTGCACCTGACCTCCCGAGGTCGTGCCGAGACAGCTGGTGGGGATGGAATATATGTGGCGTGCAGACAAACTAGTGAGGCAATCTTATGTCTTCGAAACACACTAATGGATTCTATGAATCTAAGGAAAAGAAGGCCCTCCTAACCTAAACTAGTGTGATAGATCATTCGGAAAGGATGACTACTCGAAGGCTCCAATCAATATCGAGCTCTGGTGTGATCCAATCTATAGGTTGTGGAATATGTGGAAGATAACCTGTGGGTGCTTCGTAGATATCCCCCAACAGGGTCAAGAAAAATGGATGATGGATTTATGGTGGATTCTATGGGTGATTCTCTGGTCTAGTCCAGAAATCCTTAGCTTGATTAGCTGTTATGTCTAGCGATGATAGTTGTGCGATAACGATTGGTGGAAGTGGAGAGGATCTAAATACTAATGTGTGTAAACCAACATCAACTGTCTGATTGACCTGTGGGCCCGTTGGGTTGTGGGACCTGTGGATCACAACTGTAAGTTTGTGGTCATTGTGGACCTTCTATGGTCATGTGCAGAATCAATCCATAATCCCTAATATCCAGTAGTCGTATGCCTTTTCGGCCTCTATGTTTAGAACTAAAGGTTGTGTAATCTTCTTAAAGTACCTTATAGGTGATCTAGCAACTTGAATTCTTAAGCTAATTTCTATGTCAATGAGGATGTCTCCCACATTTGGCTGTGGGACCAAAGGATCACAACCGAACGTTTTCTCTCTTTCAATCCCTTCTACAAGCATGTGAATATTTATTAGGTCAATCTGTAGTTTGGCTGGTTTGACCAAAATGTATGCGCATTGTCGTCTTCTATGTTTAATCCTCTTAACTGTGAGCTAATTTCTTATAGGTCTATTATTGTTTGGAAGACCTACATTCTAAGATTTTGGTTTATGTCAGTTATTTCTGCAACAATATTGGGTTGAGGCACGATTGGCTCGAATATGTATTCTCTGGGCTCCCTAGGTCATGTGATTGTCATACAAAATAAAGAATATAAATCTAACTTAAGCAAAATAAAATAATTATGTAAACTATATCCACAACATATATAAATTCTCTATTTTTGTATTTTTGAATAAGATAACTATTTAATAGAATTAAAAGAGCAATTATTTAATATCTAGAAAATGACAACTAAGCTAATAACTGAATTTAAAACAAGCAAAGTAGCTGAGTATAGCTACCTGCATGTGCAGTTGTGAATCTATTCTGAATAACTAAATAACTGATCTAATCTATTTGAAAGACCCCCGATCTTACCTCAGAAGTGAGGAATGAATCATAGTTTCTTAGAAACTATCAATCCTCACAGCTTCCCCGACAATATTGAAAGTGAGATTAACTGAAATGAAATGATTCACTACTCTATTTGATATGTTTTAACTAGAAATTTGATAGCTTGAACCTGGATTTTGCAGAACAGTGGTGAATCCGATTGTGTGTGGCTTTGTCCCCTCAGTGTGGTCTTCTTGTTCCTTCGTGCTCACGTGAATCCATAAAAGTGTGTAATGCTAGCATTAACAGGAGTAGGTATTGGAACAATGGTAGCTTTGGATGTAGACTGAATACAATGCAAGTAGGAGAGGGATAGTGTAAGAGAATAGAGCTTGGCTTATGCAATTCCTAGCGGGATTTATTGTGAGTCATGCAACAAAAAACATCCAGAACCTAAAACAATCCTTCTTGATGAACAAAACCTAAAAATCTAATGGCTTCAGACTAAAAATGAAACTATCATACCTTAATTGATTATATGAAACAATAATGACACTAGAACAAGAAGATCATGTGGCTTCTAAACAGCAAAATACGACCAACTATGCATGCAACAAATGAAAACTATTGAATTCCTAAACAATAACTGAAAGACTAAACTATTGAAATGAGAGGATGAGAGGCAGTTTGAGGGGCCATTTGTTTATAGTCAAACCAGCTATTTATAGAATTCCCATTCACCCAAAGGTAACTCCAACTAGGACTCTTTTACCATAAACAATGAAGAAACACTATTCCAGGGAACCAAAATCATAAATACAAGCAAATCCAGATGAGAAAGCTGGTAAAAGTTGAAAATTTACATGAGTTGCATTAAAAGAAGCATGCTAGAAAATGCGTGAAGAACCGCCACCCTGCCTAGGCGGCGGTTTCATTACTAAATACCAAAATGCAAAGGAAAAGAGGGGGAAAGAGTAAAACAGAGCATGCGGAGGCTAAGCGGGGCATGCAGGATGTTAACGTACACTTGGAGAGCTTTTTTAGATCCCGAACACCTTACGAGGAGACCTATATCATCATTGGGGCATGTGTAACATCGTTCTGGCAGTGCAACACCCTTATAATTTTGGGTACGTACATATTTCCCCCTCGGAGAAGATTTTTAGCCATGAAGAGGCGTAACACGATGGATATGAGTATGGTGGTCCTGAAATGGGAAACTAGAAATTATACCTGACACGTCCATGTGTTGAAATGACACCATCAACAATTCCCGCTACCTGCAAAATGAAAAAGAAGACTCAAGTGTAGATAGATAAATAAGCCAAAAAATAAATACTAAAATAATATGAAGTGAGGACTTACCATTTGCACAGGGATAAGAATTTACCTCCGTCGGCACTCCAAACCTATGAAAAGGGGCATCCAAGACGAGTCAAAATGCTATATATATAAAAATGGGTCCATTTTCCTATTCATTTACGCGTGTTGATTTGATTGATTTTGAGCTCTGGGACCCATGGTGACGGTTTTTGACGAGAGTATAGTCAAAACGTTCGTGATGAGATAGTGATCATGCCTCCGCGAGTGGAACATCGAATCGTGAGATCTTAGGTTAGTTCTTCTTGATTTACCATTTTTATACCTAAAATGTAAAAATGATGAAATCTTCACCATGGGGGGGTAATTTTTGAAATTTTTAGTTTTAACTTTGTCCTTAGGGGGGATGCCTAATGGGTAGGCTCTCATTTTAGTCAGAATAGTCATTTTTTGTGTTTTTGAGCATTTTTAGGGCACGTGACCCATTTGAAAATGTGGGACATGACCGCTGCCATGAGCAAGGTGGCAGTTATAGGACCGCTGCCCTTCAAAGCGGTGGTTACGGAACCACCACCCTGCTAAGGGTGGTGATCCTCTACAAAATGCTAAAATAACCTTGTTTTGAACCCATTTTTGCATTTTTAGTATTCTCATATGTTTTAATGATTTTTCCCAATGTGATTTTGGTGCTAACTTACTCTTTTTTTACCTGTTTTTGTGTGTTTTGCAGAAGAAGGAAGAGTACATCAGATGGAGCCATGAGAGAGTGTGTGATTGGCTTCTAGTAGTGTTGGATGCACTTTCTCAAGCCGATCAGGATACTCTTCAAAGGGCCAGCATATTATGTATATCACAAGTTCCTCATGTCACCTTCTAGTCACATACTATGTGACATGTTTTCATATTGGGATGCTGATCAGAACACTTTCCGATTTCCAGGAGTCAGTGGTGAGTGGAATATCACCTTGGAGGATGTCTACCGTATCTTGGGAGTCCTGATCATCAGGAGATGGCTTACAATTGAGACAACGGGGTCGCGGGATCAGATAGCTCAGTGGGCTACATATATGGGAGACGTAATTGTCTCCACTGGTTTGAAGAAGGGGGTGAGGGTCCGTTCCATTCCTAGCTTGCCTATCCCTTTGATTCGTTAGGCCATTATGGGGATCCTTTCCTCAAGATTGATTGGGGACAAGGGAGGGGACACCTTACTCTACTGCTGGTCCCCTATTATTACACAGATTAAGGCACATGGCTGGGTTTATGCCTGGGGAGCCTATATACTTGGGACCACCTACCACAACCTATATAGGGTGGTCCGCTTATAGGGACAGTCTTTGAGCCATCCAACCTTGGTTATGAGCTGGGTCTATGAGTGTATCATCCCCTATGTGAGAGGCATAGAGGTGGTGGATCCCAAAGTTGTGAGGACAGCCAGATGGACAGAGATGTCGATGCTTAGAGCACCCCACTAGATAGTTGCTTCCCTAACTACTGATGATATGGAGGCCACACCTTATCAGATCATGGTAGGGTTGTGAGGCAAGGAGACCCTCACTTTGATTTCCTGCTCTACTATAGGGTAGCTTGCGGATAGGATGGGGAAGGTAGATACACACCCTTTTGATTGAGGATAGAGGAGGTCCTAGAGGCTGGGGTTGGACTTTTGTTACTCCTGGCATCCCTATTGTAGCTAGGTAGGTGGTACGTGCCTGAGAGAGAGTTGGTGCTCCTCATGCACCTTTACTTCAGATTACTGCCAGTCCTACCCATAGCGATGATGACCCCATTGATATAGACTCCGAGTCTAAGGAGTTCATAGGGGGAGAGATGGAGGAGGAGACCAAGGACATGGAGGTCAATGAGTCAGGTGGAGAGGAGGATAGTGATCCTGAGTGGCATGACACTTAGGAGATCTTACAGGCTGAGAGGAAAGAGCAGAGTGTAGAGAGGGTGACTTTAGTCTCAGAGGAGTTACCCTCTTAGGACTTAAGCAGAGAGGATGAGTCCGTAGCAGGACACTATGTTTCCCCAGATAGAGGAGGAGGCCATCAGTCAGTGGCAGCATCTGTGGTAGGTGTTGATCCTAGGGATCCCTCTTGGAGGCCCGGAGATCTGAGTAAGTTGTCACTCTTCTTTTAATATTTGTTTTTAGCTAGGATTGCCTTAGTTGCTATCTCTCCTTTTGTTCATTTTTGTTTCTATCTTTTGATTATTTCTAGTTTTTTTCTCCTTTGTTTGAAGAGACTGCTGATGAGTGGTGAGACTTGATTCACCAAGTATGTACTGATACCCTGATGCTCCCCATGGAGAAGACTCATGCCGAGTTATCGGTGGATGTACGCAAGCCTTCAGTAGTTGGTAGGCATATTGATATCTTTTCCCCTTTCTATCATGTGGCCAAGATGGTGACTTCCCTCCGTACCGAGTTAGCTAGGTATAGGACTGCAGAGTTCCTAATGAGGAGTCACTCTCATAGCAAGGCTACAGCTACTATTTGGGACTATGAGCCTTCAGTGCACTCAGAGCACTGGCGTAGCCAGAGTCCTAGACATGATCGTGCACCTTTGGAGGGATCTCATAGGGGTTGAGAGGCCACTTGGATCTTTTTGTAGTGACTCTTGTTAGATTTTTTATATGATCATTTCATATTTTCTGGGCTCATTGAGCATTTTGACCATGCTTACCGCATGATGGCATTGTACATAAAACCTGATTGTATATATATATATACTTCTGTTTGGATCATAATCTTGTGTCTAGGATTTTGTGATTCATTTCCACATGTTTATTAGATGCTTATTAGAATTCTTGTTTTTATATGCTTTTCAAAATGTATGCAATGGAGAACAAATGACACAAATGCTTTCTTTCTTTTTGTATTTTGTGATGTTGATGTATGATCATGCAGACACAATGTGATCTTGAAATTTAGTTTCTATAAGCAATTTTCCAGTATTTCATATTGTTTTGACAAGATGTGATGACGGACTGCTATGATGAGCAGATGCACTTGCCCCACTCCTAACTCCACACAACTAGTAAGATGCGAGGGATCACCACTGAGAGCTAGAAAGGGCACAAGCTATGAGGAGTGTTGAAATGATAATGATGGGAGATAGACAAAGAGTTGGTGGAACCAAATTAGGATGCTACAAACCTACCCTACTCAAGTGACTCCATAGTTTAGAAAGCAACTTGCTTTGTAGTTTATCTAGACTTAGATCCGTAGATGGCCACTTGGTTAACAAAATATGGTTTTTAGGGTTTTGGACATCTGATTCATTTGTTTTTGACTCAAGATTTCAAAGGTTTATTTGAACTATTTGCTTGTGACCTTCAATGTTACTATCAAGAGGACCCCCTACACCTTGCCCCATGCTACTAGTAGGAAGCAGGGGCTTATCACCATGGTTAAGGTATAGGCAAGTAAGGGAATTCCCATCCTTTCCCAACCCTACATCACTAGTAAGAGATGTAAGTTCATCACCAAAGGTTGGTAGGGCAAGGAAATGTGTAAAAGTAAAATTTTCTATTTGAACTATTAATCAACTTATTTATTTGAGAAAAATGTCAGTATGTTCTTATTTCCAAAGAGATATATATATATACGAGATAGATGTGACACCATGAAGCTTCTAGAATAGACCATGGGTAAGACACCTATCCTAGGAAGAAAAAAAGGTGAGAACAAGCATGTAGGCCTTGGTATGGCTACCGTTAAGACTTTGTCATATCTAGCTTTAATTGATGACATGAGTTTGAAATAGTTGATGATGTTATGAAAATGAAGAAGTATGATTTGATTGCTTCTGCCAATATCATCAGAAGTTTGTAATGAATTGCTTAAGAATAAGTCCCTTGATCATCAAATTTTATGAAATGAGTGAACAAAATGAACCTATCTAAATGAAGATGCAACGTAGATATAATTATATAAATAGTGTCGATGATTCATGCGTAAAA
The DNA here is from genome assembly GCA_019776745.2 of Taxus chinensis. Classification (NCBI taxonomy): domain Eukaryota; kingdom Viridiplantae; phylum Streptophyta; class Pinopsida; order Cupressales; family Taxaceae; genus Taxus; species Taxus chinensis. The sequence goes on from CM034153.1 coordinate 497,217,369, forward strand.
CCATTTAAGGTGCAAGGAATTGATAGTTTCACCAAATTCCTCACTGTCTAGTGTGCACAAGAGATACGCACCATTTCTGTAGTCCTTCATGACTCGATATGGACCCAACCACTTAAGCCAGATCTTTCTTCCTTCACCAATTTTCTTATCGATCCAGCTGTCTAGTCTTAAAACTAGATCTCCTTCATATATTTCTCACTCATAGACCTTTTTGTTATACTACCGGCACATCCAGTCAGCATAGACTCTATATCATTGTTAAGTGTTTAACCTAGACTCATCTAGGATTTCTAGTTGGGAGAGGTGTGCCTCTCTATAAGCTTCCTCATCCAGAATCCCTTGTAGTGAGATGCAGAGAATGGGTATTTCAACCTCAAGCGGGAGAACTACTTCTGCTCCGAATACCAATGAGAAAGGAGTTTCTCCTGTTGGTGTTCTTATTGAGGTTTGGTGGGCCCACAAGGCCAGATATAAATTTAAATGCCAATCTCATTTGTTTTCTTTTACCATTTTGAGTAGAATAGCCTTCAATGTCTTATTTGTTGCTTCAGCCTGCCCGTTGGCTTAAGGGTAATATAGGGAGGCCGTATGATGGTTTATTTTAAATTTATTACATAGCTCATGGACTTCGTCATTCTTAAAGGAAGTCCCATTATCTGAGATAATGATTTGTGGGACACCGTACCTGTAAATGATCTGGTTCAAAATGAACTTAGCGATCACAGCACCTGGTACAGTGGTAAGAGGCATAGCCTCTACCAATTTAGTAAAATATGCAGTGGCCATGATTATGAATTTATGGCCATCCGTTGATGAGGGAGAGAATTTCCCTATCAAATCTAGGCCACATGTAGAAAAGGGCCATGGAGTCATGATTGGTTGTAGAGCTTGTGGCGGCATGTGAATCTCGTGGGAAAATTCTTGGCATTTATGGCATCTGTGTACAAACTCTATTGCATTGTGTTTGAGAGTGGGCCAAAAATAGCCCATTCAATGTATTTTATGAGTGGTGGCATGACCACCGAATTTACCTCCACATATTCCACTGTGAGATTTGTAGATAATCTTCTTGGATTATTTTGTGTCAACACACCTTAAAAGCATTCCATCGAAATCTTTACGATAGAGCACTTGTTCTATAATAACGTATTTAGCTACGATAATGCGTAACTACCTTCTTTGTTACAGTGTAGCACCCTCTGAATACGTATGGTCCATGATAAAATTGATAATATCCGTATACCAAGGACATTAAGAGATGGGAGGTCTGGTTTTGATGTAATATATGCATTCATCAGGAAAATCCAGGTCTACTAGATTGCCTCTGTCTAATGGGTTGTCGACTAACCAATCTGTAATGATTTGTCCCTTAAAAAACTTCTGGTTTACAAAATTTAATTTGAATTCACCCATTAAGGTTATAAAGCATCCAAACTTTTTAGAAAAAGACCCTTGCATGAGGAAAGTTCGTAAATGGTCTATTTTTACAATGACCCTTGTTTCTTGATTTAGCATGTAATATCTTAAGCATTTGGTTACAAAGACTATGATAAGGCATTCTCTTTCTACCTACGTATAATGTGTTTCATAATCGAGCAACATTCAGCTAATAAAATAGACCGCACATTCTCGTTTATCATCATCTTCTTGAGCCAACATGCAGGCTAGCGAGACATCCGTAGCTCATGAATATAAGATCAAAGGATGATCTGGTCTAGGTGGCATTAACATGGGAGGAGACAGTAAGAAGTGTTTAACTACTTCGAATGCCTCATGGCATTCCTTTGTCCAAATAATGTAGCAATCCTTTTTCAACAAATTGTTGATCAGATGTACAACAAAACTTAAGTCCGGAATGAATCTCTGGATTGCACTGAGCTTTCCAAGAAACGATGTAATGCCAGAGTTGTCTGATGGTGGGATCATCTCAAGAACAACCCAGATTTTGGATGCGTCTACATTGATCCCTCATGATGATATAATGTAACCTAGGAGTTTTCCTCCTGTCACACCTAATACACACTTTTCTAGGTTTAGTGTGACTCCATATTCGATCAAATGTGAAAGAATGATGCGGAGCACTTTCAGGTGATCACAGTGCTTCCTTGCCTTGGCCAACAAGTCATCTACATAGGATTCCATGATTTTATGAATAAGATCATGAAATATGTATGTCATTTCCCACTGGTATGTGGTGCTAGAGTTCTTGAGACTGAATGGCATAACATCTTAGAAATAAGTTCCCCAAGGAGTTATAAACGTGGTTTTAGCTTGGTCTTGTTCAAATATTCTGATTTGATTATATCCCGAGAACCCATCCATGAGGGACAAAAGCTCAAATCCAATTGTTGCGTCAATGATAACGTCAATGGATGGTAATGGGAAGTCATCCTTGGGGAACACCTTGTTAATGTTTTAGAAATCTATGCAGATGCGTATCTTCCCATTCATTTTGATAACGGGGATTATATTAGATACCCACTGAGAGTAATCGACCAGTTTGATGAACCCTACTTGGAGAAGCTTCATTACTTCTTACTTCACCATGAGAGATACATTGGGTTTCATTGGTCTCGATTTTTGTGTAATTGGCTTTATATCTGATTTGGTGACGAGGTTATGTACCACGATGTGCGGTGTAATTCCTGTCATTTCTTCATAATTAAATACAAAATCCTTTCGATGTTCTTTAAGGATTCGAGTGTGTATTTATATTTCTTCTAGAGTTAACAAAGATCCTAGTTTCAAGATCTTTGGTTCTTCCTCCATTCCGATGTTAATATCAATAGTTTCTTCGATTAAAGAAGTGTTGCCTTCTTTGAACTCAGGTGGGGTTGGAGGTAGTTCCAGATCTTCTCCATTCTCTACCACATATATGTCAAGTTCCTTTTGTGGGGGAAGCTCTACCATGGGATTTCCAAAGTAAGAAGATGAATGTGGGATTAAGGAAAAATCTATCATGTGATGGGTGAGATGTAACTCTGCATAGGCATTTAGGTAATCAAGAGTTCTTGTATCACTGTCAACGTGATCTAAGATAGTATATGTATTCTCAGCTATGTGTGTTAGAAGAGGGTTTGTTGACGTTTTCTTTACTAACGGTTCAGTATGAAGGGATACCATGAAACAGGTGTCTTCCAACTCACTGTTTGGAGTGAAATGTGAAGCTGAGGTTGCTATCGAATCTACGAGAAGGTTTTTTTCTCGCGGGATTGCTTTAATTGATATCAAGTTAAATCCTTTGCTCAAATCTAATACTGTTGTTTTGTAGAGCTGTAAATGTTTAGCTCCAGTCTCATACACCTCAGATACTTGGTTTACTACTAACTGAGAGTATCCTAACACTCTGATGTCATTAACACCGAGCATTTTAGCTATGACGAGACCAAGGAGGAGGGCTTCGTACTCAGCGCCATTGTTTGTACATTCAAAATTTAATTTAAAGGTGAACAGTAGGATCTTTCCCTCGGGAGAAGTAAAGATCACCCCTGCCCCAGCCCCATAACAACATCTAGCTCCATCAAAGTGGAGAGTCCAATGTTTATTTGGGAAGATGGATGTTGGGACATTCGTTACATCTATTTCTTCTGCTTCAGTTACTTCTACCATGCAGAGTTCCTCTGCTGGAAGAGAACCAACTCCTAGGGTACATCCCATACCTATGGAATCAAATGGTAGGAAAATTGGTATGTCTTGTTCTAGCAACTCAATGATTTTTGCAGTAGTTCCTAATGAAACTATTTCTACAACATTAGCTTCATCCTTGAGGGCTGGGATGCTCTTGACTAGGTTCGTAATCTCTAGTTTTGTTGTAGGTATTAATTTTTCTTATGGTTTTGAGTTGGTTGGTTTGTTAAGTTGGTTTGTTGGGGGTTCAAACTCAGAGTGAACACCTAGCCTTTTCTTCAGGTCTGCTAGGTGTATATCGAATGGTTTCAAATCACCTTTTACTACGAATATCTTTCCTAGGTGCAAGAATTTTATTTCCTGAAATAACGTAGAAGGGATTGCCTTCATATGGTGTATCCATGGTCGGCTGAGGATCATATTATAGTTGGTTTCCTGATCTATAATATAAAACTTGGTTAGGATTGTTTTGGGTCCTAAGGTGACCGGTAGTATTATAGTTCTAATTGAAGTGGCTTTAAGGCTATCATAGCCTCTTAGTGTATTCTGAGTCATGGAACAATTTGTCTCTCCATACCCTATCTTTTGAAGGAAAGAGAAGGGGATTATGTTAACTGCTGCCCCATCATCAACCATTATGCATTTAACATAATTATTATAAACCCACACTTGTAAATGTAAGGCTGGATTATCTCTACATGCAATCTTAGCATCCGTTGGCATTTTGCTTATGTCGAATATAAACTCGGTATCCCTATCCGGCTGCCCCGAAGGGTAGATATCAAAGTCTATATGGTTTAACTGTGTTTCAAGAGGAGGAGTGATGTTAATTAAATGACCTAAACCTAATGCTTCTAGAAGAGCAGCCCTATGGGCAGGAGAGTTCTTCAGCAAGTCTAAAAAGGAGATGTGAGAGAAGGTCTTTGTTAGGTCATTAATTAAATCATAGGCACCTACGGGTTTTACTAATGTTTGTTGAATGTTATCTGGCTCTAGTGGGTAACTTGGATTTGGCTGAGAGGAATACTCTCGTGTCCTTGTTATGGCTTCCATGTGTAGCTCAGTATCTAATTCCACTAAACCGACTATCTTGGTTTGTGGCTGATTTCCTAATTGTGGTGCGACAGGTGGATTTAGTGAAGTCGAGGCTTCATGATCATTGTTTCCTATCATTACACCCTTGTTCGTCCCATTTGGATTTAACTTATTGTTATTGTGATTTTGAAGCGGATCATTGAAGATCATGAGGGGTGCATTTTGAGGGGAGACTGCCCCTGTGAAAGTACTTGACACAGGTGACGTAGGATTAACTAAGAACATATCTATGAAAAGTTGTCTTTGTTCCTCTGGTAAATGTTGCATGAATTTATTGTAGTCACAGAAATTCCTATTGTCATGGCCTAAAATTTTGTGGAAACCGCAATACGATTTGGGATTGTAATTCCTAGGTTGCTGGTTTAGCATGTGTTGTGGTCCAAAACTCTGATTAAATCGTTGACTATTAAGATTAAAGTTTTGTGTTTCTTGCCTTTGGTTTTGATATCCAGTTGAGTTTTGACTTTGACCCTGTGTCTGATATTTTCGTTGTTGTTGTTGTTGTTGTTTTGCGGATGATTAAAATCCACCGAGTTGATTGTTGGGGTAAAATTGTTGTTTCGTTGATTGTTAACCGACGGTGGAGCATTTACAACATTTTCCTTTTTTGCTTGGTCGGTTACTCCATCTGTTGTGACCCCAGCAATTTTTGTTAAGGATTTTAGGTCCTTGATTGGCGTTTGTGGTAGTAGGATAAGTCATAGTATTTTGGTTGGGGATGATTAACCTCCCATTTGTTCCATATGCCTTGTGACCGCTATCTATTACAGCTTGATCTATTCAGAGGGTGCTCTCAAGCACTTCATCATAAGTTCTTAGTGGGAACTTCTGGACTTCTTCCTTTATCTCTCTGCTGAGAGAATGAAGGAATAAATCACATAGTTCCATCTGATCCATGTTTGGAGCGCTTGCTAAAGAATAGAGGATTATACGCCATCTTTGGATGAAATGAGCAACATATTCATTGTGTTCTTGCTTAATATGCAAGAATTCCCTGATTCCTGTTCTCAACAATTTTTTCATGTCGAACGCCTTGATGAACTCTGAAATGAGTTGTTTAAATGAATGGATGGAGGATTCAGGTATTCTGTAATACCAATCGAGGGCAATGCCCTCTAAAGTTTTGGGGAATATTTTAGCAACAACTCCATCCCAAGGGAGCAGTTCTCAAATGGCTATGGCATAGGCCTTAATATGTGCATTCGGGTCTCCCTCCCCTTTGTACTTGGGAAAATCGGGAAGAGGTCTTGGAAGCATGACGCTTCGTATAGTGAAGTCTAAGGGCTCTTTCAAATATTCTAAATAAGTTCCTATCGCATAGGTTTCGACCATTGATGGTGCCTGCTGAGGGGGTGGAGGTGGAATGGGTTGTTGATATGGTGTAGCGTATGTATTTGCAGGGACATAAGGAAATCCCTGTGGTTGAGCGAACATGCCGGGAGAAGAGAACATATCTCCCTATGGTGACTTGGAATACATGTTTAAATATGGAGGAGCATTGCTTAGAAATGGATTGTTTTGTACTAAACTAGGAGGTATCATATTTTCCACTGGAGCGGTGTTAGAGAATGTGGTTCTAGTTGGTGTTTGTTGTGAATACTGAGGAGGCGTGCCCAACGTGCTTGTTCCTGTGAGGAGGTCTACTTGGCTAGGATGATGTGGAGGATTGGAATTTCCTGCCTGCATGAATTGTAAATTTTGACTTGCTTGAGCAAGTTCCAACCCTCTAACTTTCTCAACTAAGGCTGAGATGACCTTGTTTGGTGAAGATACAGTATTTTTCCTTAGTGGTGTTTGTTGAGGTTGTATAGGCATATGGTACCCAGCTATGAATTGATTGGTGTCTTTCCAAGTTTCACCGAGGGCATTTCCTATAGGTGGAGGAATGGAGGTGTTTTCTTGAAAAGAGACCTCGGGTTGTGTTTGCAAACCTGCTATAGGTGGGTACTTACTTTGAGAGATTTGTTCACTCCTAGGATACCGCGCTAAATGTTCATCATCTAAAAACAGATATGGATCTGATTATCTACTGATTTGTGGTCTAAGAAACACCTGAGGAGATGAACCAGATTATCTAGTGAGCATCATGTTATTCGAGCCTGAAGGCTTCTGGTTGTTGCATTTGAGTGAGCTGATCCAACTCCTCTATTTGGAAAGAAGAACTATATCTAGTCCTTTGAGGCAGAGTTTGTGTTGAAAACTGGTTGATTGAATAGTTGTCACCCCATGCTGAGAGCGAGGGTGATGGCTGTCTATTCAGTTGATCATAGTATGCTTCAAGACCTAGGAGAGGTCTGCCATATGCATCGAATCCCGACATATTCGTTGGGTATATAAATACCCACAGAATAATGGGAAGAAGTGAAGATGGATGAAATAAAATGAAACACGAAAAGGGGAAAGGAGAAAATGAAGCAACTATTCCTTTCACGTTGGGTTCACTAATTTTGTTGGTAAAGCTGATGTTAAAGGCTAATGAGGTAGATAGGGTGAAATGGTTGTGTTTTTCACATTGGGTTCTCAAAGGCTCCAATCAATAACTATTTGTATAATGGAAAAGTGACAAGCGAGTGTGGGAATCTACAAGTAACTCTTCCTTGCACCTGACTTCCCGAGGTCGTGCCGAGACAGCCAGTGGGGATGGAATATACGTGGGGCGCAGACAAACTAGTTAGGAAATCTTATGTCTTCGACACACACTAATGGAATCTATGAATCTAAGGAAAAGAAGGCCCTCCTAACCTAAACTGGCATGATAGATCGTTCGGCGAGGATGACTGCTCGAAGGCTCCAATCAATATCGAGCTCTGGCGTGATCCGATCTATAGGTTGTGGAATACGTGGAAGATAACTTGTGGGTGCTTCGTAGATATCTCCCGATAGGGTCATGAAAAATGGATGATGGATGTATGGTGGATTCTATGGGTGATTCTCTGGTCTAGTCTAGAAATCCTTAGCTTGATTTGCTGCTATGTCTAGCGAGGATAGTTGTGTGATAATGATTGGTGGAAGTGGATAGGATCTAAATACTGATGTGCATAAACCAACATCAACGTCTAATTGACCTGTGGGCCCATTGGGTTGTGGGACCTGTGGATCCCAACCATAAGTTCATGGTCATTGTGGAACTTCTATAGTCATGTGTAGAATCAATCCCTAATCCCTAATATCTAGTAGTCATATGCCTTTTTCGGCCTCTATGTTTAGAACTAAAAGTTGTGCAATCTTCTCAGAGTACCTTATAGGTGTTCTGGCAACTTGAATTCTTAAGCTAGTGTCTATGTCAATGAGGATGTTTCCCGCGTCTAGCTGTGGGACCAAAGGATCACAACCGAATGTTTGTTCTCTTTCAAGCCTTTCCACAGTCATGCAAATATTTATTAGGGCAATCTGTAGTTTGGCTAGTTTGACCAAAACGTATGCGCTTTGTCATCTTCTATGTTTAATCCTCTTAACTGTGAGCTAATTTCTTGTAGGTCTGTTGTTGTTCGGAAGACCTGAATTCTGAGATTTTGGTCTATGTCAGTTATTGCTGCAACAAGATTGGGTTGAGGCACGATTGGCTCAAATACATGTTCCCTAGGCTCCCTAGGTCCCGTGATTGTCATACAAAATAAAGAATATAAATCTAAATAAAGCAAACTAAACTAATTAGGTAAAGTATATCCACAACATATGTAAATTCTCTATTTTTGTATTTTTTAGAGTATTAAGATAATAATAACTATTTAATAGAATTGAAAGAGCAATTATTTAATATCTAGAAAATGACAACTAAGCTAATAACTGAATTTAAAACAAGCAAAGTAGCTGAGTATAACTACCTGTATGTGTAGTTGTGAATCTATTCTAAATAACTAAATAACTGATCTAATCTATTTGAAAGACCCCTGATCTTACCTCAGAAGTGAGGAATGAATCATAGTTTCTTAGAAACTATCAATCCTCATAGCTTCCCCGACAATATTGAAAAGCGAGATTAACTGAAATGAAATGATTCACTACTCTATTTGATATGTTTTAACTAGAACTTTGATATCTTGAACCTAGATTTTGTAGAAATAGTGGTGAATCCGATTGTGTGTGGCTTTGTCCCCTCAGTGTGGTCTCCTCATTCCTTCATGCTCATGTGAATCTAGAAAAGCGTGTAATGTTAGCGTCAACAGAAGTAGGTATTGGAACAATGGCAGCTTTGGATGTAGACTGAATACAATGCGAGTAGGAGAGGGATAGTGCAAGAGAATAGAGCTTGGCTTATGTAATTCCTAGCGGGATTTATTGCAAGTCATGTAACACAAAAACATCCAGAACCTGAAACTATCCTTCTTGACGAACAAAACCTGCAACTCTAATGGCTTCAGACTAAAAATGAAACTATCCTACCTCAATTGATTATATGAAACAATAATAACACTTGAACAAGAAGATCATGTGGCTTCTAAACAGCAAAATAAGACTAACTATGCATGTAACAAATGAAAACTATTGAATTCCTAAGCAAGAAATGAAATACTAAACTATTGAAATGAGAGGATGAGATGCAATTTTGAGGGGCCATTTACTTGTAATCAAACCATCTATTTATATAATTCCCATTCACCCCAAAGGTAACTCCAACTAGGACTCTTTTACTATAAACAATGGAGAAACACTATTCTAGGTAACCAAAATCATAAATACAAGCAAAAACGGATGAGAAACCTGGTAAAAGTTGAAAATTTACGCGAGTCACATTAAAAGAAGCATGTGTTGAAAAATGCGTTAAGGACTGCAACCCTGAGTAGGGTGTTGGTTATAGGACTGCCGCCCTACCTGGGTGGCGGTCACGAGACCGCTGCCCAGGTAGGGTTGCGTGCTTTCATCACCAAAGACCAAAATGCAAAGGAAAAGAGGGGGAAATAGTAAAACGGAGCATGCAGACTGGCTAAGCGAGGCATGTAGGATGTTAACGCACACTTGGAGAGCTTTTCCAGATCCTGAACACCTTGCGAGGATACCTGTATCATCATTGGGGCATGTGTAACATCGTTCCAGTGGTATTGTACCCTTACAATTTTGGGTACGTACAAATACCCCTAATGTAAGATGGCCAAGAAGCACGTGATAGAAATAAGTGGAAGATTATTTTTGTGAAGGGGATAAAGGTGCCCACAAACATGACAAAAATGTAATCTTTTACACATGGATGTTCTGAATGAAGTAGAATAACATCGTGAATGTTGTGAATGTAGCTTTGAATTCTCACAGTGAAGAAGAGATTAGCCAAAGGCATGAATCATGAGACAAGATACAGACTAGGGTAAGAGTCTGAACAAGGTCCAAAAAATTCCACTTAGTAACATTATAATTGTGTTTTCTCATAGAGATCTAGTGTGTGCACGTGGAAATTTATTGCCTCTTGGAGGGAAGACTTGATAGACAAAAAGTGAAGACACCCTAGCCAATATGTAGGAATGATTTATCTTTTCAAAATTGATTTTTTTGTGAATGGATTACGGAAGGAGATCCATACATTACTTTTCTGCTAGTCAGGCGTCCGTAGCCCTGACAGATATGAATTTTATTTTAATCACAACATTTCTCTAGTTCCAATCATACATCCATATCCTTGGTAGAGATTATTAGAAATACCCCAAGATAGAGTTATATATCCATTTCCTTTTTCTTTTAATGTTTGCTTTCAACTTTCTGCTTTTTGATTTGATTGATTATTTTACTTTTTGAAAACTTATTGCAGCTCTCTTATTTGACAAGAGGTTAAGAACCAATAATGGCTTGATGGAAGGAGGTGGAAGTGCTTGTGATGACGAATTTGTCTAGTGTAAACAAATATGTCCAAAATTTCTTCACAACAATTTTTTCAGATGTAAATTGTGATAGGATCTCTAAGAGGTTAGTCGTTCTTTAATTTACTAAGGTAATGAAAGACCAAGGCCAAACAGATACCATAGAAATTAATTTCATAAAATGTGTGTGAATAGGCTAACCAAAATATCATTGAAGGGATGAAAATGGTAGTAAGACTTGTAAAAGAAGAGCAAGAAAGGGAAGATAGAACATCCATTTATATGCAATACCTGATTGCAGTGTGTGTTCATTTACCTTTGATTTTTTGAAATGTTTTCTCATTTTTTTTCTATTTTTCCTTTTTTGAAATGTGGGACCAACAAGGTCACTTGACGTGATAAGATCTAATAAAAATGTTAGTAATTTACTTGATAAGGAATACTAGGCATGTTTTCTTATCAAGAGTCATATTATCCCCAATCTTAATGATCATGGTGAGATCATACTCAATAGATGACAGAGTTTTATCATGAAACATGGATTTTGTGTGCAAGAGCTTGAGGTCCCTATCCAGAGGTTTTTGTACTTTACGCCATACTTGATGGGTGCGTTGATGTGCATTTTTGAAGTACATTTTATTCTGAACTTTAAGATTGTTTAAATTTTGATGAGCTTTGGAGCTCTTGGAATTATTGATCTTAGCATAATGAGGGAACTATTTTGGTTTCCTATAAGCTATTACCTAACTTGTTTGATCCTGAGAAGTGGGAGGAGAAAGTGGACAAATATATTGATGTGAGAAATGATGGTGGGTTTACCACATTCATTGATAGAAGAAAAATGTGATGGCATGAAGGATGTGGTCCAAGAATTGAAGAGGATTGGCTACTAGGAGGTGTCCCATAGATTGAAAATATAGGAATTTTAGGATGTCACCCTAAGATCGAAGAAGAGTGGGTTTTAGGATGTGCCCCCAGTATATATGAAGATGGGCTACTAGAAGGTGAGCCACATGAAGAAGAATTAAAACTATGAGGAGTTGTCTCATAGACTGAAGAGGAAGGACTACTAGGATGTATCGCATATTGAAGATGATGAGCTACTAGAACATGGCCCAAGAATAGTTAAATATGGGATACCAAGAGGTGAGCCACATACAAAAGAATTTGGACTACTAGGAGGTTTCCCTTAGATTGAATAGGAATGACTACTAGGAGTTGTCACATACATAGAAGATGATGAGCTACTATGACGTGGCCCAATAATAGATGAAGATGGGCTTCCAGGAGGTGAGTCACATATAGATGATGTGGGGCTACTTGGAGGTAGCCCACATATAGAAGAAGATGATGGGATACCAGGTGGTGACCCAAGGTGAGATTGTGATGGAGGAATCTTGATAGATAGAGAATGATTACGTAATGATAAGATATGTCATGGATCAATGCTAGAGCCAAGCATTTCATCACCTAATGAAGAATTTGGAGATATAAAAATAAGAGTAGGATCATGTTTGATGATCTTAAGGTCTTCCTTTGTTTTCTGAAAAATTCCACAATATATTTCTCCTAATACGTGAACATGATCTTAGGGTCTTCCTCTATTTTATGACAAAATGCATCAATCTCTTCCTCCCAATTTGCGAATGTATCAAGGTATAAAGAGGTTTATTTCTCACAAAATTTTAGAGAAATGTCTTCGTGTACCATCATAAATGTTATAATGGCTTCTTCATTCTGAAATGAATCAATTGGTGTGGGTAGTTGTTCTACCGCAAGAGTTTGATTGGATGAATGTGACATGTGAGTCGACTTAGATGATTGATTAGAAGAACTATTTGATAGAAGAATGGGTCATTGAGGTGAATGAGAAATGGGGTCCTGCAAAGACAGGGAGGACCATGATTTAGGAGTCATATTAGAGGAATAATTCAGATTGGAATCTTCATAAGAATAAGAGGACTTATAATAATTGGGATTGGAATCTTTAGAAGAATCATAAGAATCAGAATCATACCACCTACTATCAATTGAATATGGGGGAAGAGGTAAGTGAACGGGTTATTTAGAGAGAAGAATCAAATGAGGTCTAGTTGTGATAGGAATCCTTTGATGGGAATGATGAAATATAGGTTCTTTACTATCATAAATATGTGGAACTACGTGATAATCGGTCTTTGTCGGAAAATTCCTAGACATAGATAGTCCAAGGGATATCACATGGGTTATTGTGTTGACATGTTCAACATGTGTATCTACACAACCAATGAGATCATCAAAATGATTTTCATAATTAACATTCTTTTCCTGATTATGTTTAGGAAAAGTCTTTGTATTGGGGGATTTATTAGGAGTGGATGAATCCATCTCCATGTCACCACTTTCAATTAAGTCCTAGATGTAGTGCTGCAACTTCATTCACTTATCTGTTTTATGACCTTTAATGTGGTGGAATTGACAATATTCATTATCTCTAAACCATGAAGGTTTAGGTGCATCATCCTCATAAGGCGTAGTTTTAGGATATCTAACCATATTAACCGCCTCTAGCTGTTTTAGTATTGATAACATTGAGTCAGATAGAGGAGTGAAATTACGATGCTTATACTCCATATGTAGAGTTCCCTTTTAAAGCTTCAAAGAAGTGTTTTTTTGAACGAATTGTACTCATTTATAGTCTACTATCCCATCACTAACAACATTTTTTTCTTATTGGGGAAAAAAATTGTTTTTTCATTAGATTCAGAATCATTATGATCGCGTGAATTTTTTTTTAGAGTCCCCCTAACTAACAATGTTTTTTCAATTTGATTCCCTTTTTTGATGACCTCTTCAAATATGTTGTCACAATGCATTTGCAAGTGAAAAGTGATGTCTGGACGAAGGTTGGGAACAAATATACTGATTAACTATTTTTTTGGTATGGAGCAAGGGAAACGGCTAGCTAATCCTCTCCATCATTGTAAAAACACCAAAAAGTTTTTCATTATTTTGTTGTTTGGAATTATAGAGATCTAACATGGTGACATCATTCTCAATATTTAATGAGAAGTGTCGTATGAAACTTTCTGTTAGTTCTGGTCATGTTGATATGGATCCCTTAGGGATGTGTACAAACCATTATAGCATCGTTACTCCTAAAATTCATAGAAAGAGGTGAATAAGATAATTTTCATTGAATGTCACCTCTTGACATGTCATATAAAAATATTTAATATGGTGACGAGGGTCACCTTTTCCCTTATACTTGTAAAATTTTTGAAAATCAAAGTGTCTTGGGAAAGGTACCTATAACATGGCTTTGTCAAATGGGTAGGGACATAACTCATCGAACTGGTACTTCTTGTTAGTTTTATGGTTTGGCCCTCTTGTAATTCTTTAAGGTTGTTCTTCATAGTAGACCATTCTTGGTGGAAGAGTTAGTTTTGCGTGGGTGGTGTAGGTCTATACATAGGATTAAATATATGTGTATTCCCACCCCTATTTGCTACGAGAATATCTTCATAAGGATATATTTGTACCTCCTGTCAAGGAGTGTTTATTAGGAATTCATGAAACGAAGCCTTAGGTATGACTTGTTTCAAAACTTATGGTTCTTCCTTTTGTATATGTGATGCCAAACTTACCAATTGGTGAGTGAGAGCTTGAAATTTTTCCTCCAAGGTTACCTCTCGGGTTGGTATTTCTTTGTAATTTTCATCCTAAAGAGGTTGATCATGGTGAGCATGTGCTTCATGGTATTCAAAATGAATTTTAAGAGGAGGTAAACTATAGTCTCCATCATTTTCAAAAGTTACTTCCTCATTATTTAGTCATTCTGAAGTAGAGGCGTGACCTAGTTTTAATATTTTATTAATAATACGATAAGGTTGATCTACTTCTTATTCTCCTTGAACCATTGCAGAAATGAGAGAAGGATCTACTGTTGAAGGTAACTTAGCTCCTAGTACCATAACATGCATAAGAACCTCATGTTTTTTTTGGAAAATGTGATCGTCAAAATTGGTAGGATGATGTTCTAGATTCATACGAGGAGAGTTATGTTCTCCACCACTATAGTTAACCATGAGATTATTCTCTAAAAGAGGGTTTTCACCTCCAAATATATCGGCTTCTAATCTTCAGGATCCCATTCTCATAGTAGGCATACTTAAAATAGGAGGTACAATGTGACATACTTCCATTAAGGTAACCTAAAAAATGACCTTAGTCAAATTTTGACAGCATAATGACACTAATGTTGTCTCAAAGAATGGTGACTATATAATAGCCACAAACCCACTAGGTCAATGTGACCTAAGAACCAAAGAATAAATAATAATTCAACCTAGCAAGGTAATATACAACACAAGCTTATCTTGAATAATATAATGATGTAAAATGCTCAACTTCAGTCACACCAAATAGTTTGCTCCCTAAGATTCTTCTAGATAGGTTTGCAACCAAATAGTGACAACACAATATCACCAGTTAGGTCATGTTTGCAACAAAAAATACCTAAATGATAAGAGAATGTTGAATCGGTCTTTTAACAAGGTATACTAAAAACCAATTTCTAAACAATAACAAAGTCTAAGTTTTGTAAACTGGATGATAGCAATGTGAGTAAAGTAACAAAACTATTTGGACATGTGAACCAAGATTTCGGAAAAGAAATATTTTTAGTGTCAAAATGCTGTTATCGGGATGCTAACAATGTATACTCAACACTCACAAAACTCGAGACAAAGTTAGGATGTAAAAACTACGTCTAATTATAACAATAACTTTCTAAGTGTGCGAGTAGTGTAACAATATAATATAGAGATTCAGTTCCAAATTTCACAATGGAAACAAGAAGTAAATATCTCAATTATATGGCTATAATGCAGGTAGCATAACAACTCAAAATAAGACAAGGATGAAATCACCTAAATATGATGATAATAAGTCTCAAATATGGGTTTTTGAGAAAAGGGGGCCTACTAGATCGTGAGTATGTACCATGCACACTTTCAACACTTGTACTCCGGCATTAAAACCTAGTCGTGCAAGTAGAATACAAAAGTGGTGGACACCGGATATCTAGCAGTATCCAGTATGTGTTGTTTCCTTTTTTCTGAAAATGGGCAACAAGCAAACAAAGGTGTAGACTAAATGGTGATGAAACAAACTAAGTATACTTTACTAAAGTTTCACCTTGCCTTAGAGAAAATGAAAAACTAGAGAAAAGTAATGTGTCGTAGGTTTCGTGATGAAATATCACACAGTTTAAAATTTAAGATATTCTTTCCCTTGTTAAAAAAAAGATTTTGAATCCAACAAAGTGTCACTTTGCGAGAGATCTCAATTATGATAACTAAGACACAAAAAATGGCTCTAAGTTGGCAAGATTCCTAATTGGTTCTCTCTCTAGGTGTCACAAGATATCTAAAGCGAGCTAAATTTTTCCAAAAATTCACACTAACTAATTTGGGAGTATCTCAGCTTTATTTTACCCCCTTCAGTATAATGATCATCGACGTGTATTCAGTTATCTTTCACTGGGGTTGCAATACGGATATCTTTGACTCTAATCTCACCAAGGCGTACTAATCAAGTCAGTAGTGTGGAGCACTTTCCTATTTCATTCACAAGGTTCCCTCTTGTTGGAACTACTTTAGGGTTCCTATGACCACCCCCATTGTTGTAGCTTAAGGATTATGCCAAAGGGGTTATGTACTAGTTAAGTGGATGAGTCGTAGCTCTTAACTGAAACTTTAAAATATAAGGTGATGATTGTGGGGTGTTTTTTATCTTGTAGATTTAAATGTGGTTTTTTTGGCACTCATTTTGGCAACCTATAATCACACGTGTAGTTAGAATAATGGTTTAGGCCCTCCTTTATTTAACAATCATTAGGTCCTTCACACAAATGGTTAGTAGTTCCAAATAGATTCATAGTATCATAGAAATATGGCATTGAAAATGCTTGTAAATAAACTAACTAGTATCAAATTTTGTAAAAGCAACGTTTATTCCCAATTAATCCAAGTGTTTCTTAATGAAAGACTAAATTTTTTTTTTGATTCCCAAGATCACACTAGGTGCAAGGGAAGAGCATACAAAAATTTTAGCCTCGGTTTTTATCAAATGAAAAATCTCTTAAACTAAAAGATCAAGTATATGTCAAAACATGCAAGATTGTTCCCTTAAGAAAAAATGAAGGATGATTGTTCCTATTTACTCCCAAGAAGCAAAAATTGGTTTAGGGGTGTTTTTGATTCTTAAGATCACACTAGGTGTAAGAGAAGATCATACACAACCCTATTCAAAACTCAAAACAAAGTATGAAAACATATCATCTATCAAACCCTAAGCCAATTTTGTTACGAATATTTCTCTAAAATAACTAAATTTACAAAAACAACATTTAAATAACCTTTAAAAATGAAAGGAATCATAAAATTTAACTTTTGGACTTTGAAAAAAATACCTTGATGCATAGGCGCCCCTCTTAGTGCACAAGCACTCACAGTCATGCACATGTGCCCCTCTATCATTTTTTCTTAACCATTAATGCATGGGTGCTTGTAGTGAGGCACATGCACTTGTCTTCATGCACAAACACTTTTTTCACTTAGAACAAAAAAAATCATTACTACATAGGCGCTCATAGTCATACATAGGCGCTCCCAGTCATGCACAGGTACCTTTTTCCTGTAGGTGGTAAAAAATCTAGGTTTTTGAGAAGATTTCTTGAAAAAAGGTCCAATCTTTGGGATTTTGAGTCAATTTGGACAATGCTTCACCTCCTTATATCCTACAAAAATCATGAAAACACAACTTCTACCACTAATCTAGTTGAAACAACTTTCAAAAATGGAAATTGATCTATAAAACTTTGAAAATTACTCTAAAAATCTTGAGAAACTAATCTAAAAATCTTGAAAGTACTCTAGAAAGCTTGAAAGTAAACTATAAAACTTGAAATTAATGTAGGAAACTTGAAACAAATATAAAACTTGAAATGAAAAAACTTTGAAACTAAGTTAAAAAGCTTTAAAGATTGAATGCAATGGGGTATTCTCCCACCAAGCGCGCTAAAGGAAAGAACCTTAAACTTTACAAAGAAAATAACAAAGATAATCAAGGAAGGCTAACACCATTTCCACCTAATAGCTTAGGATTATAAGTCTAGGAATGTAACATTGAGATAGAAGCTAAAAGGAATGCTTAACTAGTATGAAAACAATGAAAAATCTAACTAAACAGGCCTATTAATATGATTCAATTACCTAACATGGGCCTAAATAGACCTAAGGTGCAATCAAATTCTTATGGTTTCTACTCAAACAATGATGAAATGACCTCTCCGAATGAATTGTTAAGTCACTTTATATATTCATCTACTAACCTTGTTGAAGACTTTAGGCAAGGATTGAACTTGGCTTATAGATCATATGTATTATATGAGATATAAATGAAAGCATGGTGTAAAGTATAAGGGAATGAGGTGCACTCTTTTAATAGTTTTCCTTTTGGGAGAAACTTGTATTTTTGTGCATGTGGGACTAAAAGCCCCACATTAGATTAGAATTGCTAATCATGATTAAGCTTTGTTAATCACAATTAGTGAATTATCAAGTGATTAAGAGGTGAGAGCCTTATTCAACTACTAAGGGTCAACTATGAGGCTAAGATAATATTTTGAAGGTTGTTGAGACATTTTGGAGGTGAATGGGGTGATTTTGAGTGGTTGGAAGAGGGGTTTCAGTCAATATTAGTGCATATTGACGAATCAAGGGAAAAATAGGCCTAATTAGCTTATAAATGATAATTATTTGTTTTGAAGAGGGTTTTGGATTATGATTCATTGTAAAGTGGCATCCTGAATGTGAAAAAGGTTTGGTAATCAATGAAGTGCTTTTTAATTGACCAACGTGATATGAAACGTTAGTTAATTAGTGAAGACCACTAATTCTAATGGATTTGCCAAAAATGAGAGTGATTTGTGTGCGTTTTGGCAATAAGATTGCAACAACAAATTTTTGGTGTCTATAACTATATATAGTAAATCCACGGTCCTTATAATATTATACTTTTTATATTCAACCCATATCTTTCACGACCCATATCTTGAGCCTCGTTCACCATTTTCCTATGATTTTAACGACATTCAGATCATGTTATTAGTATCTACTAGCTAAACAATCCATTTTACATTACCCTTCAATTCTTTAATCTTTTCATTAGAAACACCTAATACTTCATCACAAATGCTAGGAATCTAAATCTATCCCTTACTGGAGGAATTCTTTGATCACCCTTCCTTCTCTTCAAAAAATAGGTTTTCATCTATGCCTTATGGAGGATTGAACATCGAACATCATCTCTTGCTATGATTGTTTCCACCACACAACCTATTCCAAATTTTATTTAACCTCAATTGTTTGATGCTTCATATATCACCCTCTCATCAAAAGGGGGGAAAAATATGGGTAATCATACACGACTAGCATGTTTATTCAATCAAGTGAGAAATTTTTCAATTCCACACTACTAACTCAATGATCAAAATATAATTCAATCATAATACAAATCTCGAATTCTAATCAATATTTCCCTAAAACTATCTAATATGGGGGGAAATCATTACACAATTTATCCTTTTCCGAATTTCTAGCATATAATTTATACATATACAATGCATAGTGGGGGAATGAGAAATTGATTTTTTGACTCTGTATCAACAAACATTTTACCTTACTCTGACTACAACAACATGGCCTTCATTTTAGAAACATTATATCAGGGGAAAAATATAGCTCCCTCTCAACACTCTTCCTTTGGTGGAGGGATTCTTAAATACCTTAATGAACACTCACATTGGCTCGAGAATTGATCACTCTCAATTTGTTACAAAATCCAAGGCTTTAAATCTACCAAGCCTCTATGGAACATATATCTCTAGTTACATACCTAAAATAACTCACTTATCTTTTATATAACTGAGTGTGGATCAAAATAATGATTTATGTTATACCATGTCAAAGTTTCTCTCTTTGGTACGTTTATAGCTACACATTCTTTGGTTCCTCTAAGGTATGTTCTTTGTATCTCCTTTATATTAGAAAATTTCAATCACTAGCATAAAGGGGGAGAAATGTAGACACTAAAATATGCACTTATTACTATTACATTACACTTTTAGTAAGATGTTATATACATGGTTTCTAAGTAAGAAGATTAGACATTGGTAGAACAATTCCTAGTTTTCCATTACTTTTGATTTATCTGATAGTCACTCCTCATGGCTTTATGGAATTATTTCTCCCCTTTTGGTAATATCAGAGGGATACCTGTCATAATGTCTTATTTTTTTGTTTTTTGATATTTCTTGACAAAAATGTACAGAATAGGTCACAACGTCTGTATGTTATCGGCTATCCCACCCACTTTAGCCCCGCCTTGCTTTCTCTGAAACATTTTCATTAATATTCTCCATCACCCTTTTATTATTTTAATTTTATATTTAGGTTCATCATTTGATGTCACCAGTGTCAGAATTTGAACAAAAAACCTCATATATATCTAGATTATTAAGAGACTTGAGGAGGTGACTATTATTATCTAAGATCAACCTTTGAACAAGAGAACAAGCTAAAGACTTCATTTGAATTGCAATATCACAACAAAAGGAGGTCATTATTATGAATTCCATACCACACATCTACATTGGGGGAAAATTAGTGTATCCCACTATTTTGTGTGATGTGCACAATTGAAAACCGAACTTCAACATGACATAATTACAACCACACACACCATAACTACATAGAGTATGAAATGTAGTGCAATCACAATAGGGTGTCCATTGAGGCCAGTATGAATCAATCATATGCATTCTTTATTTTAGGATATTTGGGGCTTGAGTACTATGCAAGGTAGCTAAGGTTTGTTTCATATGAACATGTGTAAAGATTAGGGTTTCAAGTGAGATCGGAGAAAAAAAAGTTAAAAGCAAGGAACATAAAAGTAGGTCAGACAGGAACTAGATTTAAAGGGAAAATATGGATGAAATTATATGAAAGGGTCCATAATGGATATACGCCTTAGCCCTCCACATAAGCTTTATTCCTAGTAGCTCTGCAAGATACAATTTTAGAGTCAGATATAGTTCAGGTCATTGCTAGCCTATTTTAGTTATTAGATTGTTAGGATTGTGGAGCTGAATTTCTTCATAGATAGCATGTTTTACACCTTGTTAGAATACACAGTAACTGAATTTAGTTGGGTAAACATCATCGGTCACCTTGGGACCACCATCAGTTAGGAAAAGAGGAACTGACATTAGTCAGGGAACCAACATTGGTTTCCTGTATGTGATTGCTTTTATTTAAGTCATGGGAATTAGATATAACCTTTGATATAAAGTTGATTTAAAGGTTGTAATTACATGGCTAAGTTGACATAAGTTTGTATAAGCTTATATAAGCTAGAAAGCTAGGGTTATAAGGTTAGAATGATAAGGATTGAGTTAGATCCTTGATTCTCCTTGGTTGAGAGAATGAAGAAGAAGAAGAAAAAGATGGTTACATGAAGACAAAATTTCATGGAGAGAAGTTATATAAAAGAAAACAGCAGGTACATCTGAATGGTGAGAAGAGTGTAATGTCTTCTACTGTATTTCCTTTGTTTTGTTTAGTCTCATTATAATGGTTTGCATAGTATGCAAATCACATAGAGTTTATTCTTGTAGATCCAAATGTTGATGTGAGATATTGTATTGTAGATTCTTCTTGTTATATCCACAAGTTGTTGTGAGATCTTGTATTGTTAGATCCATATATTTTTGTGACATCTTGTATTGTAGATCCATGAGATCATGTTGTATTGTTGATCCATATGAATCTAGTATTTTAGCTCTTGATAGTATTAAGATATTGTAGAGGATGTTATCTTCATGTTTACACATGTTGATGCAGTGATGGAGGAGAGACTTACTTCTTGGTGCATAATTATGGTTGCAAAAATGGTAGAACCATTTGAGATGTTTTTTTATAGATTCACATGAAATATTGGTTGGAGTTTAGAGATGTAGTAGTTATTGATATGTGATATCTAATGATAGTTTGGAGGCATGGTTGTAGTACAATCATGTAGATCCATTTATATATCTGGAGAAGGAGATACTCTTGGAGAGATACATTGTACTCTCGTGTAGAAGAGTTGGTTTGTAATCTTGTTCATTATTATATAGATGAGATCTCTATATTTGGTGGATGTACCCACATTGGGTGAACCATGGTACATGTTGTGTTATGTGTGTGTACTTTTTTTTAATTTGGATTTATCTAGTTTACACTTCCAATACTGTAGATATTGGGGAATTGATTCCATTTTCGCAGTCCACAATTCTTAACAACTGGTATAAGAGCTTGGTTAACTTTATTGTTTGATACCAATAATAGGTATCAGAACGATGGCTTTATTATTCATAGCAAGAGTTTAATTTAGTGTCTTGTTAGTGGTATTATTGAAACATGTATGGGAGAAGGGTTTTGTTTTTCCTGATGTGTAAATCGAAGGGACAAATTTAATCTCAAGTGGGAGCTAGAAATATAAGGTCAGTTGAAAAATACAATGACTGGTGTTAGTATGCTAATCGATGTTGGTCTTGATGTTCTTTAACCGATGTTGACATGATGACTGTGTTTAGTTAGAGGGAACTAGTGTCGGTAACCTGGTTAAATAGAAAATCAAATATCTGAAGAAATTGAGAAGATATAGTGAATGTACTTGATTACTAAGGTGTCCCTGGTTCTTGGAGGTATAAACATGTTGGTCAGATTTCAGATCCATATTATAGAGGTATGACTTTATCATCTTGGTATTGCAATTCCTTTATGTTTTGGTTGCACATGCATGTTTGGGATTACAGATCTGATTAATAGATAGAGGATCAGTTATGCATCCTTGGTGTAATTAGATGTATGGGATTCATTAGAGAGGTAGAGTATAATAACATAGAAGAAGATGAGGATTCCATTAGAGAGGAAAGTACTTCATTGAAGATGCGGGTGATTGTCTTGGTTTTGGTAAGGTGATGTATTTTATCTTGATGCAGTTTTAATGCATGTATTATTGCTGCAAATTTTTTTGTGAAAGGTTTGGGTGCTTCTTGAAATGATTAGCTCAGCACATCTATCAGCTTTGGTCAGAGTAAGAACCTAGTTTGGTGTACTATTCCATCTGTGGCATTGTGTTTTTTCCATCAACACCAGCATCATTCAGGGAACTGACATTGGTCACAGAGGGTAACCAGTATCGTTCAGAAAACATTGGTTAGTCTATATGATAGCAAGTTTGCACAGGGTTTCTTATAGTAGAAGAGGACATGTAAGGTCCAGTGTTTATTTTTGGAGGATCAAGTTTCTTGCACAGAGTATACAGGAAGAAACGGAGTAGACCACTTCAATGTTTGAATAAGAAAGAGGACATAGTTGGCTTAGTGATTCAAGTGAGACTTGGGTCAAGTATCTGTATATGGTTCATGTTTTATTTCTTTTATTTGAACTAGTATTATGTTTGGATTATGTGCACAATTAAAATATGAACCATGGATATTTGGTTAGTTTGATTTTTATTTCTGGGATGTGTTGGAATCTTGAGGACAAGGGTATCTAGTCTAAAGATAAGATCCTCAATGAAAATTCATGTTTAGACACAGTTGCAGGTAACAAGAGATTTTGAGTACATATGGATGAGAAGAAGGTGATTTATCTAACTTCAAAAGAATTCTAAACTTTTGTGATGTAGAAGTATTCTTTGTTAAAAAGGGAATCGGTTTATATTTTATTTCATCTGTTTTATTTCTCACTGATATATATTGGAGCTTTTTAGCTAACACAAATTGTTTTAATATGTCAGCACTTTTATCGTAAAGCCAAAACAACCAGTTCCATAATGAATTGATAACTCATAAACTTGCATGCAAAGTTTCACAAGATTAAACAGAGATCTCTAAAAATAGGAAATCCCTTCATGTAGAGCTCCATGACTCAAAAACCATCAAATGAAACAAAAAACCATAAACAAATCCAAGTTCTCCAACCACCCTTAGCATGCCCCGAAATCCATGGGCTAATATTAAATCTCGTTAATGAAGGAGTACCATCATAGTTTTTCCTGTTGGAACATAATGATTAAGTAGTCTGGCCAACCCTTAATTTATATGGGTCTATCACTAATATATAGGTTAATATTGAATAATATGAAATATTTATATTTTTATTATTAAATATGCTAACCTAGGTATATACTTTAGGTTAAATATTTAATATCATGAAATGATTATATTTTTAATATTAAATAGGATAAACCTAGGTGTATGTGTTAAGTGTTTAGGTTGAAAAGGTGGGTCGGGAGACATACCCGATCACCTTATGTAAAAAGGACTTTAGGTCCTCATTTGATATATTCGGGAAATATATCAAAGGTGTGAAACTAAAGTGATTTGGTTTTACCCTTGGTAAATAGGGTTTCAAAGGAGGAGGTGATCTTACTAGATGTAAAATAAGTTCTCTAAAGTACAATGTTATTTTCAAAGTGGTTTTTACCCTATTGGGGTTTTCCACTATAAATAGTGTCACATATGTTATTTATTTCCTGTAAATATTTATTTATTTACTTATATTATGATGTAATGTTTATTTAAATATTTATTGTAGCATTATATAATATGTAAGTTGATTAAATCCATATTTATTAGAATTCTCAAATTTTAACATGGTAACAAATCAAGGTAAATTAAATAAATTAAGATAAAATGTTGTGTATTTTATTTATTTAATTTGTACAGTTTGTTTTCAACCAACCTTGAAGAGTATTTAAAATAATCGGCCCCTTATTTCTATTGTGTCACCTACAAGTTTTGCTTTGTGAAGAATCAAGGAGAATTCACAAGTGAAAAATTTAGAAATTTCTTACGTTCTGTGAAAACTTGTGTACATGTAAGGGTAACATATTTGAAATATTTTTTCTATAGTTTTAATATGTTCAAGTTAGAAAGATATTTAAAATAAAAACACAAAGTTAAATCAAAGAAAAAGGAGACAAGCTCCATAGAAATAGGATTTTCAATTTATTTCATTGGTAGGGTGAAAGTAATTCCCCCCTCTATAAATGTCCAAGTTAACTTGTATTTTTGTTTCATGTGGAATCATGCCCCTTGGTAAATTCATTTACTATTTTATCCTTATTGTTTTTTCAAAAGTAATTTATGTGTGTCCTTTAGACTCTTTTAATAAGATTTGATTTGAAAAACTATAGTTTATAGTTAATCTATAGCTATATCCTATATAATTTGAAAACTATATTATTATTTATATATATATATATATATATATATAGATATATATAGAATATATTTTATATAATAATGTATATAAACATCATATTAAAATTGATATAGTTTTGAAAAAAAAAACTATATATTAAAATCCTTAAACCATATTAAAATTACATGGGATCAGGGGAAGAATCAACAGACCATATTCTAAGCCTAAGTTTAAATCATATTTAAGCTTAACTTATAAGTTTAGGCATATATAGTATAAGAAAAGAAGAAAAAAACCTAAGTTTGAATCATATTTTATATATATGGTTAGTTTAAACCACTTTAAATATAAATTTTATTAGATTTAGTCTATATATGTTTTTTATAAAAAAACCTAAGCCCTTACTTTTTTTTAATAAGGGGCCCATGTTTATTGCTTGGCCGTGAAGGGATTATTTTTTAAATAATAATACTTATTAAATAAAACCTAACATGTGTCCCTAACCATTGATATTATCCATGTAAGGGGGCATCCCCATTCATTTATATCTTATAGTTTATAAAAACTATATAAATAAACACATTTAAATGTTTTCTTTTATATAAGAGTGGGAGTGGAGAATAAAATGGGATGATATCCTAGGCATAAATGTGGAATTATCAAGTATAAATGGTGAATTAAAAAGGGGGGGCTAGTTTATTGGTGGCCCACGTGAAGTGTGGTAAATATTTATTAAAATATTAGTAGTTATAGCCACATAAAAGTTTTAAAGTTTTTAGATTACAAGGAATTATATAAAATATTTTACAATATTTCCATAGTTTTAAATGTGTGCAAGGTAAAATTAAGAGTAAATGAAGGGATGATACAAGGTTCATGAAAATAGGGATTTCAATTTATTTCATTAGTTGGGTGAAATTACTTGTCCCCTTTATAAAATATGCAAGTTAATCTATACTCTCATAAATATGCAAGTTAATTTATGTTAGAAAGTCCAAATCCTATTAACATTAGGAAAATGACCAGAAGTCATCATATGTACCATGAATTAATTACCTTATATGAATCTGAGCCACAAAGTATTATAGGGTCTAGGTGGATATACAAATTAAAATATAATGTTGATGTTAGTATTAACAAAAATCTAGACTTATTGCTAGAGGTTTCACTTAGAAACCTGGTATTGATTATGTTGAGACATTTTCCCCTCTAGCTAAAATGAGTACTATTAGGGAATTATTTACAATTACAACTCAATTTGGGTGGGAAATCCCCTAAATGGATAAGAAAAATATTTTTTTGAATTACAATTTAAAATAAAAACTGTACATGTTTCAATTTAAAAGATTTAAAGAAACTGATCAAGAAAACTATGCTTGTAAGTTGAGAAATCCTTGTATGGTTTAAAATAAGTTCTTAAAGCTTGGTATGCAAATTTTGTTTCCTTATTTAAACTATTAGGCTTTGTTAATTGTTATTCTAACAATGATATATTCATTAAGCAATAAGTCTCACATATTATCATTATATGTATATAGGTTGATGATTTGCTTATGACTGGTGACAATTCTGATTTAATTCATAGGATTAAAGAGAAATTGAAGTAGTAATTTGAAATGAATGAGTTAGGTCTCTCACATTATGTTCTTTGTATGAATGTATTTAATTCTATTGTTATTTTTCAAAACACAAGATGCAACCATTGTATTGAAAAATTTTCTTATGGTTGATTGTAAACTATTTTCTACTTCAATGGAAGTTGGAATAAATATTGATCCTAAATATTCATATGAAAAATGTTGAACCTTGTTTATATATGTTGTTAGTTGATAGTTTGATTTATCTAATTATAACTAGATTAAATATTTCATATATAATAGGAATTACTTCAAGGTTTATGCAAGAACCTTTTTTAGAGATCATTGGAATCTAACAAAAAATAATTTTTAGATATATTTAAGGAAAAATTAATTATGGGTTGCATTATACTAAGAATAAAAATGCTATCTTATATATATATTTTTATCCTAACCATACTGATGTTGTGTTATAAAATATACCAGATATGTGTTCAAGTTTTTTGGTGTATGAACATTTACTTGGAACAAAAAATGTAATCAACAGTATTCATTTCTTCTACCGAGATAGAGAAGTACAATGTAAGAAGTAAAGAAGCCATGTGGCTACAATGGTTATTAGTAGAGATACACATGAAAGCTAAAGGAAGTATTTCTCTTCTATGTGGTGCTCAAATTTGTATTACTCTTGATTAAGAATCCAGTTCAACATCAGAGGATGAAGCACATTGAGATACATATACACTTCACCCATGAGAAGGTGCTACATGATGAGATAAATCTCAATTTCATGTTGACTGAATAGAAGGTTGCTGACATATTCACAAAGTCTTTGAGTTCTGCAAAGTTTTGTCACTTTTGTGAAAATCTTGGATTGTCAGAGTTTCCATTGAGGGGGAGTGTGCATAACAATGTCACCTCCTAATGGAACTTGGTTTTTGTAAAAATTCCTTTAAACATTTGTAAAATACCTTCGGGCATGTATACCTCCTTGGATTATTTATGAGAAAGAAGTGTAGAAAGATCTTAAATGCGGTCTTCAGTAAACTCTTTAGTAATATTGAGTTTACTGGTAAACATCTAGTACAAACATATTGTTAAGGAGGTCCTTGGTTGTAAAAGGATCCTATATGCTTGGGTTCAATAACGTTTTATGATAACCTGTGAGAACATATAAAATTCACAAATCATACTTAGCCACTGATCATGGGATGATCTTTGGGATTTTAAATCCTTCTGTACCAAAAGGTAAATTAAGTATGATGAAGGTGTTATAATTCCTTCAAACCGATATGCTAGCTTAAAACCTTTATGGTTTAAGAATTGAAAATCTTATAGTGTACCATGGGAAGGTAATCTATTGGCATATGTTATGTTATCCCACTTAAAATTAAGGGGGAGTTTTGGAACATAATGATTAAGTGGTCAACCTTAATCTATATGGGTCCATCACTAATATATAGGTCAATATTTAATAATAAGAAATATTTCTATTTCTATTATTAAATATGTTAACCTAGGTATATACATTAGGTTAAATATTTAATATCATGAAATGATTATATTTATAATATTAAATATTATAAACATAGGTGTATGTGTCAACCGTTTAGGTTGAAAAGGTGGGTCGGGAGACATACCTGATCACCTTATATAAAAAAGACTTTAGGTCCTCATTTCATATATTCGGGAAATATATCAAAGGTGTGAAAATCAAGTGATTTGGTTTTACCCTTGGTAAATGGGGTTTTAAAAGAGGAGGTGATCTTACTGGATGTAAACTAAGTTCTCTGAAGTAAAAGGTTATTTTAAAAGTGGTTTTTATCCTATTGGGGTTTTCCACTATAAATATTGTGTCACCTGTGTTATTTATTTCCTAGAAGTATTTATTTATTTAATTATGTTATGATGTAATGTTTAGTTAAATATTTATTGTAACATTATATAAAATGTAAGTTGATTAAATTTGTATTTATTAGAATTTTCAAATAATAGAAGATAGTTATGACTATTCAGTTGGGGTAAGAAGAGAGAAATATTTTAGATTTTTAAGGGTGTAAGAGGGAAAATATGTTTATCACAGGTTAAAATGTGACAACACTATATATTTACATCTTATTGATGTTTCCCTTGTTTTCTTTTATATTGGATGGTTGTGTAGTATGTTGATGACATTTTTGCTATTATTTACACTAGATATTAGTAGCATGGTTGTTGTTGACATTGATGAACAGGAGATTTATATGTGGCTTTGGAGTTAGTCTGCGAGAGACTTGGAGCTACTGGAGAGTCTGGTGATATGGATGGATGTATATGGTGATTTTATATATGAGGATAGATTTTTTTATGAGTCTATGATGATGTAAATATTTGTTTTGCACATGGATGCATATGAGCATGGTTTAGATGCCTTGAGCATGAGTAGGGATGTTTGTATTTCCCCTTATTACTATGTTACTCCATGATAGATATATTTTCTATGTGGTTGTCTTGGACATGCAAGTTTTTTATACAAGGTTATATTTGCATAAAGCAATGTTATGGATTTTTTGAGTTATGCAAGTGTTGTGGATTGATCACCCACTAATTGCATTTAGAAATTTTTGGATTTTCTTGACCCAAGATATTCTTTTGATTTTACATATTCCAATTTGACTTGTCTTTGGTCAGTTGCATTAGTGGTAACATGGAGACATGGATAAATGGTTGGAGAATATGTTTGGTTTCATATATATGGTTATCATTGTGATTGAAGCTCAACACTTCAGTTTGAGTGAGATCTCTTGTAGGTGTTTTAGTCATGGTGTCTTGGTAGCATGAGAGGCTTAGTGTGATTATTCAGTGGGAGCTTGATTTATGAATAGTTTGTGTATCACAGATCAACAGTAGCTTCATGCAGGTATATGATAATTCATGGTTTGTTATCTTCTTGGTTTTAAAATATGGTTTCATCTTCCTGATTACTTGAGAGAATTTTTGAAGTAAAGAATAGTTAGTCTTCACGGTATGTAGATGATAGTGATGTACAGGTATAGGTACAAGTTTAAAAATTTATCTCCAAGTGGGAGATCGTTAGGATTGTGGAGCTTAATTTATTCACAAATAACATGTTTTACACCTTGCTAGAATACATAGTAACTATCATCGGTTGGGTAACCGTCGTCGGTCACCTTAGGACTAGTATCGATAAGGGAACCAGAATTGGTTTCATGTGTGTAATGCTTTTATTTAAGTCACGGGAATTAGATCTAACCTTTTATATAAATTTGATCTGAAGGTTGTAATTACATAGTTAAGTTGACCTAAGTTTGGATAAACTTATATAAGCTAGAAATATATGGTTAGAAGGTTAGAATGAGAATGATTGAGTTAGATCCTTGATTCTCCTTGGTTGATATAATGAAGAAGAAGAAAAAAAAAGGTTACATGAAGACAAATATTTCATGGAGAGAAGCTGTATAGAAGGAAATAATAGGTACATCTGAATGGTGAGAAGAGTGTAATGTCTTCTACTATATTTCCTTTATATTGTTTAGTCTCCTTATAATGGCTTACATAGTATGCAAAGCACATAGATTTTCTTCTTATAGATCCACATGTTCTTATAAGATCTTGTATTGTAGATTCTTCTCATTAGATCCATAGGTTGTTGTGAGATATTTTATTTTTAGATCCACAAATTGTTGTGAGATCTTGTATTATAGATCCATGAGATCATGTTGTAATTTTTATCCACAAGAATCTAGTATTGTAGGTTTGTATAGTATCTAGATATTATAGAGGAGTTTATCTGCATGTTTGCATAGGTTGATGCAGTGATGGAGGAGAGACTTACTTCTTGGTGCATAGGTAAGGTTGCACAAATGGTAGACCCATTTGAGAGGTCTTATTGCAAATTCACATGAGAATTTGGTTGCAGTTTAGAGATGTAGTAGTTCCTGATATGTGAGATATGGTTATGGTTTGGAGGCATGGTTGTAGTGAAATCATGTAGATCCATTTAGAGATATAGAGGAGGATATACTCTTAGATAGATACATTGTACTCTTGTGTAGAAGAGTTGGTTTGTACTCTTGTTCATTATTTTATATATGAGATCTCTATATTTGGTGGACATACCCACATTGGGTGAACCATGGTACATGATGTTTTATGTGTGTATACTTTGTTTTTATTTGGATTTATCTAGTTTACACTTCCACTACTATAAATTTTGGGGAATTGATTCCATTTCTGCAGTCCATAATTTCCAACAATTATGGATTGTGAAAATGGAAGACCCATTTGAGAGGTCTTATTACAGATTCACATAAGATCTTGGTTGCAGTTTAGAGATGCAGTAGTTCCTGATATGTGAGATCTGGTGATGGTTTGGAGGAATGGATGTAGTGAAATCATGTAGTTTTGTTTAGAGATATGGAGGAGGAGATACTCTTGGAGATGTACATTGTGCTCTAGTGTAGAAGAGTTGGTTTGTACTCTTATTCATTATTGTATATGAGATCTCTATCTTTGGTGGACGTACCCACATTGGGTGAACCATGATACATGTTATGTTATGTGTGTGTAATTTTTTTTTATTTGGATTTATTTAGTTTACATTTCCACTACTGTAGATTTTGGGGAATTGATTCCATTTCCGCAGTCCATAATTCCCAACAACTGGTATTTTTTGTGTAGTATATTGATGACATTTTTACTAGTATTTGCACTACTTATTAGTATCATTGTTAGCATGGTTGTTTTTGTTGACATTAATGATCACAGGATTCATATGTGGCTTTGGAGTTATTCTTTAAGATACTTGGACCTTCTGGAGAATCTGGTGATATGGATGGATGTATATGGTGATTTTATACATGAGGATAGATTCTGTTTTGTGAGTCTTTGATGATGTAAATATTATTTTTTCACACGGATGCATATGAGCATGGTTTAGATTCCTTGAGCATGAGTAGGAATGTTTTTATTTACTCATGTTACTATGTTACTCCATATATTTTCTACATATGGTTATCATAGACATGAAATTTTTTTATGCAGGGTTGGATCTATAGAATGCAATGCTTGGATATTTTTATTTATGCAGAAGTTGTGGATTGATCACCCACATGTTACATGTAGAACTCATTTGGGTTGGATTACCCAGGATCTTGTTTATTGCTTATGCATATTCCAGTTTTGATTTTTCTTTGGTCAGTTGTATTGGTGGTTGCATGGAGACATGGATAGATGGTTGGAGAACATGGTTGGTTTTTATAAGTATGGTTATGGCTGTGATTAAAGCTCAACACTTTATTTCAAGTGGGAGCTCTTGCATTTGTATTATTCATGATGAATTGGTTGCAGGAGAGGCTTGGAGTTATGATTCAGTGAGAGCTTGATGTATGGATAGCTCATCTATCATGGATCAATAGTAACTTTTTGTAGGTATATGGTAAGTCATGGTTTGTTATCTTCTTGTTTTTAGAAGATGGTTTGATCTTCCTAATTTTGAGATAATTCTTGAAGTAAATAATAGTTGTTCTTCATGGTATGTAGAGGACCATACTGTAAAAGTACACGTTCAACAATTTATCTCCAAGTGAGAGATTGTTGAGTTGTGGAGCTAAATTGCTTCACAAGTAGCATGTTTTACAAACTTGCAGGTTTAAATAGTAATCGGCATTGGTCACATGGGAGGAACTAGAATTAGTCAATGAACCAACACTGGTTAGCAAATAGGGAACCGACCTCGGTTAGGGAACTGACACCGGTCACCAAATAGGGAACCAACATTGGTTAGGGAGCTGACACTGGTTACCTGTGCATGAATATTTTTATTTAAGTCACACGATTAGATCCAACCTTTGATTAAAAGGTGATATAAAGGTTGTAAATGCATAGCTAAGATTCCCTAAGTTTTTATAATCTTATATAATCTAGAAAGCTAGGGTTATAAGGTTAGATTGATCATTCTTGTAAAATGATAGATTGAATTGATTCTCCTTGGTTGAGAGAATGAAGAAGAAGAAGAAAAGAAAAGAAAATATTACATGAAGATAGAGTTTTCATGGAGAGAAGTTGGATAGAAGGAAATAGTAGGTACATATGATTGGTGAGAAGAGGGTAATGTCTTATACTATATTTCCTTTATATTGGTATTGTCTCAATGTAATGGTTTGCGTAGTATGCAAATCACATAGAGTTTCTTCTTGTAGATCCACATGTTATTGTGAGATCATATATTGTTAGATCCACATGTTGTTTTGAGATCTTGTATTATAGATCCATGAGATCATGTTGTATTGTTGATCCATATAGATCTAGTATTGTAGATCATTGGATAGCTTATGGATACATGATAATATCTAGATATTTTAGAGGAGGTTGTCTTCTTGTTTACATAGGTTGATGCAGTGATGGCAGAGAGACTTAATTCTTGGTGTGTAGTTATGGTAGCACGTTGGTAGACCCATGTGAGAGGTTATATTTACATATTCACAAAGAGCTTGGTTACGATTATGAGATACAGTAGTTCCAGATTATGTGAGATCTTCTGGTGGTTTGGAGGCACGGTTGTAGTGCACTCATGTAGACCCGTTTAGAGATTTGGAGGAGGAGATACTCTTGGAGAGATACATTTTACTCTTGTGTAGAAAATTTAGTTTTTTCTCTTGTTCATTATTATATATATGAGATCTCTATCTTTGGTGGACATAGCCCACATTGAGTGAAACATGGTACATGTTGTGTTATGTGTGTGTACTTTTTTTATTTGGATTTATCTAGTTTACACTTCCTCTGGTATAGATTTTGGGGAATTGTTTCCATTTCCACATACCTTCTAACCCTAAATTTATGCTTATATAAGCATCTACAAACTTAGGGAAATCTTGCTATGAAATTACAACCATTAGATTCACTTTATAACTAAAGATAGATCTAATTCTCGTTACTTAATTACAGTAGTCATGCACAGGCAACTAATGTTAGTTAGCCTTAATCGGTGCCGGTTAGCTTTAACCCATGCCAGTTCCTCCTTGCCTAACTGATACCAGTCCATGGGTGACCGATGTTGGTTCGTCAACCGATGTTGGTTACTGTGTATTCCAGAAATTATTCAAAAGCATGCCAGTGAAGCAATTAAGCTCCACAACTCAACAATCTCCCACTTGGAGATAAATTTCTACATTGTACCATACAACTCCTTCCTCTGATTCTTTCCTTGGCTTGTTTCTCCCTTTTCAAGTCTCAAACTTGAAGACCAAAAGAAGTGGAGTATAGCTCCAACTTATCCTTTTCCAAAGACTTTGTTAGCATATCCGCAGGGTTCTCCTTTGTATATTTTTTCCAACTTTAGCTGCTCATCCTATAACACATGTTGTATTAAGTGATATCTCAACTGAATGTGTTTCGTTCTAGAATGAAACACTAAGTTCTTTGCCAAATGGATTGAACTTTGACTATTACTGTATAATTTGTAATCATTTTTCTCCTTTCCCAACTCTTCCATGAACCTGCTCATCCACATCATCTGCTTGCTAGCTTTTTTAGCTGCAACATACTTAGTTTGTGTAGTAGAAATGGCCACAACCTTCTGCAATCTATAAATCTAGCTAACTTCTTTGCCACCTACTGTGAAAACATATCCATTAGTGTTCCTCCTGCTATCCAAATCGCCAACCATGTCTGAATCCACATAGCCACGTAAAGAAATATCTGACCCTCCATAGCATAACTACATGTCGGATGTCCATCTCAAATACCTAAGAATCCAATGGACTACTTTGTAATTCTCTTTACCTACATTAGACATAAATCTTCTCACAACTCCAACTACCTATGCAATGTCTGGTCTGGTACAAACCATTGTAGACATCAAGCTCTCAACTGCTAAAACATATGGAACTTTTTCCATGTACTCAACCTCCTCATGTGATGTAGGAAACTGATCTTTACTCAATTTGAAGTTTCTAACCATAGGTGTACTTACAGGTTTTGAATTTTACAAATTGAACCTTTCTAACACCTTATCGATATAATGCTCCTGAGACACATACTACTTTCTGCTCTTCATGTCTCTAAGAATTTGTATGCCAAGGATTTTTTTACGGATCTCAAATCCTTCATTGCAAAAATGTGAGCTAGTTTTTATTTAATGTCACCAATGTCCTACATACTAGATCCTGCAATAAACATATCATCCACATACAATAACAAAATAACATAATTCCCATTTTCATATTTCTTGAAATAAACACAATGGTAAGATTCACATCTCATATAAGCATGCTCATGGATGAAGCTATCAAACCTCATATACCATTGTCTTGGGGCTTTCTCTAGCCCACATAGGCTCATTTTTAACTTACACACAAGTTTCTCCTTACCCTTGACTTCATACCAAAGCGGTTGATTCATATAAATCTCTTCCTCTAAATCACCATGAAGAAATGTTGTCTTAAGATCAAGTTTCTCTAAATGAAAATCCTCTACTGCAACTAAACTCAATATAGTATGAATAGAATTCATATTAAAAATAGGAGAAAATATTTCACCAAAGTCAATACCTGATTTCTATGTAAATCACTTTACTATAAGTCTTGCCTTGTATCTCTTTTATCCACCCTCTTCTTCGCTGATCCTGTAAACCCACTTATTCTACAATGCTCTTTTACCTGCTGGAAACTTAACCAAATTCCATGTTTGGTTATGCTCTAAAGAGTCCATCTCCTTATTTATGCCATCCTCCCACTGCTTGTGGGATCTATCCTGCATTACTTCTTTAAATCTTTCTGGTTCACCACTATCAGTCAATAATATGAAAGGAACGATAACCAGATCATACCAAGCCAAGAACACAGATGCTAATCAAACACCACGATCAATAAAATGAAAGCAATTCACCAGAATAAATTTACATAAAACCTTTGCAAACAAATGAGAAGCAATATCATATATTATTATGGAACTCAATGCAAAATACATTGAGAATGGGCCTTGCTTAAATAAGCAAGGAACGATAACAGACCGTCTAAGAACACAGATGTTAATCACCACGATCAATAAGATGAAAGCAATTCACTGGAATAAATTTACATAAAAACTTTGCAAACAAATGAGAAGCAATATCATATATTATTATGGAACTATGCAGTACATTGAGAAAGACTTGCTTAAATAGGCAAGAATAACAATCTAAGAAGAGTCAACATAGATCAACATAAATCAAGGATAACTAGTCATCAAAGAACTAGTCAAGACCATAGATTTAGGAGAGAACTAGACATCAAGGATCTAGTCAATGTCATAGATCAAGGAAAGAACTATACCTAACAACTAGATAATATCTCCTAATATCTAAATAAGATAAAAGAAATATCCACACACATAAGTGGGTGAGGATAAATACAATAAAGGTAAATAAAGTACCTAGGTGAACATGAGCTAAGGTAAATACCTACTCTAACACCCCCCCCCAAGTGAAGCTAGGGGCAAAAATAGAATTGGCATGTCCACAATATGATTCCCAGAAACTAAGCCTGATGAGCTATTCATGTACAATAACTGGGAAAAAAGGGACACCGCAAGGTACCCAAAACTAGTAATAACAAAGTAAAGAGAGTAAAGACCTGCTAAAAAGGTATCCCAAGAAGCTCGGCTGAAAAAAACGTACAATGCTGAAGAAGTTTGGTGTGCACTGTGGTTTAAATCCACTACTTCGATCACAAAACTCAAAAACAACTGACACTAGGCTCCACCAGAATAACTCCATACAAGGAGACTGTCAAAGGAGTGATGTCGAAAGTGCAAAAAAAGAAACACCAAACATAATTTGATCAACTGCTGCAAATAGGTGTGCCACGATCCAAGAACAATAACCAAAGCAAAAAGCCAAGGTAACCTCCCTGTAATCCAAGGCAAGGAAACGAAACCTGAAGAAGCAGGATCAACACCACACCCTCCCATACTGCTGAATGGGTGGAGTGGTGCTACAAATTTGTATGAGTTGCCCAAAATCAACTACTCGAATACTGACAAAATAACACTGAAATTCACCAGAATAGCTCCCCCACGAGAGACTGTCAACATGCCAAAAGTGTCGAAAATACAAATACAAAATCTCTCAACAAACAAGAGAGATACACTACACTTGCTAAAGAAAAATGCTCAAAACAAGAAGCATCACAATGCATAAGGTATAGAAAGTCCGGAGCAAGAGGCCGAATGGTGGAGGAGCCATGCTTGTAGAGTCCTCCCAACGAATGCCTATGTCACCTCCACGAGTGATCAGATTATCCACCCCAAATCAACAGTGGATGGATGAAGAAGATGCCTGCATATGACTTGGTGCAAAATGCACAATGGGTGCATGCAAAAGAACATCAGAATGTAATGTCAGGTTGATCATGTCTGACAACTGAAATCTCAGGTTTCTCAATCCTGAGTGAAGGTGCAGAACTCATGTGTTGCTCATGATCCTCAGAAAGAGTCGAGCGAACAAAAAAAGGATCTTTGTCAATGTGTGATCCCAATGAAGTATCTACTCGAAAACCAATGTCATGACGAGAATTCCACTTAACATGTGGAATAGAGGAAACAATACCCTATGAATGTCTGCTAATGACTCTACTAGTGAGACCCATAGAACGGAGCATGCAAGAACTAAATGCAGTAGTATGCTTCTTAAAAAAGCCATGCAGCCGAACAGAAGTAGGATATACAACATGTGGTACTGTAATAAGCACAGATGTGGAAGAGCATGCATTAGCAAGCCTCATAAGTTTAGAAGCATCAAAAGAAGGTTTAGGCTCAAAGACTGGTAGATCAATGTCAGTGGGTGTAAGAGCAAAAACTGCAAGTGGACTAGGAGCATGGATATGGTTGTCCACAATATGATGGTGATGTTGTAGGCGAGTAAGTTTGTTCTGCAGGGAGTGTATTATTGTATCCTTATTGAATGAGTGGTTGTAGAAGAGAATTTCACTTCTTGAAAATCTATTTTCTTCCACAAATTTTACAATATCCTCTTGAAGTCTACATACTTCAGAGAAAAGTATATCATTCTCAGAATCCATGATAGGTACAAACTGCAACTCCCTAAAATTTAGGACGTCGGGCTCAGCCGAAATTGCATCCACAATTTATTACAACACTCCTCCATATTTGGCACTTTATAATTATATGCACAAGTCTCAGAATAAATAACTCCAATGGAAAGAGCATGAAAAAACAAGCACTTTCACAAAAAATGGCACTCAAAACTTGAGTTACCGATCAAAACATACAAGCTTTTTAATATTTTGCTGTGTTATTTATTTTAGGTGCCACTAAAACAAAGTAAAATATTGTTGCCTTCACCATACTAATAAAATCAAAGGGGGTTGAAGTTAAGCCCTCAACTGACCAAGGGCTCACAGGATCTTTAAGCAAGGATATGACAATCATACTGAACCAGTCAAGGTCATAGATCAAGCCATAAATCTAGGACAATAACTAGTCATCAAAGAACTAGTCAAGACCATAGATTTATGGAGAGAACTAGACATCAAGTCCTATCTTCTAGTCAACACTATAGATCAAGGAAAGACTAGTCAATGCCATAGATCAGGAAAGAACTATTCCTACAATTCTAGATAATAGCCTCATAATATCTAAATAAGATAAAAGAAATATCCACACACATCAACCAAGTGGGTGAGGATAAATACAATAAAGGTAAATAAAGTGTACCTAGGTGACCATGAGCTAACATAAATACCTACTGCTAACAAAATACCATGATCAATAAGGAAGGTGAAACAATTTTTAATAGGTTTACATAAACCCTTTGCAAACTTCTTAGTAGCAATTTCAGCATATATTAGGCTCAATTTGATCAATACCTGTGAGATTTATGAGACTTTCTTACAATAGGACCAAGGAATAACGGTCACCTTCTTTCGATGTCGATTAGATAACCAACCCATAAATAAGGGAATAATGTCGGTCATCAAAGACACTAGTTCTAAGACCATAGATTTAGGTGAGAACTTTAAATCTGAGAGATCATTTCATCCATAAAGGTCTCCACCGATTCATCTTTAGGTACCAAAAATTGATCAAGGGATATTCAACTTTCAATTCCATAGATCAATGTCAAGAACTATACCTAATTATCTTAGATAATATCTCCTAATATCTAAATAAGATAAAACCAAATATCCACACACATAATGGGTGAGGATAAATCCAATAAAATAAATGAAAGTACCTATTTGAACATGATTTAGTAAATCCACTTTAACAATTATTTCTATTTTCCTTATCAACATGTACAAAAGCTTCTGAACCAAATACTCTAAGAAAAGAAAGATCTACCTCTTTTCTAGTCCAAGCTTCTTTTGGTATTCCATCGTCTAGTACACTTAAAGGTCCATGGTTAATTAAATATACCATTGTGGCAATTGTTTCTGCCCAAAATTATAAATAAAATCCCACATGTATCCCAATAGTACATTCCATGATTGTCATGTTTATTATCTCTGCAACACCATTCTCATGTGGTGTTCTAGGAACCATTCTTTCTCTACGTATTCCATTTACTGAACAATAATCATTGAAATCCTTGCTGCAATACTGACCACCATTGTTAGATCTAAGGAATTTTAACTTTAAATTTGAATTATTTTCCATAAGAGCTTTCCATATTTTAAAAGTATCAAAACATTAGATTACATGTTTAATACAATAAACCATACCTTTCTTGTGACATCATCAATGAAAGTAACATAATATTGGGATCCTCTATGAGAAGCTACCTGGGTTTTTCCCACACATCTGAGTGTACAAACTCTAATTTATGCTTATTCTTTATTGCCCTAACTTTGCGAAATCTCACTCTCTTTTTCTTTCCAAAAATAAAATGCTCACAAAAATCAAGATCTACATGTTTCAGATCTGATAACTTACCCTTTTGCCTTTAATATCTGCATTACTTTTTCACTCATATGGCCTAACCAATTGTGCCACATGCTTTGCATATGAATATAAAGTAAATAGAACAGAAAAGGAATTAGTAATACAAGTAGATAAATACAATGATCCTACCTT
The DNA here is from genome assembly GCA_019776745.2 of Taxus chinensis. Classification (NCBI taxonomy): domain Eukaryota; kingdom Viridiplantae; phylum Streptophyta; class Pinopsida; order Cupressales; family Taxaceae; genus Taxus; species Taxus chinensis. Next base: position 497,256,828 of record CM034153.1, read on the forward strand.
CTTTCCTCTTAGCTACAACAATAGATCCGTTGGTAACTTTCTAAGATTTGGCTGTGAGTGTAACCATACAATCAGATTCACACAATTGTCCTACAGAAATAAGATTCCTCTTAAGGCTTGGAACATGCCTCACATCTTTCAATATCCATGTATTTCTATTCTGACAACTTAAGATTAACTTCACCTTTACCAGTAATATTACATGGTTCATCACTCCTAAATAAACATGCCCAAAATTACCCTAGACATAATTTCTTGAAATAACCCTTATTAGGGGTAGCATGGAAAGAGACACCTGAATCTAAAATCCGAGATTAAATTTTATTATCCAAGGAGATAATAAGGGCATCTTGCATTACCTCATATGTAATAATGTTTTCCTCTTTACATTTCTCTGGTGCATTCTTTTTGTTTTCCTTGAACCAACAATCCTTCTTTGCATGACCTTTCTTTCCACAATTCCAACAAGTTATTCCTTTACCTCTTAGTCCATACACCTTGGTCCTCCACGTGTGCTTTAGTCTAAGTATCTCTGCGAGATACAATTTTGGAGTTAGATATAATTTAGGTCATTACCAGACTATTTCAATTGTTAGATTAGTGTATAGAGAAGTATATCAACCAAGTCACATTATCTCTCTTATTGCAAGTTAACCATTTCTTATCATTATGTCTCATTACTAGATGGTTATTCCTAATATTGTTGCAATTAGCCTTTGAAACTAATTGATTAGGATAAGATACCATCAATTGACTACCCCATTGATATATTAACCAATTTAGGTTAAATCAAGGACAATGTTTCTAATAGAAATGCATTATTTATTTAAGATTATATTGATAAATATTATATATGTAGTGTTTTTTACATTTGTTTAAGTGACAATATTTGTACTATGAAATTACCCAAGTCTTTGGAATACAATGAACAACATTTACAACCTCCTTCTTGAGTTGGTGCTTTCTCTTTAAGACATCACATTACCCCTTCAAGTGAGGAAATCTATTTTATCTACTCCTTTCTTATTTCTTCATGGCATTGGGGCACATAACATGGTTTTAGGATGCCCTTAGCTTCATAAGATTTGTGTTATCACCTCTATTGCAACATGTAAAATCAGTGTCAAATATATATTATAATGAAGAATTATCAAACTTTAAGGCATCCCTTATGAGTCTCCTTTTCTACCTATAGCTTATATTCCTAATTCTACTCCTTGTGTAGAAATGGTCACATGACCCAAAATTTCTCATCTATTCAAATAATTTCTAATACAATTGTAAAAAATCATATATTATCACCTCTTTAACATAATCCACAATCACAACCGATAAAATCAAAGTCAATTGATTCTCCTATATATTTTTTTGTCAAATCAATGTGTCCCACAGTCTAAAGTGATGAAATGTGTCATATTATGTAGTACTCTACCAATTCATATGCTCTCTCCAGTGATACATTCTCCACACTCTCTTGTATACCAACATTCTTATGCTATAACACATAATTCCATTTAGGAATATCTCATGCACACATATAACATTTCTTCTTACTAAAGTACTATTCTTGATTCTCCCCATCTGTATAATTTTATCACAAGACAGCAAATTTTCAAACATTTTTGAATAATACGAAATACAAAAAAAAAATCTAAAAACTAAAAAACATTCAACTATTTAAAAATACCAAATTAGGAGTTGAGTATGACATGTTTTGCTAGGTTACACTTTCTATTTTATGTTATTTATCATATGATTTTCTAGGCAACATATTCTATTTCTATACACATAAGCTTCACAAGGTATATGAGCTTAATATAGGACACATAAGACTCTACATGTTTTCATATGTTAGAGTTACCATTTTCCTAGTGGTCTTGCTAATTTGGGGTAATCTTCTACACTATCAAGTGTTATAATTCTTTCCATTTTTACTACATATGTCTTAATTATATTCATATCATATACTATGATGCATGTTATTATCATAATTATTTCATATGACCACTTTGAAGCATAGAGCTTGTAATAGGATTACAGAAGTATCCAAAGGTAATGGAAATATCATAAAATATCCGCAAATCATCAAGGAAGAGGATCTCAAATTCTATGAAAAATTGTTGAATGAGAAGAGTGCTACTAGTGATGTGGCTAACTCTTTTATGCTTGAAGATATCCCGCATGATAAAATTGAGGAGCAGGGATTTAAAGATATTACCAAAGATGTTACTGTGGAGGAGCTTCAGAAGCCGTTTTTACTCTAGATGGAGATAAGGCTCCAGGACCTGATGGCTTCTCTGTCAATTTTTTTCAAAAATTCTGGAAAATTTTCTCGGATGATCTCCTAAGAGAGGTAAATGAGTTTCTTAGAACCAGAGATTTATTGAAAGAGATTAATAGTACCCACATAGTGCTTGCTCCAAAAAAAATGGATGCTAAAGATTTCAAATATTTCAGACCCATTAACTTGGTTAATGTTGTCTATAGAATTTTTACTAAGATTATTTCCACCAAGTTGTAGGTCATTTTGAATGACTTAATCTCAAAATAGCAAAGTGGGTTCATTAGAGGGAGGATTATTCAAGATGGTGTGATCATAGTTCATGAGATTATTCACTCTATGGATAATAATAAAAAGGCTAGCATGGTCCTTAAAATTGACATGAATAAATCCTTCGATAAAGTTTCCTAGGCCTTTCTTGAAAATTTTTTGGCCAAATTTGGATTTCTTGATAAATTCAGAAGAGTTATTAAAGCCTGCATTTCAATAGCTAGATTCTCTATGGTGGTTAATGGTGAACCTGTGGAGTACTTCCCCAGTAGTAGGGGACTAAGGCAGGGGGATCCTATATTCCATCTTCTCTTTATTTTATTAGCTGATAGCCTCAGTAGAACAATTAGCAAAGTTGTTAAAGATGGTCTTCTAAAAGGCACTAAACCTACATCTATGAATCAAACAGCTTCTCATCAACAATTTTTGGATGACACTATCTTGTTCTTAGTGGCATCTATTCTGGAAGCTAGGGCGATCAAGTCCATTTTGAAATTTTATGAGGCTGCTTCTAGACAAGAGATAAACTTTGACAAAACCTCCATCTTCTTTTTCAATACTCCTTTGGAAAGGAAGAATAAAATTGCTAAAGTATTGGGTTGCAAAATCAATGTGCTTCCCACTACATATTTGGGGCTTCCCCTCGGTACTAAAAAGGTTTCAAAAAAATTTTGGAATGACTTACTAGAAATATTCCAAAAGAAATTAGTAGGATGGAAAGGATCCATTCTTTCCAGTGCAGGGAAATGTCTGCGTATCAAAAGAACTCTTCAAAATCTGTCTATCTACATTATGTCTTTGTAAAACATTCCCTCTACTTTCAGAGAAAAAATTTAAAGGATTCAAAAACACTTTTTATGGCAGTAAATGGAGGAAAAATTTAAACATCACCTAGTTTCCTGGGATCGAGTTTGCACTCCTAAAAGGATTGGAGGCTTGGACATAAAAGACATTAGAAAAATGAATATGGCCTTAATTGCAAAAATGGGTTATAGATTGCTTTCGGAGGAACAACCTTGGATAGACCTCATTAAGGCTAAATATCTAAAGAAGTAAACTACTTCCTTCTTCCTACATTTTGAATTACTTCCTTAAGGTTCCATTTTCTGGAACAAACTGATTCTTACCAGGAGTTTTATTAAGCAAGGGTGTAGATGGAAAGTGGGAAATGGCAGAGACATCAATTTTTGGAGTGATAATTGGTCTAATATTAGCCTCAATGATATATTTGGTGCAGCGAAGGAGAGTTTGGAATAGAAATATGGTACCAAGGTCATTGATTACATGGAAATTGATGGAAATCAAAAGAGATGGAAATAGATCTTTGTGGATGGCTTGGATTTGAAATTTGTGTTGTCCTTTCTTCAGGAGCAGTTGGACCTCATCCCTTTGAATCAAGTGGATATCAAAGATTAAATTGTTTGGCAAAAATCTAGAGATGGGGACTATACGGTTAAATATGGGTATAATTCTTACTTTGAGAATACCTAGAATGAATTTAATTGGAGCAAAATATGGATGACTGAGTTAAACCCTAAAATTAACTTTTTATTTTGGCTTATGCTCAGAGGTATAATTCTTACTAATGATAACTTGATCAAAAAAGGATTCATTATACCTAATAGGTGTCGTCTTTGCAAAAAAATATTATGAAGATATTAAACACCTTTTTATCCATTGTGATTATGCTACCATGATTTGGTGTTATGCCCTATCCAAGTTCAATGTTCTCTGGATGGTACCTAAGGACTTCATCCAATTCTGGACCCAATGAAATCCTCCTTTTAAACATTGTGTTGTGAGAATACTTTGGAAACTGATCATGCCTCATATTATATGGAGAATATGGAAACATATGCATGCCATCATCTTCAGAAATAGCAAGCAACATTGTAAGCTCAGCTTTGCTAAGATTGGGCATGTTGTTAAAGATGGTATTGGGAGATTCAAACCCCCCAAAAATAAGAAGTATCCTACTGATGAAGAATACATTATTTCCAATTAGAAGATTGGACCTGCTAGTTTGTAGATTAGGAATACCTCAACCATTGATAGGTCTTTGGTCCATTGGATTCCTCCTGAGAGAAGCTGGTATAAACTCAAATTTGATGGCACTTCCAAGGGTAACCCTGGTCTTGTTGCTGGGGGAGGAGTTATCAGCAATCACAAAGGATGTTTAGTTACTACTTTTGCTAGTAAAATGGGGATTCAGACGAATCATTTTGCTGAAGCCCTTGCTGCTCTTTGGGGGCTAAGGATTGCCAAATATTTTGATATCCAGAACTTAATTTTGGAAGAGGACTCTCTTAATATCATTAATCATTTAAACCAAACTTCTCCTCCTAGCTAGACCATCAATGAATTCACTATGGAAGCTAGAAATATTTGTCAAAATATCAAGAATATTATCATTAGACATACCTATAGGGAGGGGAATAAGGTTGCAGACACTTTGGCCAATATGGGCATCAATATTAATCTTATCATATGGGATAATTTAAAAAACGTCCCTAAGGAGGTCCAAACTTCTATTGATGTGGATAATATAGGAATTTCACATGTGGAGTAATTTTAATCATGACATGGAGCGGGTCTTAATGGAGGTGAAAGATCTCATTTGTGTGATTTATCCTCCTTTTTATGGCCACATTAAAGCCATTAGACCTCACACAGGTGGGAGGTATTTCAAAAAGCAAGACAGCCATAAGAAAATTGTAGACTCTTACGAGGGTTTCGAGCAGGTTATTTTTAGAATTGGTAGGAAGAAAGAGAAAATGGGAGGGGTGTTGTGTCAATTGGAGCTGAGTTGTGACCCGGCCTGGAAGAATAACGAGGTACTTTAGAACCTCCTCCATAAAAGAGGCATCTCAAATTTTATTGAACGAATTCAAGGTCATGATCTAAACATTTTGGTTCACTTTGCTATGGATTGGAAGGATAGGAGGGTAAAGTATGGTGGACACAGGGTTATAGTCAATGAGGAGCTGATTATGGAGGTAACAGGATTAGATCTGGAGGGCTACCGATTTTTCAGTAAGAGGATTGACAAGGTCGATGAGGCCAAGAAATTCTTCGATGAGGGAAAATATATGAAGTTTGTTGCTGCAGGCATAAGGGTAAGTTATATTCCCATGCTGTATGATGAAGTGACAAATATGATGGTCAGATATATTTCTCTAGAAGGATGTTATAAAATGGTCCCTATTAAACACCTTGTTTTTCTAAACCATTTTAGAAGGAATTTCGCGGTATGTTCCCCGTATTACCTTCTCAACTCCCTGCAGTGCTATTTTCTGGATTTTAAAAAACACTCCCGTGTTATTCTTTTACATCAGGGCCTTATATTTTTGTTGCACAAGCTCTATGTTGCCAATTTCCCTAGCCTCCCGATTACTCCTAGTGAGCCACTCGCTACCACCTCCTCTGTTCCCACTCCCACTCTTTCCTCCCCTTCCAAATCCAAATACAAGAACCCCATGAAAGTAGACACCCCTCTCACTGGCAGGATTCTCAAAAGCTCCAAAGAGATGGAGGTTTCTCAAGACTTGCTTCATATCAGCAATGTTGGTATTGAAAAGGCCCTGCATCAGGAGGAGTCTTAAGAGGCTAATAGACTGGAAGCCTTGGGGAAAGAGATGAAAAAAATGAAGAAGGACCTTCAGCGTATGGAGAAGAAAAAAGGGAAAAGAAATTTTGATGAAGAGAATGACAAAGACAAGGATCAATTTACTGATATATATAAGAATTTGAACTCTCTAGATACCATACTGGGGAGAGATAAAGATAGACATGATCACAACATGGCTATCGTTAAAGCCGTAAGTGACTTTCTTGAGCAGCAAGTTCAGAGCATTACTATGCTAAGTGGGATCCCTGCAACTATTTGGGGGAATGAGAAAGAGAGGAGTATGGCCTTTTCACAGCTGGACACTTCGGACTCAATGCACACAACCACTTTGGCATTGTTTACCTCATTGTAGACAATCAAGTCCAAAATTGAAAGATCTCTCAAGAAATAGACTCACTTGGGCTGGAGGGATTTGGTTTAGATGTTGTTCTTTTGCGATCTTTTTGCTATGATGTTGCTACTTTTTTGTGGTTTTCTTGTGGTCTGTGTCCTTTTTTGCTTCTGGTTGTAACATGCTCTTGGTTACTTTTGAAAACACTATTATATATGGATTTTAATCCTTTTTTGTTGAATATCCATAGTCATATCAGGCTAGTGATCCCTTTATGTAATAGGGTATAATCCATTCAATACTATTTACCAATAATAATAAAATATATTTTTATGGAAAAACCAAAGTAGGTTGTATATGACTAAAATATCTTGTTTTATGTGCTTATTGGCTACTGCTAATTTAATGAAATTAAATCTTAATAACAAGACTGGGATCATGCAATAGGAACAGGAAAGAGATATCATGTAAGAAATAAACAAGTGTGTACAATAAGGAGATAAGAGTGACATAGCTTGTATTCAAAAATCTAGGATGGAAAATGAGTGGAACATGATAGATATGGACTAGATATTCTTAGTCTAGAAAATTGGAAACTAAAAATCCTTTGGAGAAGACCGCCTAGATGAGAACATGACCACCTAGGTGCTGGTGTTTATACTAGGTTCTAGTATCCTGACAAATATTTTGCTTTTGATCTTTTCAAGGTCTGATTGTTTCTTCATCCTTTCACTCTTTTTTACATCCACTTCACTGTAGGTTTTTAATTTTACACTTGTACCTATAAAAAACCTAGCTTCCAGTACAAGGCTCAAACAAATATTAGATGAAATAAATAATGGATATTTTTTATTCATACTAATCTCAGTGATCACCCCAATGTGATTGTCACCAATCGTTGCACTATATTCCAGACTCTATGTAGTTCTAGTCTGTGTGTGTGATTTAATTGTGTCCTTTGAATCTAGGTTTCCCTTGCGCTAGTAGTAACAAGATATCAAGCTACAACTAATTTTCCCCCAATATGAATGCGTGAGATGGAATTCAAAAATATCCCCTTCTATGTAGTAAATATTGTAGCCCAAATGCAGTCCTTGAATTTTTCTCTTTTTCCAAGTAGTAGATAGTAAGCAATAGCCCAAGTTGTCCAATCCCCAATGATACTGAGTAATTCATGTATATGTATGATTCTCTTATTTTAAGTTTTTCATTAAAAACCAAAAGGTTGACCCAAAGTGATAAAATATGTTTTATAAAATATAACGAACAACGTGTCATTTCAAATTTGAGAAAAGGAGGGAAAAGGAAAAAGGCGCCCAAGGGGGACAATAGAGCCTAGGCGCTCCTGTCCCTAATGGATGGTACTATCCAAGATGCTTTGAGGATAAAATATATTATACAGAGTTAGGTCACACATTTTCTAATGTCCATAAGTGAAGTTTCTATTGCAAAAAATAAAATGATAAAGTATCAAAAGGATAAAGCAATGTAAAAGAAAAACACGTGTTGTTGATGCATAGTTTTCTCACTTAGGAATCATGCATATAATAACATACTTAGAGGCATGATTTAAGTAGTAAGTGCATGATTTTGTGTCTAAATTTGTCCCACTTTATGACGGTGAATGAATATTTAGTAACATAAAGTAGATAGGAAGAGCGTACCTTATGGAGAGACAAAGAGAGTTATAATTAATAGCATGCCAAATAAGGATTGTAATTGATATCATATTGAAAAAAGATTATAAAATGTGTATTATATAATCTATCATAGGATAAGGATCCTAGGGGTGACCTTGTGTGTATAGTAGAAATTATTCCTATATTTGTTCCTTAAATATTACATCTTGTGCTTGATATTGTTCCTTGTTCCATTAGAGTTTTTCCTTTTCTTAGAGAAAGGTTGGACCTGTAAAAGAAGATAAGTGTATTCAATGCTCGTGATAAATGAAATTGAACTTCAACTTATTAAATGTAAAAATAGAAATGTGTATTAAAAAACAAGTGAATCAAGGATAGAATACAAATATATGCCATGAGGAAGAGATAAAATTGTTCATGTATGTTTGTTTCCTTGGAGATGGTTGGAATAGTATTGAGGATTTAGGTGTCCTATCACCAAACTAAGGATTTGAGAATATTGTCGCTAAACATAGGATTTGAGCATTATGTTTCCAAGGGAAGAGTATTGGGAGAGTTGTAAACTTTTCCTTCAAACCATTAATGCTTCCCCACATATAAGTGCTACTGTAAATGGTCATAGACCCAATAGAAATTGTTTATGGACACATCATTGTCCCACATATGCCTTAGGTGTCATTCCTTATTTTATAAAATAAAACAAAGTAATTGGTTTACTTACTCAAAGTATGTAGCTTGCCACTGATTTTGTTCCCGTTGTTCCAAATAGTAACATATAACTGAGTACCTGGTACTATATTTTTGGAGAAACTTGTCACTTGAAACCTAATAATCTTGTATTATACCTATTTTACCCCAGGACAGAACCACCTAGGTGGGACACTAGTGCCCACTGCTCCTACCTAATTTGGGTGCATCTATCCCTACACTGGTTTTGGCCCAAATCTAATTCTGAACCATGTTATTAACTTCTATTTTTTTTAATTTTGTTATGTACCATTCTGTGCTTGGTCTTTAAACTATTGAGAAGGTGAAATAGTCACCTAATGATTTACCTCACTCATTTTGGTTGTGTGAGATGAACCAAGGTGAGTGTGGCCCAAATGATGAAAACTAAAAATTATGTGCACATCTTAAATCATACTCATGTAGGAGGAATAGGGAAAGTGCATGGTAATAACCATGATGCATGCAAAATAATGGGAAAGGTTAGCCAAAAGTGTTATTCACAAACAAACATGCTATAATTAAATCGAAGCTAGTCAAAACATGTAGTAACATGGAAAAAGACACAACGAGTAGCTATTTGAATACATGGGACACCACGTAATATTTCACAAGACACTTGAATCCTGTAAGGTTATATAATAAACAACACATAATCAAGCATAGGGAATATTCCATAAACAATATCAAACAAGAAACAACCATAGACAAGATACAATAAAATCATATAATCATGGTTGGAAGTAGGTTTGCAATACAAATGCTACACAAGAAACACCTGTTAGCATGTTACAAAATTTGATGGTATGAAAAAATGTATATAAATTAAAAGAGGAATAAAAGTAATAAAATTGACAATGATATAGCTTGAATATAAGGAAATAGGAAAGGTAGATGTACCCAGGAGTCTCAGTGGTACTGGTAAAGACATGTGGAAAGCAACATAAATTGTGTGATAACATGTAAGTATCTTGCCTTGACCTCAAGGGTACCATGTGAACCTACATGTGTGAATGGGAAAAGGATAGAGCATGTTATGCATCAAAGTATCATAATAAACAAGGTGCAACATAGAATAGTATAAGAAAGCAAGAATACAACCAATCAAGAGCTAAGATAGTATTTTTTTGCAAATATTGGAATGAAATTCTATGACTAGGAGAGGGGAGAAAAGTGTCCCCAGGGTATGTGTGCAAGATGAGGTCCATGTAGGTAATTTCACCCTCAATATTCATGTTGGAACCTACAACAAGAATGTGTCATTAGGTAGTGAGGGGAGATAATATGCCCTCAATATGTAAATGTTACTATGATCTATCTAATGAAGATAGGGTCCAAGGGACCACTATTTACTAGTGTGAAGTAGGTATACATGGGATCATGTGACAAGCCTCTATGGCCATAGGGGATTACATGTGGAGAAAGATACTGCAAAATGGGCCTATATGTGCCATGGGTAGTGTGTTTCGTAGGTGAAGACCTATTCCTATAAGGTGGAATGTGATACTGATGTATCTATCATGAGTGAGAAACAAAAGCCACATGTGGATGTGTAAAAGTAGCACTAGGAGTAGTAAAATCTCTAGATTCTAGAGGAGTATGTGTGAAATCCATGGGTCCATCATTATTATATGTAGGATTAAGTGCACTAGTGATAGACTTAATTGAAGGTGTAAAATTTATAGGATCCAATGATAAAGGATTCCATGGTGGAATGCCTTGAATAGTGATAACATGATGCTCATGTATAAACTTAAAGCATACGTGAAATATGGAGGGAATGAATTTGGAAGCCCTAAGCCAATGGATTCCTAAGACCATATCACAATGTGTAACTGTACATCCAATATTAAAAGGCATAAAAGATAGTGATATTCCCAATAGTGATAGGAAGAATGATATTCCCATGACAATTGGATGACCTACAGGTCATCTAAGATAATGGAAAACTGACATCTTGGAAGAAATATATTGAACATACATTGCACTTGTAAGTAATATGCACCATAACATTGTTAATAGAATGAGGACCAATAGAAGCATCAACATGTAATCTATGCAATGAAAAAGAGGCATGAAAATTAACATCCATAAAAGAAATGATAAGTGGAGGAATATCAATAGTACCAACAAGAAATATGAGAGGATAATCTAAATATGAAGGAGGAGGAACAACATGATAAGCATGATTCAAAGAGGATTCAGGAGTTGATTTTTATTTCTTAGGTACTAGATCATTGAATATTTTAAGTTTTCCATTATCATTAGTAGATTTACAAATATAAACAGTAGATTTAGGAAACTTGATGTCATGAATGTCAATAAAATCTTGGATTAAATGTATAAGTTTGAATCACTTGTTAGTATAATGAACATTGCATATATGATAATCACAATGTGCATGTTCATCAAATTTATTTCCATGAGGCCTATTAGGAACTAGCTCAAGAGGTTCCTAAAGAGAAATTGGATTTATTTCTAGAATTTGAGGCAATAACATATATGGTGGATATCGTAATCTAGTAAATATGTGGTGTGTAGGTTGCAATTGGAGATTTGTAGGATGAGATATAGCATTGATAGTAGGATTAGATTAATTAGGCTTGATCTGAAAGGAAGATTTTCATGGGAACTTGTTAGTAGGTTGATCTTAAATATTAGCACCATATTTAAGTTTTCCCAAAGAAAGTAACTTGATTTCACAATTTTTCAGAGTGTGACATAGATGATCAATAGAGTGAAAAATTCAAATATCACAATTCTTGAAAAGGAGGTAATAGGATTTGGATAAAATATCTTGCAATTCGGATTCAGCCAAGACATTGTTCATTTAAAAAATACTAGTCTTATAACGTAAAACATAGTTGCTAAGATGTTCATTAGTTCCTTTCCCCATTCTATCCATTTGAGAATATGATAACTTTGTTCTAATATTCATAGAAAAGTGAGTCAAAAACAAAGTTTCTAAAGGAGTAAAATATCAAATGGAGTGCAAAGTAAAATCATTAAACCATTGCAAGGAATATTCATGTAAGCTCCTAAGAAATAACTTAGTCAATATTGTGTCATCACAAAAATAATAAAAACATGCAACATGAAATAATTGAATGTTCTCTTGGAGATCTCCATGGCCATCAAAAAGAGTAAACTTAGGTGAGGAAAAATTGGAAGGAAGTAGATAAGAAGAAACTTTATATGTAAGAGGAATATGAAGAAGAAGCAAAGAATCAAGATATGGAGAAGAAGAGGAAGAGGCCTGCTGAAATTGATGAATTTGAGCTTGAAAATCATGATATAATGACTTTAAGGCATGGGTTTTTGAAGAAGTGCTAGGTTGGATGTGAGAAATAAGAGGAGAAGAAAGATGAGTGTTATCTGTAGAAATAGGAACATATCTAGTTGATGTTCCCACATTAGTGCGAGGGGAGGAGAGTGGAATAAAATATGTGGCAGATATAATGAGGATAACAATGGTGTTTGGAGGACTGGAGGTAGAGATCCGTTGGGATTCTTCACAAGAAAAAAATAGAAAGAGATCGAGGTTTTTACAATGATAAAAAAGGTATGTATCTAGGTCATTAAGATTTTAAGTGGTAAACTCGTGACATGTGCTAGCCATGATAAAAACAAAACAAAAATATATGATAAAGGGTGTGCAAGGATTGAATTCACTAAATTATTTATTGAAATTAAATCTTAATCATAGGAGTGAGATCAAATGAATACACTAATAGCAAGTAAGATCAATCATGAAAGAAACAAGAGTGTATAATAGGGAGATAAGATTGACTTAGCTTGTATTCGGAGATTTGGTTTGATTCTAGGCTAAGAACTGAGTGGAACATGTTGGATCTAGATTTGATGTACTTCATCTCAAAAATTAGGATATGAAATTCCTTCAGATAGGACCACCTAGACGAGGACAAGACCTCATGGGTGTTGGTGTTTAAACTGGGCGTTAGTGTCTAGTAAAATATTCTTCTTCTGATATTTTTAGGGTATGATATTATCTTCTTCCTTTCACTATTTATCACATCCACTTCATGGTAGGGTTTTACTATCACACATGAATCTGAAAAATAAACTATAGCTACTTGCACAAGGATTAAACAAACATTAAAAGAAATAAATAATGCATATACTTGAGTCATAATGGCCTTGGAGCTAACCCCAATGTGATTGTCACCAAGCATTACACTACATTTCAAACTCTATGTAGTTCGAGTGTGTGTGTGTGTGTGTTATTGAATTATGTTCATTGAAGCTAGTTTCCCTTGTGTTATTCGCTCCAAGATAGAGAGCTACAACTAATTTTCCCCCAAGATGAACGTGTGAGATGGAATTTAGAAATAGTCCCTCCTATGTAGTTAATAATGCAGCCCAAATGTAGTCCTTGAATGTTTCTCTTTACCCAAGTAGTAGATAGTAAGTAATAGCCCAAGTTGGCCAGCCCCCAATAATAATGAGTAGTTCATGTATATATATGATTCCCTTGTTTTAATATCATCATTAACAACCAAAAAGGCTGACCCAAAGTGATAAAATAGGTTTTAGAAAATATAAAAAATAATGTGGAATTTCAAATTTGAGAAAAGGAGGAAAGGATAGAAGTGCCCAAAGGGGACACTAGTGCCTGGATGCTCATGTTCCTAATGGGAGGTATAATATGGGATGCTCGGAGGATAAAATAAAAAATACAAAGATAGGTCACATGTTGTCTAATATTCACAAGTAAAGTGGCCATTCTAGAAAATCAAATGATAAGAGTATCAAAAGGATAAAGCAATGTAAAAGAAAAACAAGTGTTGCTAATGCCTAGTTTTCTCACTTAGGAATCATGCATATTATAACATACTTAGAGGCATGATGTAAGGAGTAAGTGCATGATTTCGTGTCTAGAAATGTCTACTTCATATTTTCATATTGAATTTATTATTTTTTGTCTTGTGTGTCCATCCATTGGCCTATTGTGTGTGTGATACTTCAATTTGATCTATTTTTGGCCTCAACAACCTTTTCTTTTGTGGGCCTTATCCTCTTTTGTGTGTACAACACCTTTGTGTCCCTTATATGTGGCCATTTGGCCTTTCTATGTGACATTTTGAGTGACATTTTTCATGGATATTTTGTGTGAGATAATGTTCTTATATACTTGTTATGCTTACTACCGACATGTGCTATGATTCATATCATGTATTCTATTTCTAGGAATTGTTCTTTAAAGTAACTACTGATAACCAATTTCTATATATGTTTCAATGGTGATTATTTGTTATATCTGATATAGAAACACTTCAATTATTTTTATCAAAGAAATCTAAATTCTATCTCCCCTTCCTCAAAAGAGGGGGTGTTCAATGGGGTTATTAAATAAATATAAATGGAAATCAAGTATACAAACATAGTTACACAATTATAGAATAGAATAAAAGAATAAGTTACAAGAATAAATTTACAAGGTTACAAACATGAACTAATGTAACTTATATATTGGGATGATATTGTACATTTTGACAAAACTATGGTATGATAGTCTCCTAAACATTAACAGTTTGAACAGGCTCAATTTTAACAACCAAATATATAATTCCTTATTAAAATATAGATTTTTTAGTAGTTTAGATAGGAAATCAAATACAAGAACATAGGTTACAATATAAATTCATTGCATTTATTAAAAGTGTAGGGGACATAGTTACTATTTCAAGTATAGGCCACAAAATTTTCTATTCATATATGATGTTTCTATTTTTAAATTTCAATACATTCAAGAATTTTTCGAACCTAGATCCATTTTTGGTTTAGTTCATTGGAGTGGACACATTTGGTCTAGTGACACCTAACTACCATAACATCCATCTTTTTGAGACCTTGTGGTTTTGTCGTTCTTCAATTATTGGAGTTATTGTGCCCTAAACTCCTAGTTTATTTTATTATTTCTTTTTTAATTTTGTAAGTTGGGTTTTATGCACCCCCAAATTCTTTTTTTATTTATGATTGGTTCTACTATGCTCCCAACCTAATTCTAGTTTTTCAAATTGGAAATTTGATCACCCTGTGTTCTCAATGGTCATTGCTATAATTTCCATATATGTGTGCCTTGATAAGCGGGCATAGTATTTTACATCTACATAGAATTTTGAGTTCTACACATATAGGTGCACTCCTTTTCTCTTCTCTATTTTATAAATTTCAAATTCAATTGAAATTTCAAGTTCAATTTCAATACATTCAAATTTAAAGTTTCACTTTTAATTATATGGACATTGAATACACTCTTACATTAAAAGTTACACTCATGGGTGAATATTTCATCCATTCAAGAAAACCAAATAGTCAAGTAACCAAGAAAGGAAAATCACAAGTCCATGCATTCCAATATTTATTTCCTTTAACCTAGAAAATTTCATTTATTGGCTCAAGGGAGGAAATGTAGATACCCACATTTGGTAATTTTGCACCTAACATTGGTAATTTAGCTTATTACCCATAATAAAATTTGTGCAAACCAATAAATCTTAAACACATCATTACTCTCTCTTAATCCTTGAAAATAATTTTTGTTCTCCTATTTTTATGTTTATACACCTATAAGACCAATCCCATTACTCATAGACATATTACACTTCCTGTCAGGATCTTCCATATCTCTACTAGTAGTATTATATCCTCATGAATAATACCATATTGGTTGGATAAACATGTTGTATGATTTTTTCCCCTATCCTAAAGTTTTATCCTCTATTTCACTATTATGTTTATCTGTATTCCCCTTCTCAGGTCATCCCTAGTGCAAAATTATATCCCATGGAGTGGTATAGTAACAAGTCAAACACACTCGTTTACTCACTTAGTCAAGACTTAGCAACTCTACCAATACTTGATAAATACAAGGCACTACTTGCTCTTCATCTTCAAATATTAGGAAAATTTATCATAAATTTCCCTATTCTAACAGGAGGAATTAGGAGTAGACCTTATAAAAATATAAAGCACTCTAAGTTCAACCAAGAGCATTCCATGTGAAGTCAAAATCATATCAAGCCAAGTTAAGCTATCAATATCAAGTGTTCAAATTTGTAGTTACATTTATCTAGTTGTATTAACACAATTGCACTTCAAATAGGTGGATAATTATGTGGGTTTGATGTCTCTTTAGAGTAGTGCTCCATAGGTAGTGTGGGGATGTCATAACCCTAACTACTAACCCCCTTTTTACATTTCCTTTCAAGATAGCTGGGGTTTTGAGGAAAAAGATTAATTCTAGAGGTTTCCACACATTTTTTGAATTTTTTTTAATCTCAAAAAAGGGAATACATTTATCAATCACAAATACTTCTACGGTAAAATTTGTACAAAGTATCAAAGGTAAAAACCATACAAGTCAAAAATTAGCATTGAACGCTAGTGTATGGAACATACCACTAGTTTTCTTGAGGGTTTAGACATTCCATTTCAAATATAAGCACTTCTAGAATTTCTCTAACCTATTCCACCTTATTTTAGATCCATATCAGTCCACAAAATATCATAAAAGATAAGTGCATTTATCTTCACATGTTTTACTATATTTAGCATAAGTAATTGATCGAATTATTTGTAATAATTTACTACATGTCCATATCTCTATATGATTTCTTAAAGTATTAATATGGATATAAATCATTTCTCGATTCCAGTCTAAAATTAGGGGTCTTAATTCACACTTCTAATTTTCAAGGTTATATCAGAAATCTTTATTGAACTAGTACTTTTTGTTACTCTATTTTATTTCTCTTATATATTGACGCATACAAGGTTAGGGTGCTCAATGAAGATACAACTTAGACTACACAACCTTCAGAACCACACGTGGAAAACATACAAACAATTAATGCAATAACACATAATTATATTTAACATTAGAATAATACAACAACAAGATTTATTCATATAATTAGAGGAATAACACACATAAACCAATCACCAATGATTTAGTGTCAGAGTTTAATATTTATTTGTTGGCTGAAACCAGATCATGGTTTAAGATAAAATTGTAATTTAGTAAGTTGTTATCAATAGTTAATACCCATACTTTTTTAAAAATTCCATCTAGAAAATAGCTCGTAAATTTTATTTTACAATATGTGTTTCTTATATTTTTATTGGTTTTGTTACCCTATAGGTTGGGAAAAATATGTCAAATTTAAAGCATAACCCATATTATGGTTTATGAGATAAAACATCATTTAAAAAACTTTTGTTACATGTTTTTAATGCATTTTTTTTTCAAATTCATTATCTTTAAAACTAAATCATTTGGTTTCCACCCCACTACCCAATTTCCTCTTAAAATTTTTTAGTTGAAATATGAATTTATAACATATTTTCAATTGTAATATTTTTTGAAATATGGAACTATTTGCAAAAAGGGGGTCTTACAAATTTTATTGAAAAAAATCAAGGTTTTGATCAAGATATTTCAATAAAATTTATGAATGGATGGAGGAATCGCACTGTTGAATACAGTAATATCAAGGTCCATATTTCTGAGAAGCTAATTACCCAGATCACCGGGCTCAATCTAGATGGAACCAAATTCTTCAACAAGTGCGTGGACAGAGAGGTGGAGGCTAAGAAGTTTTTCGATGAGGGGGAGAATCTAGAGTTTATGATGGCTGGCATCAAAATAACCTCTGTTCCAAAGCCCTTCGTTGAGATTGTAAGGATGGTGGTAAGGTACGTTACTCTGGAGGGAAGATTTGTCAATATCCCCCAAAAGCACTTAATTTTCCTTAATCACTTTCGCAGGAACCTTACGATAAATTTTCCTCATTATTTGTTGAATTCATTGGAGAAATATGTTCTCATTCACTGCCATTGCTTAGCCTGCTCCCGCCCCCAATATACCCCCCCTGCCTCCATTCCTCTCCTTTCCGATAGTAAACTTGACATTGTTACCACCAGCAGGAAAAGGAAAGAAATGAAAGCTAAGGTCCCTTTTCCTTCTTCACAGAGGGTTTTAAGAATCCATACAAATCTAGAACTTGCTAAGAATTTACTTCACATAAATAAACCAATGAAGGAATCTAAAGAAATGGACCTGTTGGTCAGGGTTGAAAAGATAGACAAGGTGATTCATGACCTAAAGAGTGCTATTAGGGATATGGATCAAACAAAGGGTAAATAGAAGCTGCTAAACTCTGAAGAAGATGATACCACTGCTGAAATATTCAAGAAGCTTCTCTCTCTGGATGCCAGGATTGGCAATACAAAAGGGCGTAATGACTGTATCCTCTCATCTCTTAAAAGTATCTATAATTTAATAGAGCAACATGTATGAAGTATTTGCAGTCTCAGTGGCATTACCAAGGATATTTGGGGTTCAAAGGAGAACAAAGATCTTGTAATTTCCCAAGTGGATTTGAAAGATCCATCCCAGGCCACAATAATTGCGTTCTTCGTCTCGCTCCAAATGATTAAGGCCAAGATTGACCAAGTTGTCAAGTGATGTGGTGCCCTATTGCTGTTTACTGGCGGTGAAGTTATTGTTTGGTGATGTTGATGTGGTTTTTTGGCTGGGATGACCAGTGATGGTTCCCTCTTGTTCATTTTTTGTCTCTCTTGCTCTTATTCGGATCAGTTTCTATCTTGATCCTGTTTTGTTACCTATATTGTATTATCTAGCTGTTGAGCCTCCTAGTTTATGGTGTTTGGCATATCTAGGTTTAGTTTCTCTTCTTTTGATATCTGACTTTTGAGCCTTTTTGTACACAAGGTATAGTCCCTTCAAAACTATTTACCCATAATAAAAAAATAATAATAATTTGAATGTTTTTTATTTGACATTAATTTTTTTTTATGTATTTGACTATTATGAATTTTAAATTGGCATTAGTGTTAACTTGTAAAAACATAAATCAATAATTTTTATCTCTAGATAATGAAATTATATCTCTTAAATGTCAAATTGAATGTAAAAATAAGACTATTAAGCATTGCAAAACTCTTTTGATACGTAGTGGATATGCATAATTGTATTTAGACATTAACTGTTAAGATTACAATTTTAGAAAAACATATTTCTAATGTTGATATTAATATTGATCTTTCTTCTCCTTCAAATAATGAATTCTTATATATGCAAAATAATATTTCTAACCCTGGTTTAAAAATAGTGAAATTGATGGGTTATAGTTGGTAAAGAGGAAAATAAAATTGTTGAGCCTCTTTCTTTTAAACCTACCTACAAATGTAAAGGTCTTGGTTTTAACGATCATGACATTAATATGACATCTTATTTCCCTCCTCATCGTAATAATTTTTACCTCGTTTCTTCTAGATCTAAGAATCATTATAAAGATTCTTGTGATACTTTTTTAGTAAAAAATGTTAAAAATTGTGAACATTGTCATAGAGATGGGTATGATATTGCTAAATGTAATAAATTACTTCCTTGTAAAAAATTTGGTAAAACAAATGACCACTCATTTCATTGTTGGAAAATAATTAAACCCACTAAACTCAATCTTAAATAAATTTGGATCCCAATTTTTTTTGTATCTTCAAAGGACAATAGTGTTCCTTTTTCTAAGAAGTATTCAAGTGAAATATATAAGAAATCTTCTGTGAAAGGCCAAACACCATGTTTGTCTGATTTTTTTGGTTAGTATATGCATATTATTTTTTATATTTTTAAGTTAACCTTTACTATATTTTAAAACATATCTACAATGTTTTATAGTCTTCTTGATCCTTATTTATTTGGAATTATTTATACACGACTATAACTATGTATTCCTTAATTTTGTGCTTACTTTTTTTAATTGTAAGTTGTCAAGGGAAAATGTTGTTTTAGGAGCCAATTTATTACAAAAAAAATTTCCTTGATTTTGTGCTTAATTTTTTTATTGTATATTTTCAAGGAAAAATATTGTTTTTGGAGCTAATTATTTTTTGACTAACTTCCTTTTTCATGCAGGATTCAACACTTTATTATGGAAGTTATCTTTTACTCATTTTTCTTTTATCAGATCTACCTTTTTTACATTAATGTAGACTACATTTTTTAAGATGAAGATTAGTATAAGCTTTTGTTTTGCAGGTATAGTGAATCATGTTTACCATATCCTTATTAGTTGGTTTTTGTTCCAATATGAATTGACCTTCTTATTCAAAGAGGATTCTTGGAGATTGTCAATGTTCACTTTGCAAGCTTCTTGGAAACACATAATGTCTTTGTATTTCTTTCTCAAATCATTAATTTTCTCTTGAAGTTTTCATCAAGGGGGAATGTTGTTTAATGAAACCTCCCTTCTATGTGTAGGCTCTCAATTTTTTGTAACCCCTAAATAAATATTAAGGGGGAGTGTTGGTGTTTAATATTTATTTGGGTATATTAAATATCCCAATATTTTACATTATTATTATTACGTGAATTATTAATTCACATAATCCAGATAATGTGAGGTGGCATGTAGCTTGCACCTCTTTTGTCTTATTATATATATTCTTCACTATAGGGAATATTAGAGTTATATTTCAAATGTAACTCCTTTTTCACTTTGCACCCACTTCCTTTCACTTCATAGGAAATAGTGACACTAAGCACACACTTGGAAGTTTAGGTAATGCAATGATTAGATTAATTTGCAACTCCTTATTCTCTCTTTAATCTATTTAAAGAGTGTTTGAGTCTTTCGCTTAACACTTTTCAACACTTCTTTACTTTTTCAATCTCTTTTTTTAGAGATTTTCTTAATACTTCTTTTAGTCTTTCTATGGAATATATTCTCTCTCAGTTGTATTATTTCTTAGAATAAATTATACACACATTTTGTTATCTATTAAATTATTTGAACCATATTTCAATAACACGTGGGGTTTTCTTCTGGTGCACTGGTTTCCCCACTTAACAAATCTCATCTCAAATATTTTATGGTATGTTTAATGCTTCCATTAATTTCATTATTTTTTATTCATTTATGATTCAATATTTTAGTAGTTGATATTCAAATAATTTCTTACATATAGTAATAATTTCATATAGTCATTCACCTATCAATTACACACTACTATGAGCCTTAAGCTTTCATCCAGACTCTACTCTAAGTCGCAAAGTTCTCTAATGTTTGAGTTCTAAAATTGACTTTCTAAGGAAATTGGGATATTTTTATATAGCCAATTTAACTCCTAAAAAAATATCAAATTACCATTAAAAAATTATTTGGCGTTTTTGAGCTTTCACAACTTCAAATAATCTACTTTATGGATTTGAAACAACCTTATAGTGTTTCATTGCTCCAAATAGTGTTTTGTGAATTTAAATTTACACTCACACTGTTGTGTGGCTTACTCAATGTTATATGATATCCTATTGTCTACCAATGCTTGAAAAATACAATTCTAACAACTTTCACAATTGCACAAATACTCTATATACTTGTGTAAACTATACAACAAACTAGAGTTTGTGTAATGAGATTGTGCATAACACTAAAATTACATAATAGTATTAGTCCAAAAACTTTGGGTGCCAAGATGATCCAAAGAATGTAATACTAGTAGATTCTTACATGTCACATGACAAAGAAGACATTTTGCATGCATTCAAGTGTTACTGAAACATCATCACACAGAGTTACAAAGAATTGAAGATAATTAATCCCTCCGTATTGACACACATCATCCTAATAAATACTAGTGCAAAATAATTTTTATATAGGTAGAGGCCTTTTATATTTTATTAAATCCTCTAATATTGAAGTAAGTGTAAATTTTTTTAAGCACCCAAGTCATATTTCTGGTCCGAAATTTAACTTGAGTCCTAAAACGCATTCCATTCCACAAAAAGTGTGTAGAAATATACCTTTGTGTCGACTTTTAAAATTTCAACAAAGAATCCAAAAATGATAACTACCAATTTCCATCCCTTTATGAGGTGTTGTAGATTGTGAACAATGCACAAATGATGTCCTTATTGGATGTATATTCAGGATACAATCAAGTAATATTGCACCACGAAGATAGAATGAAAATTATCTTCACTACTGAGTGGGGTGTGTTTACATACAAAATAATTCCATTTTCCTTGATACATGTTGGCACCGCCTTTTAGAGTACCACATGCATAACTTTCAAATACTTGTGTAGAAACTCAATTTTAGTAATTTACTTTTTGATACTGATTGTTTTGGCAATCCACTCTTGCTAAGACAAAAACACTCTTTCTATCCCCACTCAGTACATCCCAAGGTCTATTGTCTAACTTGTTTATTCATACACACTAGTATGTCAAAAAATTCTAAGATTTAAATTCATCGACAAATTCCACTTGACATGATGGAAAATTTAGTTTTCATGTTTCTCGTCCTTGTGCAAAAATATCCATTTTGGTTGGCTTATGATATCCAGTCCTGGAAGACTAGTATAGTTTTGAATTGACATATCTTCCGTCTTTGATTTCAATTTCACATTCTTCTTTGGATCATTTACTTCCCCTAGGTCAGCATTTCCTTAACGATTTACCTTCAGAACCCTATATAAGCAAGTAAAATCACTTAATTTATTAACTTGGGAAATCATATGACACTACATTGGCGCACTCTCTTGCAACACTCACAAAAGGCACCCAAGACTCCCTAAATATCACCAAATCTTATGGAAATTCATTAGGGAAACAATTATTACATGTTTGAAACATCATACTAGGTTAAGGAATCAAATTATATCATTATCAAGCATCCAAACATCCTCATTCCAAGTATTAACAAGAGAAAAAATCAACTTGATCATTGTCAAGGAGTTATAAATTGCCAAATCTAGTTACATACATTTAGATATCACATTCTAAGTTGAGAACAATGTGTGGTTTTATGCCTTTTCAGAGTAGTGTCGATGTTCGATACAGTAAGTGAACTTCAAACAATTTAATGTTTGTTTTTTTTGATACACCCCCCTTTTTTTAGAAAATCATTTAAAACTCTCTTTCCTTTATTTCACAATAATTTGTCTGCATGCTTTCATAATATGTTAGGCAGGGTCCACTTGACATTTTAATACATTATTTAATCTATATAACATCTAAAGTGGTTTTGTTGCATTTATATGCTCTGTCGACAGAATTGTTGTTTTTTTGTGAAGTATATATTGATGGTGCCTTGTTTATCATATTGATTACACTATTTTCAATATCGAGATCAAACTTAATTTCGCAATATCAATTTTTTGTTTTCAGATGCTAGTGATGATAGATCTCCTCTTTCCATTGTGTAAATAAGTTTGTTGAAATGGCGTGTTGAAGATGTTTGTGAAGTTTTGAAATTGTTAGTTTTTAAGCATCCAATTTCATGTTAGAATTTCATTTGACGTAATTCAATGGTTTAGGACTTGATTCTCATTGTCCTCGAGTAGATATTTGTCAATTCTTTATGACGAATCTGGTGATATTATCTTTCTTTCGTCTTGAAGGTTGATTTATACATGAATGTGGGTAATTGGTTAGAAGTGAGTAATGTTTTTTTGATCACCATGTATATTCAATCCATCACCTAAGTCATTGGATAATATTATATGGTCAATTTTTAAGGGTTGTGGGAAATGGTTATTAGTATATGGCATAGTCATGGTGGGTTATGTTGTGGTTAATATCACCACTGGTAGAATGCCCGTAGTAAATGAAATGAATGCATATGTGTTTGCATCAACTTATATTCATCAATGGTTTCAATCTACGCAAAAAAAATCAGAGTTTGGGCTTTGTGGTATTCGTTATTTGTGTGCTATGGTTTTAGAAGCTTTGTTAAGTTGTTTGACTTATGGCGTTGTATGTTGGGTTCTCATTTTTTCAAGCAAATACATGACAAGATGTTCAAGTATGTAATTATTTGGATAAAATAAGGAATAAGTTACCCAAATTTGGTCATTTTTTCATGCATGCATGGAACATTTTAGATTGTGAATTAAGAAGTCTTTGATAACAATTGGTGTTTTTGGGCATAGGAGTAATGAGTTCATGTTTTCATTTCTTATTTAATTACCCACATTTGAATAACAAATGGGTGATATATATCTTTTGGCAAAAAAAAGGAGCAAACCTTTTCTAGGTTGAGAGGTGAACTTGTTTGAAAGCAAGCTTATAAGCTCATGTTGAGCTTTGTTGTTTGTGGAAAATGCAAATAAGCATTTGGGTTTTGTTTATTGTTTCAGTTGTGTATGATTCAATGGTCGATTTGAATAATTTTTTTGAGAATCTTGTGGGTCTCCCTAGTTTCTTTGATAGTCGGTCGTGTCTTTTCATACCTTCCTGGATTATTGAAGATATGAATATATTATTTGAATGAGTCATTCGAGCTACCCAAGTTAAAATTGATGATTGGTATAAAAATTTTTCTTTCCTGTGATGATTTGTGTGATGATGCAGGATTCACTTTTTGTTTTAAATAAAGGATACACAAAGGGTTACATTTTTTATCAGTCTTCTCTGAAGCTACTAATACCTGGTCTTATTCATGAAATTCATGGCTCAATAATACACTGTGTTTTGGTTGAATGGAACCATAAGCTGTTTTGTGGAGATGGTGGTTTCTTTAATTATTTTGAAATTATGTTTTTTTTTGTGATATTCAAGGCATTCATTCTATTGAGTATATGGTTCTGATTTTTGATTTCGAACTGGGTTGTTTAAATTTTTTAAAATTTTAGTTTTTAATGAGGTATGAATGACACTGTGTAGAGAAATTAGAGCTGGTCATGAATCTTAATTTTTCCATGCAAATCTGGATTTGTTAAGTTCAGATTACTGAAATGATGCTTAATTTTCTTTTCCAAACAAATTATTTTCATTTGATTTAAGTGTCCTCAGTTAAATGGTTACCACCTTGCATCATATTCTCTGTTGTTTAAATATAATTTGGATCATTTCTTACACCTTATTTTGATGGATTATATGGACTTGGGAAATTGTTTCCATTGAGCCCACTTAATAATTTTATCATTTTTCAGTTATTGTAATAATGTTGGGTTGGGATGGATGGGGTAACTCAAAGGGAATCAAGTTCATATCACTCTTAGGGGCACAATAATTTTTGAGGACGTTCTTAATGTCAAAGAGGTTCGCCTAAGGGTTGTCGAAGGGGACATAATACGCTTCGAGGTAGAAGGCATTTCATTAGGAGTGGTCCTACTCGAGTTTTAGTCCCTTTGATGTTAATAATATTTGTCTCCATGAAATGTTACAACTGATTGAATCATATCCTCACACTCAACCTTATCACATCATTCACCATACCCCACATAATCCTTCCTCTTCTAATCATTCGATGCATTCTTTCCCTTCCCATTTTCCCTTGCACACTGTACAACCATATGCTAACCCAAATTTTTTGTTTGGACAAAGCCAACCATCTCACTCTCATGATTCTCATCCTTTCCCTAAACGTGATAGGTCATCTTCATCTATTCATAGAGTGACTAGAGCACTAAAGAAAGTAAAACTAGAGGTAGAGGAGGAATCGAGAGCCATTACTCACACCACTCTTCTATGGAGTTGTTAACTCAAATAGGGGCACCACTGTTAGACCTTACTGGGGATTATTAGTACTGCTATCATGTTATGATATTCTAGTTATCTGATTTTGGACATGGATTATAGAATATAATTTTTATTGGTTGGTAATACTTCATGAGTTAGATTATATACTTTGATAGTTATTTGACTTTCAACAAACTGATTATACCATGGATTATACTTTGTTAACCATTTGGATATGATAGAGTATTTTTATGGTTTAATGAATTGAATGCTAATGATTATGTTATATATTTTTATTTAGTGTGTTTTAAGTTAAGTGGGCCCCATCCCTTTCTTTTCTCATTCCTTGTGTTTTGAAGTCATCATTTTATTTTTTTTAAAGTTAGTTGATTCCTCCTCATTTTTTATTAAACATAAAGTTTCACTTTGATATGGAGTGTAATATTTATATTAAATTTAATTACAATTTGGAGACAAATCAACTGTAACTGATTTTTCAAAAGAGAGAGTTATATAAGGACTTGTAGGACACATTTTTCAGGAGCGATCAGGTATTGTAAGCATTTGGTGAAGCTTATTTCATAAGAAATATTTTTCTGTGCAAATGATTTTATGAGATAATGATTTTATATGTGTTATGATGACATTGTTTCGATGTTTGAGTATAAAGTTTTGATACAACATGCATATCCAATTTTAACATTATTTTATTGATTATTTGATTTTATTATTCTGTATCTCATCTAAAACTTATTACAAATTTTGATCTTTCATATCCTGAGTAGGCTATGAAAGTCATCTTTTACTCCAATCTTGAGACATTCGTAGATTAATAACCATGTTGGCTT
Organism: Taxus chinensis; assembly: GCA_019776745.2. NCBI lineage: Eukaryota > Viridiplantae > Streptophyta > Pinopsida > Cupressales > Taxaceae > Taxus > Taxus chinensis. The sequence continues at coordinate 497,283,062 of CM034153.1, forward strand.
TTTTATTTGATCATGACTCTTGTTAGATACTAAATTGATAGTTATTATACCTTCCATAATTACAAATATGTTTTTTTAATATATTTATCTTTATTTAGACTCAAAAATTGTTTAAATGTGTCATATCTTGTGGATATTGTGTTCATGTATATACTTTGTGTGATTTGTTGTTTTTGGTTTTGTTTCAAGATAAGTTGCACTACATGACTAGTGAATACACTATGAGATCATAAACAAATAATCACTTAATTTTTAACTTTTCAAGAGGTTGTTTCATTAATAGATTCCACTATATCAAATAAAGGTTCGATAGCATTTTCCTAGAAAATATTTCATCCCATTAATAAGAGATTTATTATTTCATAACACCTTTTGATAAAGAGACTATCATATTATTCAAATGATCTCAATCTCATATTTGACTTAATTATAAATGTCCTTGTTGTGTCGTTTTCTTGTGTATTTGTTTGTCTTTTTGTTGTTGTCTTATATATTACTTTTCTTTTTAGAAGATAGAAAACACACACACACACACACACACACACACACACACACACACACACACACACACACACACACACACACACACACACACACACACACACACACACAAACACACACACACACACACACACACACAACATGCTCACTATTATTCTTGCTGGAAATTCAAGTGAGTTATCACATCTACATACTATCATTATCATTTAAAGGGAATGCGTTTTGGGTTTTTTCGGTTCCTCAAACATGCACCTGCATCTCGGATCTAGGAGAAATGAGTTGTTTGAGACAACAATGGAACCATATCCAAGTTGTGGGACCATGCATGCTTGAGATGGATCTCCAGAGAAGTTCAACTCCTCTACCTATTTCTATTGCTACTGCTACTCCTTATGCTGGAAGGAAAAACTAAGCTAAAATGCCAAGGGACTAGGGATAGAATGATAACAAAATGAAAACTAAACCTAAGGGACGTGATAACACCAGCAAAAGTAGGAAAAAAACTATATACTTTGAGTGAAGATGAAGCAAAAAGCATGAAGGGAGGCTAGGTAAATTTAGCATGAACCAAAAGGCATTCACATGAGTGATTCCATAAGACACAACCAAACAATAGGGCTGCAAGGAATTTAAAATGACACAACAAACACAAAATGTAAGCAAAAGGCAAGAAAGAAGAAATCAAACACACCAAGGCAGAAAATAGCCACAAAACGATGCTTTTATTACTTCCATGTATGTACAGTCAACTACAATGGCATCCAAAGTCTGATATTCACATGCACAAGCTATATCTAGAGGTCTACAACTCAAAATACAGAGATATGGAGTCCTTAGAAAATGCTAGAGGAGCAAAAATTTCCAACCCTTTATAATGAGAAAAGATCTTATATTTATAGATGGATCAATGAGAGAGAGAAGGAGAGAAGGAGGGAAATCTAATTTGAAATATAACTACCAACCATCAATTCCTATAAATCTACCTACAATTTATCAAGTATGGTTCTCCATTCATGTTTGGAGTGTTGGAGTAGAAATGGGGTGAGATCTTAAAGTGAATCGGGTGGATAGAGCAATAAAATTTCACATTGATGGAGTGAAATATGTTTTCCAACTTCTCATCTACTAGATCCACTAAAATTTGAATTTGAATAGCCTAACATGTAGCCCACATCAGTAGCTTTCTGAAAATTCTAGGTGCACAAGGATCTGACAACTGACACAAAGGTTATGATTGTCAGAAGATCTATAGTGCTAACTGGGTACGTAGGACACGTGGTGCTCAAGGATTGACTGAATAAATCGGCCAATTATTCATTTATTTTAACATTTTTTCCATGTTTCACCCACTGATTTGTTGCAAGGATTTGGCACCCTATTGGTGCACTTTGATAGGTTGCGTGTAATACACTCAAGACTATTAAATGATGATGTGGTAGAGGAAGCATGAAAGAATGCGTAAAGGTATGTGCGTAGAAGAATGAGGTGTGAAAGGAGAACAGAAGGAAGGCACTCGGAAAGATGACACATGTGGGAAGAATGAGAGGAATTCCTAAGGAAAGAACCTATGTCAGAGGGGAAATCATTACAAAATTATGTGTGGGGCACAAGAAGAAGGGTGCACAAAGGTATTGGGGACTTAGCTGATTTAGAAGTAAGTTCAGGGAATGCGCAGAAAGAATGAACTGTAGGGAAGAAGGTGAATATGTAGGGATAACGTGTAATGGAGGATAGAAAAATAAGAAAAAGGAAATAGAAAGATGGGAAACATAGAAGTAAGGCATGTAAGGTGCGTGAGGAATGTAGACAAGGAATTGTGTCAAAGAGACATATTGAAGTACATGAAATCTACAACAAAGAATCACAAAGATATAATGTGAATACAAGTTATCCAAAATAACTATGGGAGTTATTTAGATAATAGGTTACATACATTGCATATGAAGGGGAAGTGTTGAAATCCATAACACATGTTTGCATCAAAGTTAGCTATAACCTGTTATCTTGGCATCGTTGGCATGAGGGAAACCTAAGGACATTATTTCACACACAAACATAAAGAACTACATGGAGTCGTAAATGTAGTGCAGCACTCTGTACTAAGTTCACTCTTCATGTGACCACCGAGGTTAGTCTGACTTCACATATTGCATATCTTTATTTAGATCTCGTGTGTTTGTGAACTTGTACAAGTAGCTAGGGTTTTGTTTTGTAGGTTGCTGGTGTGATAAAAACCCTAACAACAAAATCAAAGTGATAAATCAAATATTAGAGAAAAGACCCTCATACCCATAAAAAGAATAGATCCTAAATATTCACACAAATACTAGCACCTAGAATCAGACACTAGCACCTAGGTGCTCCTATCCTCCTGTGGGTATCTTTATCCAACACATAGTACAGAGTCCCAGAACTTCTTGCAAGCCCACTGTTATATCATTTCTAGTCAATATCCAACAACCTAATAATTCGACTATCTCTTCTAGATCATCCAAAATCAAGCTAAGTCACTATCTCTCTCTTTCTTAGGGTTTCATATTATTGCACTTATTTATTACTTGTGTATTACTATATACTTTATCACTTATATTTCATTAATTATAGTAAATTTACTTTGAAATTAAATATTTAATTACATTTATATTAAATCATTTGGTTAACCTGCTCCTTACTCGCACTTCTTTCCCTAGGATCTACCTTCCCCATGGCTCCTAAAAGATACCCTTATCCATATCACCCTATGACCTTCATGGGCATGCAACCAATTTTTTTTCTAACCCCAAAGAAGAATTTGAATTTTGAGATCTCTTGAGAAATCCCCAATATAATCCCCTCATCCTCCAAAAACTCCTTGCATTCCAAGCCTCTCTTCCTAAAAAACTCTCAACTACTGATTCTTGCATTGTCTCCCCTATCCAAAGTCTTCACAAAGATTCTCCCCCATCCACTTCAGCCATGAATGATGCCCCATCCTCTTCCCCTTGTACTATGGATAATGATAGCACTAGTGTAGATTCTTTGCATATTGATGCTTGTGTTCATGAGATTCTTGCTTGTGAAAACATGGATGATAGTGATTTTGATTATGATAATGATACTACACATGTTAATAATGATGTTTCTTGCATTAAAATTCTTGACTATGAATCTATACCTCATGTTTCTTCTATTCTTGAAATTGTTTCCACATCCTCTTGTACTATGGTAAATGATAGCACTTCTTTTCCTATTGATACTTGTCTTCATGACACTCTTCCTTGCAGAAATATGGATGATAGTAACTTTGATTCTATTAATGACAATGCATATGTTAATAATGATGTTCCTTGCATTAAAATTGTTGAAAGTGAGCCTACACCTCATACTTTTTCTATTTTTGACATTGTTTCCAAAGTTTGTGATGCTGACCCCAATGATACTCTTAATGTCTCTTCTACTATTCATGTTGATCATACACCCATTGACTCCCCACCTACTACACCTTTAGATCCTTCACACACATCCTCTCCTCTTACATCCCATTCCTCTCCTCAAGTCCCCATGATCACTCATAATGGAAAAATTCAACCTCTCAATGTGCCTCTTACCGCTTAAAACATTCCTTCGCAAGATATCCTTTCCTTCATGCATGTTGTTGGTGATTTACACAAAAAATTCCATCACCTTACCCTAGAAAGTAAAGCCTATTATGCTTCTGTTGACCATAATACTCTTCCCGACAACCCCATTCCTAAGAAGATACACAATTTTCTTTCCCCAAGGGTTTCATTATGTCTACTTTCTCATGTTTTGATGGCACCAAGAAATCCTTATTTACATCTAAAATATTTCCAATTAGCCATGACCCACTATTCCAATGATAGATTGTTACTAAAAGCCTTTTGTTATAGCCTTTTTTATACTACTCTCTAATAGTATACTCACTTACCCAATGGTTCTATTAGTATTTATTATGATATGGAGGATGATTTTCTTAGATGATTTATTTCTAATAATGGGCCTAAAGTTACATATGAAATGTTTACCTTCTTTGCACCAAGGGAAAATAAAACCAATCTTAGATTATATTTTACACTTTAATTCTTGCATGCACCATTTATTATTTTAGCCTATTGATTTAGAAATGCAATATATATTTTTTCATGGCTTAATTACTCCATTAAAAGAAAAATTATTATATGACACATGTGATTCCTTTACTCTTCTTTTCTATAAGGTTATTGATTTGGAAAAATACTTAATTACGGATAATGTTATAACACCTACTTCTAATTCTTCTACTCTCCCATTGGCTATAAAAACCCCTTCTTTACCACCTATTGCACCCCCATCATATTCACCATCTCCTACTCTACATAGGAATCTTTCCCCTCCACCAGCACGTCATCCTCCACCTAAACCTTCCCCACCTCCCACTCGTGAACCATTATACTAGTCACATGATGCTAAACCACATGATGTCTTACGCACTTTACTTGAAAATAACTTGATCCATCTACCTTCAAACCAACATCATCCCCCTCACCAGCTATACCGCAATCGTGAGCACCCTTTTTGTAATTTTCACCATATTAATGGCCACTATGACAATGATTAATATGCCCTCCATGATAAACTCCAATAATTAGAAGTTAAGGGTGTTATTTCCTTCCAAACCCATTCTAGTGATCATTATATGTCTCCTCCTCCAGGTTAGAAATCTTCTACCATTATTAATATGTCTCATTCAACACCTCCTAAGGTCATCCTTCACCCTCCTCCTAAAGTTCTCCTTCATCCACCTCCACTAGCCACCCCATGCTCTTCCACATCCTCTCAACCAACCCCTGTTGTCATCACTCCACATTGTCTTCCTAAGCAACCCACTTCTGCACCACCCACTATCCCACTTCCTAATGTTGGCACAATTTTTTCCAACATCCAATTTGGCTCTTACTCACATGGTCTCGCTACTTCACATATTCCTGATGTACATCACTGAACCCTCTACCTATGGTAGATGATCCACACTTCCATATGATTACCTGATGATGCATTCATGTTCTTAAGGTTCATACATGATTGTTGAGGGAATGGTTACTTAAATGAACCTCACTCTCACACTAGGGGGAAATTTTCTTCCCCCCTCCATTCTCATCACATTCAATTCTCTATGTTCATTACTAACATATCATTATCATATACTTATCACTACATCATTACTTTTCATATTACATTCCTATATAATTATCTCATCACATTATCATTTCTATTTATTGCTACTCATTTCTCACATTTCATCACATATTTCTCCCCATACTATACGATCTACTATTCATTAAATACAATTCATAATTACTTCTCCAATACAATTATTAACACTATACAATGCTAGTTACACATCATACCAAATTACAAACATCAACATTATTTATCAAATCTAACCCATACCAACAACAATATACAACAGAACCATCAAGTACAACACAACCAATCAAATCACATAATATCACAATAGCAATGAGCATACAAAATAAGAATCTCAATGTGCCTATCTATATATATCATATATCCATAATCATAGTTAAAAAATACAATTACTAGGGGTGAAAATCCCCCATGCCTCAAAATACATAATATACACTACATCATATGTCATCCTCACTATCACTATCTACAATTGTAGGATCTCTAGAACTAGAGGCTTCACTAATCACTCTACGTTGACGGTCTCAAGACCTATATATCTCTAACTGGTCTCCAAAACATGTCATTCTCGGCTGCCTTCTCTGCATATCGGCCCTGGAGCTCCACGTATCATGTAAAAACATTCAGAGTCCTAGGCCATCTCCTCCACTTCCTATCTTAACTGCTCCACCTCAGCACGTAAGCCTCATCCCTTCTCACTCAAAAATATTGTACACATCATAGCATATGCTATCACAACTGGCTCAAATAAACAGGCATGCTCGCCTGTCGATCGCATCAACCCGCTCTAGCATCCCTCCTCCCATGAGCACATACAGGGACATGTTTCATGTCAATGTGCATATGGAGGTGTCCACAATCAGTTTCCAATAAGCATCACCTGCACCCACATGGAATACACCTCATATTAGTACCTATACATCATCATAATCATCAGCCTAATTAACACATAAACAACATACAAGGTACGATACTTATACTTTGTTTGCATTGGTTCTATATTGTCTACCTTGGGAATAGGTGTCTAACCTCCAACTCCTCCACCTGCTCCTCCAATAGCTACATCTACCACCAATGGAAACAAAAATACCCATCAGTGTGTCATTGACTACTATCTATATGCCTCTATGCACCCAATGTCATCCAATTGTAATGGCCCTATGGCCGGATCTGTCTCATCTAGACCTGGGGGCACTAGTTGTGCACCTTTGGGATTTACTCTCCATTTGAGTCGTCTCGCAGTCCTAGTTAATCAACACCATACATATGGCTCTGGGGGCACATCCCGAGCCATCCCAAACTATCACAACACCCTTTCACCCTGAAATAACTCCACTACCCCTGAAAATTGATCCTCTAACCACATGGTGCGTCGAATGCACTGCAGATAAACACCATCCTCTACCCATCCTCCATAATCTCTATATGGCCTCCATATCATGGAACTTGGGCCCATTTGATCTAACATTGACCTATATGTGATCATGTCCATCCTCCTACTCTAGGTCCCCACCCACCTTGCTCCAAAAATATCCAGCTGAGCCCAATCGGTTCGCAACCCACTAAGTGGCCTTGATATAATAATGTGCTCATATGTCCATACATGTAATAAAGTAGTCCCTTCTATGCCACCGCCATGATCCTCATGTGTAAACCAATACAAATCCTTGTACAAATGGGCTACCACACATCGATCCCACACATATCTAGTACCATTCTCCTCCATGCTCTGAAAAATATCATGCATCGTGTACAACATCCCAACTCCACCACCCTCCACAGCCATTGACGAGGCTAGAACTATAGAAATAAATTTCCACAACCATAAAACCCCAGATCTCACAATGGCATCCAGGTTTATATATGTCTCTCCTTACACTCGAGACCCTGTAAAATACCATTGTACTGCCCTCTTCTTCCCACAAGTGTCTTCCACGACCATAATTTGTACTCTCTCTCTGAATACATGAAACCTCAAAATACTATATACATCTTCTAATGTCACCATCATCTCTCTTTTCGGTAACCAAAATGTACATATGTCTACACACCATCTCTCACAAAAATTATTCAATGGTGGCATATTATGTGGTAACTCTCCCAATCTCGTAATGTGTCGTAGGATGACATAGTCCAATATGTCCCACTCATCATCAATCAAACCTAACCTAAGTAATGTACTCAAGTGGTGACCCGCATAGAATTATTTGGAATGTATATCTCTCTACACAAAATAAACAAGTAACATAACACATTATTAGCAAACAAAAATATATCAAAATTAATCGTGACATCTATTACTCAAACAGTAGCAGGACCCAGTCCCTGGACACTAGTGCCTAGGATTTGGACACCAACACCTCGTGAAATGTCACTAGCTCTAAGGACAGGGCGCTAGTGTCCCAAAGGAAAAAAATTCCCTATCTGCTTCCATCAAGGTCAGAAACCCACAATTTTACAAAAGTTCAAATTTTTCTTAAATGCTGAAAACACACAAATTTGAACAAAATGTCCAAATTTGGCCATACATACTAGCTCCCCAGTCATCTACGTAGCTATGAACATCACCACCCTCTCAAATTTTGTTATATTTTCCTTTTTGACACATGGCATCCTCATCACTGAGAGATCCAATCACACTCACTCCATGTTCAAATGACTTTACTATTCATATTTTTCAAATTTAGTATATGTAGTAATTCACCTATTCATTTATACTATAGTTTTTATTTCCCATCTTTCTTCCATCTAGTACTAGTGTACGGTTCAAATCATATCTTGAGCCTCGATACTTCCTTTTTTCCCCCTTTTTGGAATCTGGATTGTAGTTTCAACTAGTATCGTACTGTATAATTCTACAAACTATATTTTCCATTATGGCACACACACTATTCTATTCTTACAAATACTTTATCAACATTTCCACTGCTACTACATTATCTATTGGCTACTACTACACTTCTTAACACATTTACTTTAAAATTAGATCTCATTTATTTGTCCCTTGCTCTTTCACCAAAAGTGGAGTATACAGTTGGGATCATATTATAATCCCTCTTGGGATACAACATAATCAATTGATATTTTTAATACATTAATATCACATTTGTTGTTGATCTTACTCAACTGAAATTGTGATTATTCCATATGACATTCAAATACCCTTGTTATTTCCAAACTATTCCCCTAAATGACCTAATATGGGGGGAAAATCAAAAATCTCTCAGTGAGAAATATTTCGAATACATCTTGTTCAATTAATTCCTACCATTTGAATCAATCAATCAATATAGTAATCGTTAGCTATTATTGCTTCATATGACCTAACCTAGGATCCCCAACACATCACTATCACTTCTAGATGACCTAACTTAGAAGCCATCTAATAATATTCAAATTGGAATACCTGCTACCATAGGAGTGGGGGAAATGACATGTCATTTCCTTTCATATATTGCTTTTATGTGGGTTCTTCAATCGGAAGAAACCATTTTCAATTAGAAAAAAATGGTAACAAATAGGTCCTTATTGGTATGTAGCGGTAGGATATTTTGGGGAAGTGTCATGGAAGGAAATAAAAACAAACCTCTCTTCCCAAAACTCTTCCTCTAATGGAAGAACACCCAAATCCTTCAATTATTTACAACTTAGGTTGGGAATTGATCACTCCCTACCCCATCCACAATCTTTGAAAAAAATCTTCAATATCATCACAACTAATTCTCCAAGTTACTTCTTACAATGGCTTGCTATCTCCTTCTACGCCACATGGAAAAACATTGATCCATGGTTCACCATGTTACAAGTTTATATGTTCAAAATTCCCTCTATAACACAGATTCTCCAAACCCTAGATAGGCATGTTTCTTACTTCATCTACACTGCTTGAATTTCATTAAATATAATAGAGGTAAATGTACACAAAAAATTATGCATGTATCACCACTTTACTATGTCATTGGTATGTTGTTATATGCATGGATATTAAGTAAAAAATACACATTGGAGACCCTTTCCATTGTCTTGGTAAATTATTTGATTGATTTATATTGTGACTCTCTTCTACACTGCTCAATTTTGTATTCAATTCTAGTCTGGTCATAAGGATCCCTGTATGTCTATTTTTTCACATCATTTTTTTGTGGTCTTAGGACACAAACGTCCATGTGTTTGTGTCCCTTCCGGGAACTCTTTTCCTCCTCATTATTTTTACATATTCTATCATTTTTAGTTGGCCTTATTTATTTTCTTAACTTAATCCCACACTCTTAGTCTGCATTTTATGTCACCAATGTATAAATTCAAACAAGAGATTCATATATACACAACATGCTCACTATTATTTTAGCTATAAATTCAAGGTGGCTATCACATCTACATACTATCATTATCATTCAAAAGGACTGCATTTTGGGTTACATACACTACATAAGAAGGGGAAGTATTAATTCCATAACACACATTTGCATCAAAGTGCTATAACCCACCATCTTGGTGTCATTGACGTGAGGGAAACCTAAGTAAAATATTTCACACACAAGCACAAAGAACTTCATGGATTATAAAATGTAAAGTAGATCTCGGTACTAAGTTCACTCTTTGGGTGATAGTCGGTGTCAGTTCTACTTCACATATTGCATATTTTTATTTAGATATCATGTTATTTTGAGCTTGTGTCGATAGCTAGGGTTTTGTTTTGCAAGTTATAGGTGTGAGTGAAACCTTAACAGTGAAATCAAGGCGACAAAGCATATATTGGAGAAAATACCCTCAAACCTTGAAAAAGAGAAAATACCGAATATTCACACAAACACTAGTGCCTAGAATGGATACTAGAACATGGGTGCTCTCGTCCTTCTATGGGAACTTCTATCCAAAAACAATGTAGAGCCCCAAAACTTATTATAATCCCATGTTACATCATTTCCAGTCAGATCCAACCACCTAACATTTGCAATCACTTCAATATCATCTGAAATCAGATAAGTCACCCTCTCTCTCTCTTTCTCAGGGTTTCATATTATCATTTGTTGATTACTTGTGTCTTATTACATATCATTAAGTACAATAAAGTTACTCTGAAATTAAATATTTATTTACATTTATATTAAATCATATTTAAACTAACCACGCTTAATATATCCTTAAGTTTCTTTACAATTAAATTGGTCTGATTCCAACTTGACCTTTTGCGTTAGGAAAAAAGGTTGGTTAATTGTTGGTATATTTTTTATCGACAACAGTTAGGGTTTGATATCTTACCTAGAATGTTTAGAAGGCTTTGCAACATAATAAATAATCAGCATTTGATAGTGGAAAACATCTCTAGGAAGGTGACACTCCCTAAAATTTATAGATATAGGTTTAGAGCAGGTCCAAAATCATACAATAGGGTCAAAATCATATGGATGGTCCTAACAGAGTTATACATTCTTACACCAAGGAACTTTCCAATCATAGTTTCATAAATGAATCCTTCTTATGTTCATATCTCCCTTTTACAACACTTTGCACACCTAGAACCACCCAAATCCATATGTAATCAACTTAGTACACTCATCCTCCAGTGTTTTCAAAATATTTTTATATTATATAAATAGTGATTGAATTTAATTAATAATAATAGCCCCCTGTAGTTTCCCTTACACCCTTTTTATTGTGTTTAGATCACTAAACCTAGATATAATATAATAATGACGTAAAAAACTTGATTAGAAATTGTATCATAATATACATAGATGACCTCACAATATTCTCCAAGATTTGTGTTGATCATGTCAAACATTTTTTACACAATCCTACAACAATGTCATGAGCATGGCATATCCATGAATCTAGGGAAGTGTAATGTTGGTGTTACTAAAGGTTAGATATGGGGCATGCCATTTCTAAAGGGGGCATATCTATTGATCCTAATGGGATAAAATCCATTCTAAAGATTCCCCTCCCTAATGGCAGTAATAATTGAAATCTTTCTTTGGAAATAATAACATTGTAAGAAATTTCATCTCATGATTTTGTGATAAGTGAGACCATTGAACACAATGTTAAGGAAATTCATAAAAGTTAAGATGAATTTTGAGGCACACGCCATATTTATAGAGATCAAGGAGGCTATTAATAGGGATCCAATATTGATTAGCTCAAACTACATGCAAACCTTCTTCATCCATGCCTTCTCTTTAGATAAATTTAGCACATCAGTCTTGACCCAAAATAAAGAAGAAAAACACAAATGAATGATCATGTTTATGAGCTCCCCTTTACACAATAAAAATATCTATTATTTTTTATATTGGCATAAATCTTTCATGTTGATCATATTCATGAAAAATTTCAAGAACTATATCTTATGTAATAAGGTGGTAGCCATTATGCCCGATCCTATAGTGAAAAAAATGTTGATGCGAAATGAGTTGGGAGAGAGAGAAAAAAGTGGATGACCATCCTTCAAGAGTTTGACTTGAACTCCAGCCAATGAAGATAGTTCATGGCATATATCTAAGAATAGTAATGATTGAGGTCGATTTATAACTTGTTTGTCAAAAACACAAGTTCTAATCTTTTTGATTGAAAGAATAGTACCAGGACTTGATGTTCTATTTATTTAATCAAAATGTTCTATGTGCCTTAACCAAACATAACCTAGATATTTTTTCATTAAGGGAAACATTTTCATGATAAAGGTATATGGTATCTATAGGATAAATTGTTTAGGCATATTTTTTTGATGCCTTGACAAAGAAGAAGTTATGGTACAGTCTTGAGAGACTTATATAAGGAAAAAACATTATACATGGCTTAAGAAATTAGACCACTCATAAAATCCTATGGGAGGGTCATTATGGGACTTGTTTATTCAAATATTCCCATTTCAATGCAAGGAATTTTCATACATGTAAGAGTAAGACATTGATATAACGTAATCCCATCATGCCCATGTAGTCACTCATAGAAATGTAACATGTTAGTAAATGGGGAATTTTTTTTTGTGGTCATCAATGAAAAATAATTAGGTGGCCAAAAATTCATATTTATTGCAAGTAGTTATTGCATGTATTGGGAAGAGGTGAAACCCTTCAAAAATTACACAATAAACATAATCATCAACTTTCTAGAGGACCGCATCATTACCATGTTTGGTACATCTTATGCATTAACAGGTGACAATGGCCTTGATTTTGTTTTTGCATAATTTCTTGATTGGGAATATGATGATAAAATTATTTTAAAATTATCTTTTAACTACTATCCAAAGGGTAAAAAATTGGATGAGTCAAAAAATATGAAGTTTTTGGAAGTAATAAGGTTTTAGATGAAAATTTAAGATATTGACACAATCAAATCGAGTATGCCCTCTAGTTTTTAATATCGAGAATCAATTCCATGATATGAACATCCCCTTATCACTTAATTTATATAGTATGGAACTTGTATTTATAGTGAACCTAAAAATCCCCACATTGAAATTCATACAAGAATACTTGGGGATAATGAAAAAAAATAGGATAAAATCCTTACCTTAATAAAATTAGACGAAAAACAAGATGGATTATTAACTCACTTTTGTAGGCATTAAGATGTCATAAAATGATGGTTTGATAAGAAAACTAAGTTCAAACCCTTAAAAATAGCTAGCATGGTGCTAATTTGGGATAAGGCACATGAGGAGTAGAGGCAACACAGAAAATTCAATTTTTTTTGGTTTGCTTCCTTACAAAATGTGAAATCCTAGGAGATAATATCTTATGACTCAAGATCCTAAGAAAAGAGTATGTTTCATTGTTTCATTCTTGGTGCATGTTGTATGGTTTTTTACTTGCATAATATTTGGGGTAAACCTATGTATTTGTAAATAACATTCCCTACTTACCTTTGTTTCCCTTCTTACTTTATAGGTTTACTTTTATAATCATTTTGTGCTTTAATTTATAGGTTTTCTTTTGCAGTTGGTAATAAACCTTGTACATTATCTTGTGGCACTTCCCTTCAATATGTAGCCTACTTACGCCTTAGTGTAGGTTGTCTCCTCTCAAAATATTTGACTTAAAAAATGATGCTTTAACATCCCTAATTCACCATGTTTGTATTGTTGTGCTTGTTGTGTTAAGATTGATAATAGTAGAGGATGTTGAACCTTACAATGTAAGTTTCTTGATTTTAGAAAATGAGGTGAATTTTCTAATAAACGTCTAATAATTTACTTGGCCCTCATTTTAAAAACATAACTATGTATTTATATGATTCCCTTTTTTGAATTTCGTAATTGACAACTAAAAGGTCGACCCATAATTGAAAAAGATGCACAAAAGATAAAAGAGACCAGAAAGGAGTGAGTAAGGTGAAAAAGGTTCAGGGGAACTCGGAGGGGAGAGAAATGCCTAAGCACTTTTATCTTGGTTGTGCTAGTGTCTAAAGCCATGAAAGATAAATAAGTAAAGTTTAGACTAGGATGTAGGGTGTGTAAGACCAAATAGAGAACAAGAGACAAATAAAAGAGAACAAATATAGTTGCCAATCACTAGGTTTCTTTCTTAGAAATCATATAAATGCTAGCATGCATTTAGAACATAGAAATCTACCCAAGTGTGTGATTTTGTGTCTTTAACAACATCATAATAATGTATTGGTTCTTGTAATAAATGAATCTAATCTCAAGTACATAAGAGGAAGATAAATTTAGATATACATGAGTATACATAAGATATTTTGGTGCATATAATAGAGAATCTGAGAGTGTGGAGATTAGAGAAACTTCACTTCTAATATTGTGACATAAAAATGCCCAGGTGCATGACCATATTTCTCATTTGAAATGTATAATCTAGTTATGTCCCTTCTATACAGTCTTAAATGCCTTTAGAATTGGGTTTTGGATTTTTTGGGTCCTTTGATGGCCTAAAAAAGTACTTCATTATTAAACCATAGTTCTTACACAGTCCCAAAACCATATGTAATCAACTAAATCATGCCAAAACCTTAACTATGGAAATAAGGTTATTTTTTGTATTGAAGTGTAATCTATGTACCGCTTATGTTGACATTACTCTAAAGAGGTGTCACACCTCGCATATTTCTCTAGCTGAATGTAGTTAATTGGAAACTTGAACCACTTTGATCATGCTTGGCATAATTTGGCTCTTATCGAGAATTTTCACTGAGTAACTTCATGTGGAATTGAGGGAAGTTAGGCTCATTGACTTGGTTGAGTGTTTCAAAATTGTAGTAGTGGCTTCTTTAGTGGATGTATATCAAATTTTGGTATATTTAGGGAGCCTTGAGTGCCTTTTATGAGTGTTGTAAGTGATTGTGTCAATAAAATGCCATGTGATTTTCAGGTGAGTAAATGAGGTGATGTTAACTTTCTTATATACGGTTCTAAAGATAAATTATCATGATGAGGTCAGGAGGATAAAAATACCCAATAAATGAAATTACGCCAAAAATAGAGTTAGAGAATGTGTCGATACATGACCATACAGGTGGACCATGATTGGATTATACAACCCAACCTAATTTTATGGTTTTGGAATGGGATAAGGTGAATCAAATATGAAAGGTACAATATGATGGAAAGATTTTAAGCATTGATTTCATGGACTTGTATTCATAAGTTTTTGACACTTAGTATGCGGGAATAAGAAAGTGAAGAAAGAGATAACAAGATATACTAAGTAGGGGTAAAATGTGGATGTTTATCTTAGCCAAGATTTACAATTATAATTAGTATTTGTAAAGGGTAAATTACCAAAGTTAAGTGTCTAAAATTGTGAAGATTAGGTGTTCTTAGGTAATTTCCAAATTGTGATCAAGTGAATAAATGAGTAGGTTTTTTATATATGACTCAAAATGTAATATTTTACACTGATACCAACCTAGGAGGAAAATGCCAACTCATTAAAATATTTTCATTCACAAATTTGACTATTGGAAATCCTTGGACAAGATCGATGAGTGGGGAAAAAATCCACTAGTCGGTCTTGTCCCTACTATAAAAATATGTCCAATGGGGCATAAAGGTCAATTGATGATCTGAAATGGTCTACCCATGAGATACAAGTTGTTTTTTACTAAAAACGGTAGTCCTTTAGGTGTTTGAGTAGTGGAATGCGGGATTAAAAGCATTAGGATAATTCATTTGAGATATGTTTGTGCGTGTAAGTCGTATATAATAGATATAAGTCAAAAATAACATTACCAATTGCCAAATGACCAGATTTGGGTGTGTATATCCTCATATGTATATAAAATAGCGTAGCGAGAGTGTGCATATGTAAATAAATTAATAAATCCATATAATTATATCATTAAAAACTGAATTCTCAAATCCCTTAAGGTAATTATTTTTAAAATATTTTCTTATTTTCACCATTATAATATATTCAATATAAAAGTTAACTTGGATTTTAAAAATGGGTATTAAAAATATACCAGTGAATGATGAAATAATACACCATATTCTTCACCAAAAATAAGCAATATAAAACACTTTGTGTTTTGCGTTGTATTTATATAGGTCACATAGGTCACTAACATAAATTCTTACACAATTACATCATATTTTAGTGTCAAATGATAAAAATAATGATTTGACAGAGATTCAAATTTGAGAGGCTCACAACCCTGACATAAATGGTGACATACTTTTGCAATAATGAATTACTCTTATGTGTTTGGCATTAGAACTATTTTTAATCTCATATTTGTCACTAGATTTCACATTTAACCCAAAACTTTGACATACTTTGCCTCAAATAAAAAATTAACATAAATTAGTGTCAAGAGTTACGAAAAATATTTTTTTCTGGTAGAAAACTATGACACTAAATGATAAACTCTACTAATGTCACTTTAAATTTGTTTGCATTAGATAATCTAAAATATTAAAACCCTGACATAAATGGTGACGTAATTTAGCATCTAAAAATGAATTTGATGCACTTGGCATCAAAACTATTTTTAATCTTGTTGTTACCACTAGGTTTGGCATTTATCGCAAAACCTTGATGTACTGTATGTCAAAGGAAAAAGTAACAAAACTTAGTGTCAAGCACTGAAAAATCCCTTTTTATGACATAAAATGTGACACTAAATGCTCAAACTCTATTAGTGCCGCTTTTAAGTTCTTTGCATAAGAAAATATAAAATATTAATCTCTTGAAGACAAATAATATCTAAGGCTCCTAATCACTGGCATGCAACCTAACAGAGAAATTTCTAAAAGTCTCTATAAGACCATGCCCATTCCAAGAAAGAATATTTTTATGGAGGAATCCTCCATGAATAATTATCCCTTCCCATTTGTGTAATTATCTAACATAAAAATTAATTACTAATGAAATATTGTTAGTATGGACATCAAAAATTAGTAAGTGAAATAGATCAATGCTTGTTCCCATTATCTCCACTCAGATAAGCATCACCACTATAAAGTGATATTTGATACCAATACTAAAGAGTGTAGGAATTGTAGAAGTAGTCTCAAACACTCGAAATGTTATCTTAGTGGATTTTTTTGGGGGTTTTCTTTATGGGATGTTTCCAAACATATAATCACAAAAATCATCTTTCTTGTAGACTTTTTTGTTACAATTTAACACTAGTAGATGCAAAGCCTACTTTTTAGGAGTTTTACATTCCACCACAACTCTTTTACTATTGGTAGTAGTCCAAAATTATTATTTTTCAATATTTCAAGTCTCATCATTAGTCTATTTGGTTTTACATGGGACATTAAGTAGATATCACATATCTTATGGCCAAGAAATTAACAATAAAAGTAAATATTAGGAAATGTGTTGTAGAAAACTTCTAGAGTAAAGCATTAGGAATCAACTTGACTATCAAAATATTCTTTAAAGCTTTTTGTAAGTTCAACCTCTACACACTTGATTATTGGGTTGAGTTGAGTAAAAATCACGAGTGTTGTGAAAAATGACATGACCAAAGTGTTTAACTACATATTCAAAGAAATCTCATAACGATACCAAAAGATTTGACAAATCAACCCACACAATAACCTTAAGAAAATCCTTCTATGGAATGATAAACTTGCAAGAATATGATAATAATACCCTCAAGGTATTCCACATAAACCAACAAGACATTAAAAATTGCTTACACATGTTAATATTCTTAATGAAAGAAAATAAATAAAAAACACTAGGTCAAGTTTTAAAGCTAATAAAGCTTAACCTCATACGAATTGTAAGCATATTTTCCCATAAGGTAGGAGATTGCTTAAAGGTGATAAATTTTAAATAATATGCAATGAGGCTATTCTTCTCCTATCATTCATGAATGAAAAAACAACAACATTAGGAGTCTAAAGAACATCTGCAAACTAAGAGGAATTATCTAAATCATTATCTCGTCATATAGATTAGGTACAAACTTTCACACTCAATTTGGTGTCAAGCTCCTTTCCTTCTACAAGCATAATTGTAATATGACCCCACCCCTTCCCTATACAGCTCCTATTATCTTATCTTATATATATGGGGCCCTATCTAGAGTCCTATTGGGACATTTATTACTAAGCAGGTGTTAGGTGGATGTTAATTCAATTTTAGATGGAATGGATGTCCGTTTAGGGTAGATCAAGGGGGTTGGTTTAGATCTATACTTAGATTCAAGAATTAATACTAAAATTTCGAACTAAAAATGGTATGACCATGTAAGACATGCAATTATACCCTAAACGCTAGTTATACACACATAAAACCCTAAAAAACTAGGCTAAAATAAATTTTTAAAAAAAACCTCTTTTTTTTTAAATTATCCTTTTATTTTTTTTGTTGGCCTATACACCTCATTGGTTTAATATCTCTAAAGGAAGGTTATAACTTTGAATCACGTAGGAGGTGAGATATTTATGCATTATAATGTGAGCAGGAATAGGTGCGTTCTACATACTCACAGATATGAAGTAGTCTCATAAAATACCTTATAAACCTATACATATTACATACTCAAAATAGAAGGGGATCCCATATAATTATATTAACAAACTTGTAAACCTAAAACAAAGCACCCCACATCATAGGCCTTTCTTTTCATATTTTAAAAATTAAAAACAACATTTTCAACATTTTTTTCTTAGTTGGAAAATATTAACACAAAATTCTTTTCATTTACCTCAAAACCATCTATGTAATTTCCCACATATATGTCTATAAACATACAAAACCCTAAAACCCAAAAAATGTGGGCACAACCTTGAAATAGTAACAAAGTTGTTCTCATCTGAGTTTAATTCTTGGGAACATTTCTAGAACACAACCCTAATTATTTACATGTTATAATAGTAGAGGACCATGAAGATATCATCCTCTACATTTCAAGTGTAATTTTCTATCTCGTTTTAAAATCTCAGGTTCTCTCTGAAAATATTAGTCTATTTTATTTGTTTCAAAAAACTAGAGCATTATCCAAAACACCATATATTTTTCTTTCCAAACCCCAATTTTGTTTTTTGTTTAAAATCCTAGTCCTTTAAATGAATATAGTAGTAGGATCCTATGAAATATACATACTGGGATGGAGCCTTAATATAAACAAGAGAAGGAAAAAAAACAAAAATAATGAAGAAGAGGAACTAGAAGAACTGGGTCATTCCCTAAACCCCATTTTCATCTATCATGCCCACATGTGTCCCATCAAAACCCTAGCCATGGTAGAACATATTCTAGTAATAGGTAGCATCGATGACACCATTAAGATATTTGATATGTCCGAGTACATTGAAGGGGGATCTCTCCTCCAACACAGTGGCGCAATAAAAAGCCTTTGTTTTTTATGGAGATGAGTGCTACGGTAATAATTCTAACAACATTTCTTACCCTATAAATTTATCTGAGTGGATCTCTGGATGGCACAATATGTATTTGGGATTCTGATATGTGGGTCTAGTTGAAGACCATAAAATTCCACAATAAGGGTGTAAGTGATTTTTCCATGCACCCTTTTGAGAAATTGGATCTCTTAGTTGGCAGGGATTATCGGTTAAACATGTTTGATTTAGTTAAGGGAAGATGTATATTTACTTCAAAATTGTAGAAGCAGGCTACTATTATTTAATTTAATTCTAATACTATAGACAATTATTTTGTGGCTATTGAAAATATAGAGTCATTTCACAATGTTGAAGATGCAAAGTTTTTATATTCTAGGAAGCATGGAAAGTGGGTGAATTGCCTCGCTCCATATAAAGTATTTTTAAATTTTTTATTTGAGTTCGATTTGCATCTAAACAAAGAGAAATTATTTTTCTAGGTCACTTTTTAGCTTGTTAAATCTTATGCTATTTTGGTTTGGTAAATATTTAGTCACCTTTCAAGTGTCTCCCATGACGCATGATACCCTTGGACCAAAGGAAAATATTTTGATTTTGCTGAAAACTTTGATTTATGAAAAATTATTACTAGATAACAACAATGTAAACTAGCAACACCATTTAAATTAACATCAGACCAATTAACAATCATTAAATGAAATTTGATTCCAATATTCCATAGTTACTAGGAGACAAGCATGAGGAGACAATGGGAAAGTACTCAGAAAATGGAAAAACATATATAGATATGTAATTATATATAGCCTAAGAAAAATATTGATAATTTTTTAAAATAAAGATATTAGATGTGAGACAAGAAAATTACATTGATATTTCATCATATATAGTGTCAAGAGTACAACATATTTTTTTTTTAAAAACTAAAAGCCACTAAAGTTCAAATATCTTATATGAGTACCAACAAGTACCAATCTTAGATAAATGTCTCTGCTAGCAAGAGACTAGCCTCTGTGTAACACTAGGATGTTTTGACATTGTGAGAGTTGACTTTTATGCTTTCCCTTTTGAAAAACCAAGAATAGAGAGGTTATTGGAATTTTTCTGATTAAAATTAGCAGCAGAAGATCAAACTTTATTTTTTTGGTTGTATCTAGATGTTTAACTCTTTTATGTTTTTATGCATGTAATTGGGTCTTCATGTGTTGTGATATGTGTGGTCCCATTGATTGTTTTGGTCTAACAAATGCTAATAAATAAACTTTAATTCAATACCATCTCATAATTTTAGTACCATCACATAATCAACTTATCTATCCCAATTATTAAGATATTAAAACCACTTGCGATGACAGGACTATCACTACATCCTAATTTTACCTGTTTTCCTATGTGTAGTTATAGGGTAAGTGCAAGAAGTTGATGGACAAATATAGGGTCATCCATGGACATCATATTGCAAATAACAACATAATATCAACTTGTAGGGATTATTAGCAATACATACACTCAAAATTAGACAAAATTATATTAATATGAATCGTATCATCTGGAATCTAGTTTCTAAAATACTAATTTTTATAAAAAATGGAAAATATTAGCTATATTAAACACTCAAAATTCAATAACTTGGTTTTTTTTTAAAAACGCCGATAAGATTATAGTCTGTTTTCCCACAATTTGGATGACCAAAAATTGATATATATTTTTTTCCTTTAGTGAGAAGTTATATGCCACTATCTATCTTGGGATAGATTTTATTTTGTATTTTTTTGAGTAATATTTTATTTTTTATGATTTTTTCCGTGAAAGTGGTATGAAAACATAAAGAAAACAGAGCACTTTCCGTTTGCCCACCATAACTTCATCAAAAAATATTGAAATCAAATTTTTTTTTTGAACATGTATATAATTTCACCACGGTTGGGATGGTATAATTTTTATCACATTCTGATAAGTGAAACAAATTTTGCAGTCTTAAACGTAGACATAAACATTCACAGGAAAAAGTGTCTTAAAGACCTACTATTAGTAAAAAATTATAAAATGATATTTATCCTCTTCTATTCACTTTAAAATCAGTATTTCTACAAAGTTAATAGTCTCCCCTACGCAATGGTACCATTTTTATGACATAGTTTTTACTTTTCGGCATGGTTCAAGTCCGCGGAAGACTAAATTTGATGTTTTGTTGTTTTTAAGGTAAAATTCAGGATTTGATGTCCACTTAATTGTCCCCCAACTTGGTGCACTTACCCTATAGATAAACAAAAATTAGTGCCATTACAATATTTTTTCATCATACGATTAATTTTTGGCATTCAATCAAATTTTAATTGATTTCTATTCTTCTAATAGAACTTGTGACACAATTTATTGTTCCATCACAAGTTTTCCTAAGGTTTCTTTCTGTCAAATCAAATATTTCTTGGTTTTTATTTGGTTGCAATTCAGTTGGTTTACCCCTCCATTATAATTTACAATAATTCATATATAATTGGTAATAAAGCTATCTAATTTTGTTTCTTTTAATGAAACCGACAAAATCTCCCATCTATATTTTACTTTTACTTGGATTTCACTTTCATTGATTCCTCTGTAAGCACCAAGTTCTTCCTTTTCAAATTCAAAAAAATTGTAATATTCAAAATTAAATTCCAACAAAAATTGTACAACTGATTTAATTTAATTTAAATTAATTAATTAAATCTAGATATTGCATAGTTACTTATTGTATAAATGATGTACAAATGTTGAAATACAATAATGACACAAGCAAAACAACATGTAAAGTATGAAACCCTTAGCAATGAGATGAGATAAGAAGACTTACCTAATATACGCATAATCTGGAAGTTATCTGAGAAGGGAGAATTGTTAAAAAGGATGTAAGTAGTGTTTTATTAGACTGCTGTAATTCTTAAACTTAGGCAAAAGGCTGGGCAGGGGTTCCCACAATAGCACAAGGGCACCTGGGCATTCATGACTAGATATGGGTTGCTGTGAACTCATAAAATATCTTGATATGGTTTTTATTATGTTGCAAGGGTGTCCAAATTATTCCATGTTGATTACCTAATGTTCGCATTATGGTCATCGAAGGTTCCTGTAACCTGCAAAAGAAAAATTCACCTACACAAGCCCACTAACCGCATCAAAATTAAAAAGGAAAATGCATAACGGGGATTCAGATTGGCCCCAATAGTCTCCCCAAGAGTGAACTTACGACCAAGCACTACACTAAATCTTAGACTCCATGTGTTTCTTTTGAGTGTGTGTAGAAATTGTTCCCTAGGATGCCCTAGTGCAAGTTACACTTAATAGTGGGTTGTAGCTAGAATGTAGAAATATAGTAGAATGTGTGGATGGAATAGAATGAACTTCCCCTTCCTATTTTATGTATGCAGATTATGCAGTCCCTTGTCCCTTGAATGGATGCTAGATGAATGCCTTGGAGTCCTTTAGGTGCCTTTTGAATGCAAGATTAGGTGATGATAATAATGCTTGGTGTTTGGCCCTCATTTTGAAAACATAACTATGTATTTATATGACTCCCTTGTTTGAATTTTGTAATTGAAAACTAGAAGTTTGATCCATAAGTGAAAAAGATGTCCAAAAGATAAAAGAGACCAAAATGAGAAAGTAAGGTGAAAAAGGGTCAGGGGATCGCAGAGGGGACATGAGCACCTGGGAACTTCTGTCCTAGCTAGATGGTGGTTTTTGAAGCCATGAAAGATAAATAAGTAAATTTTGTACTGGGTTGTATGGTGTGTAAGACCAAATAATTAACTAAATTTAACTAAATGTGGGTAAATAGTAACCCTAGTTAATCTAATTAGGAGGACTAAAATGCAATAAATAGTATGAAATGATTCTAAATAATTACATTAAATGAAATAAAACCCTAACTGTGTAAAGGAGATAGAGAGAATGACTTAGTTGATCGTTGGAGACTATTGCACAGTGTCACATATCTGATTGTAGATTCCAGAACCCAGAACGAACAATTAGATACCCTGTAAAGGGTATATCTAGAGGTTTTGAACTTATTGAGGCACCCTTGAAGGTACTGGGATGCCCTGGGGAACCTTGGCCTATAGATTATGCACCCTAGTCTGTGTAAATTCTCAAAATCTAAATTTTCGATGGTTGTAAAGTGATCTAAGATGTTCTCTTTCTATCGTACTGGATTCGTGAAGTTGTGTTGAATGTGTTGGATAATAGAGGTGATGACCTAAAATACAAAAATAAGTATCAAACCCTAGAAAAAATAAAATATGTAATATGAATGGGTCAGAATGACCTCAGCTGCTAAACTTGTGGTCTAATCACTAAATAGTACGTTGCATTTTGGACCCAGATTTAGTTTTGGTGTGAGTGTACATTCCATGCCCTAGGTGCTCTTGTGTCAATCGTACTTTGTGAAGAAACGAAAAATAATAACTATAGAAATGTATTAAAATGTGTGTATAGAATAGAACAAAATCCCTCCCCCTATTTTGTGATGTGTTGATGTATATCTCTATCTTTGATGCATGGTACTAATGGATGCAAGTGATGTAATGGATGCAACTCTAGATGGAGTGGTAGTATTATATGACACTAGGACCCTCATTATGGTCTCATAACATTGTATTTATAGGGTTTTCTTGCTTCAATTTTGTAATTAATCCCGACATGGCTGACCATGAAAAAGATAAGAATGAAAAATGGCTAGAAAGGGCCCAAAAGATGCAGGAAAGTGGGAAAATGGATCGGGACACCCTAATATAGGCTTGGGCACCTGGACTTATGAGAAATTGATGGCAAAATGCTTAAATGGGTGGATATGTATATGGGAATGTGCAGGAAATATGAAATAAAATATAAATAAGATGGCCAAAAGATGGGATTAATTAGTACTTTATTAACTTAAAAATCCTGTAAATATTAGTATGACAACTGGGCTAAATAATGCCTAATGTGCAAGATTTTGTGAGTACATTTTACCCCCACTTTATGTTGGTGAGTGGAAATCTTGGTAACATTAAGTAGTTAAGAAGTGTGTACATGATATCCATGAAGAGTGTAGAAGAGAAGTGTCGATGGACTAGACTCAATCGTGGAATGACCGAAAAGAAAAAGTGGAGGAGCATGTAATTCTAACAATGAAAAATGCACATAAAAATTTATGAGAGTGAACCTAGGGTGGAATGCATGTGTAGTTTCTGCAGTGTGTAGTGTACCTACATGGTTAGTAAAGGCAAATTTCATCACAGTGTGACATCGTTGCATTGTCATTGTTCGCCCAATTTAAATGCTTGTTTCTCATATGACCAGACCTGCAAGGAGAAAATGATCAAGTAGTCAAATATATGTGTATGTAAAAATTCTATGTCAAATGTGCAAGTGTAAATATGTAAAAATACTAAACTAATGTGAAAATGCTAAAATGGGTGGATATGTGTATGGGAATGTGTGGGAAATATGAAATAAAATATAAAGAAGATGGCCAAAAGATGGGATTAATTAGAACTGTATTAAATTAAAAACCCTCCAAATATTAGTATGATAGCCAGGATAAATAATTCCTAATGTGAAATATTTTGTGACTACAACAAATAGAGAGCAAGAAATAAATAAAAAAGGCCAAAGATAGTTATCAATAATTACTTTTCATTCTTAGGAATCATGTAAATGATAATATACTTTTAGGACCTAGAAATGTACATAAGTGCATGATTTTGTGTCTACATTTTCCCCAAATTTATGATGTTCAGTGAATACTTGATAACATAAAGTAGATAAGAGATGTGTACCTTATGATCTTTTAGAGCATGTGGTGAATAGTGTGTCGAGTACAAGTGAAGTGTAATATAAATGAAGCATGGAAGCTAAGATAGAGAAAGTGACCCTAGGGGTGGAGTCGTATGTGTTACTTATACATGTTGTTGTGCTTAGACTTGTTTTTGTAGGTTTCTTCTTGTTGCGTATTATGGATGGACCTGTACAAAAGAAGAGCAAAAGAGTAGTCAAAGTCTTGTATATGAAATTTTTTAGCAAAGTTTGCAAAGGAGCATAAAATTGATAGTAAAGGAAAGTGTGCACATGATGTAAAAGAGTGTAAAGATAGGAATGTGTCCTGAAATGCTGTGAAGAGTGAGTTTTTTGTGTGATCTCATGCCAATAACAATTTTTTTTTGTGATCTCATGCCAAAGAGCAAGTGTTGGGGAGAGAGGTCTAGTGTTACTCTCCATCCATGACTCTTCCCAATAAGCACCACTATAGATGGTGCATCCCTGATTTGTTCATGTTGTCCTAATTTGTTTTGAATTAGTTCCGAGTTATACCAATTGAATGAGATATAATGCCTTTTGTACATGAAGGATTGCACTTGTAACTCTAGAATTGTTCCGAAGGCTTCTGTGAATTGTGTTGATATGAGAAGATGATTGTATGTGCTCCCAGTAAATGAATACCTAGGGGAGGACAAGACACCTAAGTGCTATTGTCTGATGTTGAGCACTGGTGTAGTTTGTTGTGCTAAACTAAGACCCAAGTCATGTTCTGGTCCATTCTATGACTACATTTTTTTTTGTCTCTATATTGTAGGTCTAAGCTGTTTTAGGGGTGACTTGTTCACTTAATGTATGCTCCCCTTTTTGGGGGTGCATGAAACCTCGAATAGGAGAATGTGGCCCAAATGAGAGGACATGATGTTGAGCTGAAATTGTATACCTATAGGTGGTATGGGGTGTGCATTGTAGAAACCAAGGCACATGTAAACAAAGTGGCTAGTAACATGTGTTAGTAAAAATGTAGAAACTATATAATAGAATACAATGTAACAAGAAAGTGTGTAAAAAATGAGAACCATGAAAATTGGGTTTCAAACATGGAACATCGCTCATAATGTCACAAGATAATCAAGGTCCGAAATAATCCATCAACAAACAAACAAAGATCAAACAAGACATAGGGAAAATTTTGTAAACAATAACATACAAGTAGAAAGAAATGGCAAGCAAAGTGTGTTAGATAACCATGGTGGAATATAGTCCTACAAGGAAAATGTTGGACATAAAGCACTCGTTAGCATGTTAAAAATATAAGAAACTTTGTCAAGACATGAACGTATTAATATAAATTAATGTGATAGTAAGAATAAGAAGTAGTGTATGATGAAATAATAACACATGCAATGTGTGAGAGTAGGAAATATAGATGCCCCCAGGAGCCTCGATAGGACTAGCAAAGGATACATCACCGATCATCATTAAAGCATGTGAAAATTTGAAAGAGATATGTATTCATTGCAAAATACCGAGTAAAGTGAGCATGTTCTTACATAGAAATATAATGACATACTAAGTATCTTGACTAGCATAGTAAGCATAAAGTGCATTGTGTATAAGTAATATAAACAAGAAAGATTAAGTGTAACCAAGATATGAAATATAGTGTATGAGTATGATGGTATGTAATGTGTGAATTTGATAGGATAAACATGCCCCCCCCCCAGTGAATTTTTATGAGTATGAGATGAGGTTCATGCATAGAGTATAAAATACCCCTTAGCAATCAAGAATGAACAATAGAACAATGTTGAGTTGTGGAGCTAAAATACTTCAGTTTAGCATGCAATATGAAACTTGCAAGAAAATACAGTAACCAGCATCGATTATGGAGGGACCAACATCGGTCACCTATGACCAGCATCGGTCAGGAAAGGAGGAATCGACATCGGTTAAGGCTAAATGACGTCAGTTACCTGTGCATGGGTGTTTTATTTAACTCATGGGAATTAGATCTAATTTTAGCATCAAAGAAAATCTATTGATTATAATTACATAGCTAAGTGCCCTAAGTTTGCATATGCCTATATAAGCATGAAAGCTAGGTTTAGAAGTAATAATTGAATGAGTTAATGATTATTGTGAGAATAATTGTGAGAGAGATAATTCTTGGAGAAGAAGGAGAAGCTTGAGAGAAATAAAGTATTGTACATCTGAGAGGTGTGGAAGATTGTAGATGTTCAATTGTATATCTTCTGAAAGCTTTGGATAATAGATTGGATTGTCTTCTCGGTGATGTATCCCAGACTAGGTGAAATAGGTTAAATATGGTGTTGATTTATATCTCTTGTTTTGTATATTTCTTCTAGTAGAATATCCACTTTTATTTGCATGTATGCTTAGATTTGATATATAATCTGTACAACCTTGTGCTAACCCCAACAAATGGTATCAGAGCTTTGTTTGAAGGTTTTGTGTGTTGACATATTTACTCACAGAGGGTTTTCTGATTGAGTGGGAACTACAACAATGTCAAAAAGAAAACAAATACAAGGTAGAGAAGTTTTACATCCAAAATTATCACTTATGGAAGATTCAGATTGAGGATTATCTGTATTAAAGAGATTTTTACTTACCGTTGGATGAAAATTCTAGACCTATGAAGATGACTGATTAAGAATGGAAGATTCTTGACAGAAAGGCTTTAGGATCTATAAGATTGAGCCTGACAAGTATCTGTGGCTTCCAATATTACAGAAGTGACTTCTACAGTAGAGTCAATGAAATATCTTGCTAATTTATATGAAAAACTTAGTGCTTCAAATAAAGTTTATTTGATGAAGAAACTATTTATTTCTAAAATACATGAAGGTGCATCTGCATCTAGTCATTTGAATGATTTTTGATCTATTGTAAATCAATTAAAATCGGTTTATATTCCATTTGACGATGAAGTGAAAGCACTTTTATTCTTTTTTTTTTTGCCTGATAGTTGGGATAACTTGGTAATGGTTGTTAGTAATACAACATCTGGTAATAATATTTTGAAGTTTGATGATGTGGTTATTATAATCTTGAATGAAGAAATTCATAAGAAAAGTACAGAGGAATCATCATCTGGGAATGCTTTGAATGTAGAAAGCAAAGGCAGGTAGAAGGAAGATATCCAAGAGTAAAAATAATGGGAAATCAAATTCAAGGGATGGTAGATCTAAATCCAGAGGAAAGGTAATTACCTGTTGGAAATGTGGAAAGAAAGGACATGCAAAGAAAGATTGTTGGTCAAAGGATAAAGAGAACTAACACCTAGATAAAGGTAAAGATTTAAATAAGGAGGAAAATATTACAGCAGAGGTAATACAAGATGCTCTTATACTTTCTTTGGATAATAGAATAGAATAATGGGTTTTAGATTTAGGATATTCTTTCCATGCAACCCCTAATAAGGGTTATTTCAGAAATTATTTCCAGGGAAATTTTAGACATATTTATGTGGGTGATGATGAACCTTGCAGTATTACTGGTAAAGGGGAAGTTCATCTAAAATTGTAGAATGGAAATACATGGGTATTGAAAGATGTGAGGCATGTGCCAAGCCTCAAGAGGAAGCTTATTTATGTAGGGAAACTAGGTGAAGTTGGTTGCATGGTTATATTCACAGCAGACTCTTGGAAAGTCACCAAGGGTGATTTTTTTGTGGCAAGAGGTAAGAAGGTAGGATCCTATTATATTTATCTACATTTGTTATTGATTCTTTTCATGTGTTATCTACTTCAGATTCAAATGTATGTATGTGGTATAATTGGTTGGGCCTATTGAGTAAAAAAGGAATGAAGATCTTAAAGGATAATGGTAAGTTATCATATTTGAAAGAGTTAGATCTTGATTTCTGTGATCATTGTATCTTTGGAAAGAAAAAGAGAGTGAGATTTCTAAAAGTGGGGAAACTAAGAAGGAGTAGAAATTGGAGCTTGTACACTCAGATGTGTGGGGAGTAGCCCAGGTAGCTTCTCATGGAGGATCCCAGTATTATGTTACTTTCATTGATGATGCTACAAGAAAGGTATGGGTTTATTGTATTAAATGTAAATCAGATGTTTTTGAGACTTTTAAAAGATGGAAAGCCCTTGTTGAGAATGAATCAAATTATAAGTTAAAGTGCCTTAGATCTGGAAATGGTGGTGAATATTGTAGGAAGGATTTCAATGATTATTGTTCATTGAATGGGATACGTAGAGAAAGAACGGTTCCAAGAACACCATAGGAGAATGGTGTTGTAGAAATAATGAACATGATAATCATGGAACGTGCTAGAAGTATGAGGATACATTCTGGACTGCCCTTACAGTTTTGGGAAAAATTAGTTGATACAACAGTTTATTTGATTAACCGTGGGCCTTCAAGTTCACTAGATGGAGGAATACTAGAGGAAGCTTGGACTGGAAAAGAGGTAGATCTTTCTTTTCTTAAAGTTTTTGGTTCAGAAGATTTTGTGCATGTTGATAAGGAAAATAGAAAAAAGTTGGATGAAAAATCCAAGAGATGCACTTTCATTGGTTATGGATCTAGTGATTTCGGTTTCTATTTTTGGGATTTACAAAATTCTAAAATTATTTGGATTCGTTACATTAAATGGAATGAAAAGAGAATGTACATGGATCAAATTTTGGTACCCAAGGATGAACTAGTCGAGAAGTTTGTGAATGAAAATGAACTCTTGGATTCAAAATTCATACCTACAGGGTTACACAGTAACCAGTGTCAGCTGACCCTTGATCGACATCGATCAGTTGAACCAGTATCAGTTACATAAGATACAAATTGACATTGGTTAGTAGAACCAATGTCGGTTATAGGTGACTTACGGCATCGATCACTTTAAGAATTGGAAACAAATGTCCAGGAGGTCCAGAATGAGCCTCTAGTACCCCAAACTCCTGTGAGAAGGTCACAAAAGGTAAGTAAACCTCCAAAAATATTTACAGCTTCTCTATATTATTTATTATTGAATGATAATGGTGAACCAGAAATTTTTGAAGAAGCAATGCAGGATAAGACCCATGTGTAGTGGGAGCATGGCATGGATGAGGAGATGGACTCCTTAGAACAAAACTAGACTTGGGATTTGGTTAAGTTTCCAGTAGGTAAGAGGACATTGTAGAACAAATGGGTTTACATGATCAAGAAAGAAGAGGGTGGATAGAAAAGGTACAAGGTAAGGCTTGTAGTAAAGGCATTTGCACAGAAAGACAAGTATTGACTTTGGTGAAAATATTTTCTCATGTTGTTAAAATGACTTCTCATACATACTGTATTGAGTTTAGTTGTAGTACATGATTTTCATTTAGAGAAACTAGATGTGAAGATGAGATTTCCTTCATGGTGATTTGGATGAAGAGATTTATATGCAGTAGCCGCTTGGGTATGAAGTCAAGGGTAAGGAGAAATTAGTGTGCAAGTTGAAAAAGAGTCTATATGGGCTCAAAAAAGCTCCAAGGAAATGGTACATGAGGTTTGATAGTTTCATGCATGAGCATGGTTATTTTAGATGTGAATCTGACCATTTTGTTTATTTCAAAAGGGTTGAAAATGGGAGCTATATTATTTTGTTACTGTTGTGGATGATATACTTATTGCAGGATCTAGTATGCATGACATTGGTGAGCTTAAGGGAAAGCTAGCTCACATATTTTCTATGAAGGATTTAGGAGCTGAAAAAATAATCCTTTGCAAGCAAATACACAGAGACAAGAATAATAAGAAATTGTATTTTTCTTGAGGAATCTTATATCAGTAAGGTGTTGGAAAGGTTTAACATGCAATATTCAAAACCTGTAAGTACACCTATGGATAGGAAACTTCAAATTGAGAAAATATCAATGTCCTTCATCACATGAAGAGGTCAAATACATGACACGAGTACCATATGCCTCAGTAGTTGGGAGTATCATGTATGTTATGGTTGTGTACCAGAACATACATTTCATAGGCAGTGGGAGTTGTGAGTAGATTTATGGCCAATCTATGTAAAGAGCATTGGAAAGTAGCTCATTAGATTCTCAGGTATTTGAGAGGGACATATAGCATGTAGTTATGTTATGGAGTTTCAGATATTACTTTATGTGGCTATGTTGATTCGGATATTGCTAGAGATCTAGGTGGTAAAAGGATCACTACTGGAAATATTTTCATAGAAGGTGGGATGATATTTAGCTAGATTTTGAGATTGCAGAAGGTGGTAGCTTTGTCTACTATAGAGGTATAGTATGTTGCAGCTACATAGGCTAGCAAAGAGATGATATGGATGAGTAGGTTCATAGAAGAGTTGGGAAAGGAGCATGATGATTGCAAATTGTTTGGTAACCCTCAGAGTGCAATTAATTTTGAAAATAACTCAGCATTTCATTCTATAATGAAACTTATTTAGTTGAGGTATCACTCCATACATCAGGTATTGGAGAATGGGAAACTGAATCTGGAAAATATTCATACTAGTGAAAATCCTACGGATATGCTAACAAATCCATTAGCAAAAGAGAATTTGGAGCTACACTCCACTTCTGTTGGTCTTCAAGTTTGAGAACTGAAGAGGAAGAAATAAAGTTAAGGAAAGGATCCAAGAATGATGTTGTACAGGTATAGTGCAGTAATTTATCTCCAAGGGGGAGATTGTTGAGTTGTGGAGCTCAATTACTTCAGTTTATCATGCAATATGAAACTTGTAAGAAAATACAGTAATCGGAATTGGTTATGGAGGGACCGGCATTAGTCACCTATGACCGGCATTTTTTATGCAAGGATGAACCGGTATTGGTTAAGGCTAACCAAAATCGGTTACCTGTGCATGGTTTTTTTATTTAACTCATAGGAATTAGATCTAATTTTAGCATTAAAGTAGATATATTGATTTTAATTGCATGAATAAGTGCCCTAAGTTTTTATATGCCTATATAAGCATGAAAGCTAGGGTTTATAAGTAAGAATTGAATGTGTTAATTATTATTGTGAGAATAATTATACGAGAGATAATTCTTGGAGAAGAAGGAAAATCTTGAGAGAAAGAAAGTATTGTACATCTGAGAGGTTTGGAAGATTGTATATCTTATGAAATCTTTTCATACTAGATTGGCTTGTTTCTTGGTGGATGTATCCCACATTGGGTGAACCACGTTAAATATGGTGTTCATTTATATCTTTTTTTTTATATATTTATTCTGGTAGAATATCCACTTTTATTGCATGTATGCTTAGATCTGATATATAATCTGTACAACCGTGTGCTAACCCAAACAAACAAGAGTGTGTCATCATGAAATAGTTTGATAATGGTTTCTAGAAGGATAGATAATAAAGCATAGAGCATGAAAAGTGAATGTGGTGAGGTTAATTTTAGATTTAAACCCTCAATAGTTGAGTATGAACTATGGAACTATAGTGTATGATAGGGTAATGATGATACAATGTGTGTATCAAAAGGTTTGAAAGTGCCTAGAGATATGTGGTCATGAAGCACAAAGCATTAAGTTTGATAGTAGATGCTAAAGAAAACTTTTAGGAATGGAAGCGGGGAAAGAAATTATGATGCCCCCGAGTGTATGATGTAGATAAAGGTTAAGTAAATTCATCTAGAAGATCACTAGTGTCAGGGTCATAATCGATAGGATCCGGATTAGAGACTTGATAAGCAATAGTGTGAGGTTGAGCATATAAATATCATGTTGTGTGTAGATTGTGCATTCCCATAGCATATTCTTCATCAGTAAACGGAGGTTGAGGATAATCGTGAGCATACCAATGAGTTGTATTTTGAGTATATACCAAGAATGGATCATTGCAAATAGAGACACGGCCAAGATGCATGGGAAATGTGATATTGGTATTATTGGGATCTAGTGTTCCACCAATGTAATCATGCCAAGACTGACCAAGTGTGAGTGGAGAGGAATGAGGAGTGCATGCAGATAATATTAATAAATGGAAGAAGTGGAGGCCATAAATAACAGTAAAAAATATACATCCATAATATAGGTGAGGAGAGTGAGGCAAGGGGAGGAGATCGGTGAGTGTGAATCCTAAGCGTGTTAATCCATCATGCATGAAAATAGTCTCAAAGTAAGTAGGGTCGAGTGGAATATGAGGCCAATAAAATTTATGAATGAAGAGAGTGGATGTGAAAGGATCAGGGTGTGACATAGAGTGATTTTGGGGAGATGCAATAGATGGCGAGGTGTCCAATGTATATACAGTCCCTTGAAAATGTATTATGGAATTAGTAGGATGGGATTGTTTGAATTAATATTTCTCAGGGATAATAGTAACAAAAGTATCCTAGAAGTATGATTCATTTATTTTAATAGGATTAAATTTAAGATTGTGCAATGTTAAATCATTAATCTCTACAACATCAATAGATTCATCAATGCTGACATAATATATTTGGATAGCATCATCAAGGAAACTGGTAGGAGTGGAGCCAGGTGTAGAAGTGAGAGGAGCAATGACAGGTAAAGTATAGTAGCCATAGAGTTAGACATGGTAGGTGACTGGATATTATTAATATGAGTAGGAATGGATGGAATGCATGTAGAGGTAGTAGAAGGAGTAGGAGTGCTAGATTGATCGATATCATATGTTCTAATATTGTGATATGGAATAGATTGTGATGGAGGAATGGGCATGGTGGTGATGGGGTATATATGAAAAAACTTGAAGGGTTTAGGGTAAAAAAAAATGGTTTGTTCATAGCTATCATGTAGGAATTTAATGCACCGATGAACTATGGAGGGAACCACATGCATTACATGAATCCATGGTCTAATAATTTAACAATAGAACTATAATGAGGCATCGATAACAAATAATACAAAAGGAAAAATTTTAGGCCCATCTTGTAGATGTAGGGTGATAGTTCCCATGCATGTGTGAGTAATGGATTCATACCCACAAATGACACGAGAGGATTTATTAATTAAATCATCAGTAATTCCCATTATCCTGACGAGGGAGAGTTCACATATATTTATAGTAGATATGTGATAAATGAGTACACGCTTAATAAAGATGGCACCAAAAATAGTGGTGATAAGTAAAGGTGCAAATGGTTTATCAACACCAAATGAAGGGATATCCTCATCTCTAAAATATATATCATGTGGTAGATTTTTGAGGGATTGAATGAGGTGAGTAAAGACAACATGTGAATTATTTATTTCAATGTGAATGGAACAAAAGGAGGCCTCTAATGTATGATAAAAATCAGGTGCACCACGCAAGAGATCAGAACAAGATATTTTAACTAGTGTATTTATAATTTTCTCAATGATGTCATAACTTTTAGATGTGGTGGTGGGAACTATATAAGTAATAGGAGGTGGAAAAGAGATAGGTGAATAAGTAAGATGATGAGTTTGGCGAGTGGTAGCTACATTGATGACTGGGTCAAGCATTGAAGTGTTGAAGTGAGGAGGATGTTGATATGAACTTGCATAAAACTAGTAGCAATAGTAGAAATACCAAAAACCTTGGTTGGATTAAAATAAGGATATGAGGATTGATCCATGAAATCAGAAGAAGGAGAGAGATTTCAATAAATTCTCAGGAGGTAGCATTTGAAAGAGTTGGGTTCACCAAATGATTTAATTTAATTTGAACTAATTAATTAAATATAGATATTGCAAAGTCACATATTATATGAATGATGTAAAAATTATGAAATATAATAATGACACAAGTAAATAAGCATGTAAAGTATGAAACCCTAAGCAAGGAGATGAGATAAGAAGACTTAGTTGATATACGTGAAATATGGAAGTGATCTAACTTGGAAGAAGTGTTTAATAGGATATAAGAAGCATCAAATCTGATCTCTATAAATTCTTGAACTCATGGACAAGGGTGGGTAGGGGCACCTGAGTAGGATAGGGGCATTTGCAGTAATACAAGGGCACCTGACGCTGAAGACTAGATATAAGCACCCGTGACCACACAAAATATCTAGATCTAATTTCTATTGTTTCATAAGAGTTTCACAATTATGCCATGTTGATCTCTTGATGTTTGCACTATGGTCATTGAAGGTGCATGTAACTTGTAAAATATAAATTCATCTACATAATCCCACAAACCGTATCAAACATAAAAAGGACAATGCATAACGGGGAGTCATACTGACACTAACGGTCACCATAAGAGTGAACTTATGACCGAACGTTACAATACATCTCAAAATCTATGTAGTTCTTATGATTGTGTGTAGAAATTGTGCCCTAGGATGCCCTAGTGCAAGTTGCACTTGATAGCGGGATGTAGCTAGAATGTAGCAATGTAGTACAAGTTGTGGATGCAATAGAATGAAATTCCCCTTCCTATGTTGTGTATGTAAAGTATGTAGTCCCTTGTCCTTTGAATGGATGTTAGATGGATTCCTTTGAGGTGCTCGTAGGTGTCTTTTAAATGCAAGATAAGGGTGGTAGTATAATAATGTTCTAGTGCTTGGTCCCTCATTTTGAAAACATAACTATGTATTTATATGATTACCTTATTTGAATTTAGTAATTGACAACTAAAAGGGCTGACCCAAAGTACGTGAAAAAGGAATTCCCAAGATAGAAAAAGGAAAACTAACAGGAGTAAGAAATATGTAAATAGGGATCAGGGCGTACTCAAAGAGGACAGGAAAGCACTTGGCACTAGTGTCTAGACTTGAGTGGTGGTGTCAGAAGCCAGAGAAAGATAAAACAATTAAAGTACCGACAAGATCACGTAAGATGTATAAAGACCAATATAAAGTACAAGAGACATAATAGCAAACTGGATAAAAGGATAGCTGTCAATTACTAGTTTTATTTCTTAGGAAACATGTAAATTTTGGTATGCCACTTTTAAGACCTAGAAATGTACCCAAATGCATAGAGTTTGTGACTATAACATTGCCCCAGGAATAATGTAATGGTTCTTTGAAAGAATGGATCGATAAGCATCAAAGTACACAACAAGAAGATAAATCTAGCTATACATGAGATGTACATGAGATATTTTGGAGCATCATGCATCAGAGAAGCTAGGAGCATGGTGATAAGAGAAGTTTGCACTTCTAACTTCTAGTAACCAAGTAAAATTCACATGTGTATATAGACCATACAGCTCATATCGAGACATACTAATCCAATCTGGCCGCTTATAGTATAGAAAAGTAGCAACATGTAAGTAGTATAGGAAAACAAGATTTTAGATGAAACCTTTGATGTGCCTTAAATAGTACTGTGATGGTGTGATGGCATAGGTCTTGCAAGAGTCCCAAAACCATATGTAATCAACTGGATCATGACATTTATCCCCAACTGGATGTGCATGAAATGAGGTTTTTCATTTATAAATTCCCCCTGCAAGCCGTTGTACCACCTATATTTGAACAATACTTTAAATAGGCCTACATAATCGAGACACATGGGTTCTGTCACGTAGTGATGTAGACATCTAGACGAATGTAATCATTTCATGAAACACAGAAGCACTTTGATTGTGAATTATGGCATGAGTTTGCTCTTGTCAAGACTTTAGACCCTGAGGCACTTCAAGTACAAACCATGAGCTAACTAGAGTGCATCATAGGCTTTGTTGATGGTGGTCACAATGTGTAGTAGCGGTTTCCCAAGTGGAAGTGTAGTCACCTTCTCGGTAAAGACTAGGGAGCACTTAAGTGTCTTTTATGAGTTTTGCATATACTGTAGTAGTCACGACTAGAGATGCAACTGTGATAGTTAGGTGAGTAAATGGGGGGATGTTAACGGTTCCCCCCATAGTGTTCCAAGAGTAGTGGATATCTATGTGATGGGGTGAGAAGGGTCATGCCATGGAGTCATAAGAAATTCCCATATGGTCATCAAAATGCACCGTAAGAGAAAGAGTAAGAACAATATTTGGTTTTGGGTTAACAGGAGGAAGATATAGGCGAGATCATATAGATTTGATTAGTACAATTTTAGCTAAGTAGTTTCTGGTATTTAGAATAGGATAAGATGACATCAAGTATGAAAACATTATAATAGGATGGAGGGGAGAGCTCAAGGATGGAGTTTGAGAGACTGGTATGCTTAGTTTTAATTGACAAATGTTTTATGCAATAATTGCATAAGTGAAGGAGGGGATGAAGGAAGGATATACTGAGTAGGAGGTAAAATGTGGATGTATGTCTTAGCCAAGATGGTATACATTGTAGAAGAATCGATAGGGGAGGGGATAAAGGATGGATTTTGAGAGGTTTTTTCTTAGTTGGAGTGGGTTGGATAGGAATCTCTTGACTGTACTAGAGGAGGAACATTCCCAAACTATGACATGATGCTCACTAGACATGAGTAGGTTTCTCTTTGGATTTATATGAGCTTCAAACGGAGTCAGGGTTCATTTTAAGACACAACCTAG
Source organism: Taxus chinensis (assembly GCA_019776745.2). Classification (NCBI taxonomy): domain Eukaryota; kingdom Viridiplantae; phylum Streptophyta; class Pinopsida; order Cupressales; family Taxaceae; genus Taxus; species Taxus chinensis. Next base: position 497,320,737 of record CM034153.1, read on the forward strand.
GAGGAAATTGACCAGGTCATAAAAATACCTGTTCGAATATCCCCGTAATTGACTATTCAGCGAAATCCTTGGACGAAGATCGATGAGTATTCAAAAACATTACACTTTTTGGTCTTTTCCCTGGTATAAAAATATGGTAAAATGGGGCATAAAAGGTCAAGTGACGTGTCGACAACAGGAATACCTTAATGACGATACATGTTCACTGGTGCTAAACAATGGTAGCTCCTTTAGGTGTTTCAGTAGTGCGACACTGAGTGATTACAAACACTAGATCGATAATGACATTTGTCAGTTGATTCTATTGACGCGCGACATAGTCACTAATTGACGCGCGACATTACAGTCTATTGACGCGTGACATTGTCCTCAATTGACGCGCGGCATTGCCCTCTATTTGACGCGCGTATCTATTATCCTAGCCATTGACGCGCGACATGTATCCTAAAATAGTGTAACGCGTGTATGCATATGTAAACAAATCTATTGACGCGCGATAATTGTCCTCTATTGACGCGCGACATTGTCCTCTATTGACGCGCGACATTGTAAACAAATGACGCGCGACACTGTAATCAAATGACGCGCGACACTACAGACAAATGACGCGCGACACTATAGACAAATGATGCGCGACACAGCCTTCTATTGACACGTGACACTGTAATCAAATGACGCGCGACACTATAAACAAATGATGCGCGACACAACCTTCTATTGATGCACGACACTGCTTCCTATTGACGCGCGTCATTTGAAGCAAATGACACACGTCAATAGGGGACAGTGACGCCCATATTTAGGTTATAAATACCCTTATTCTGCTCATTTTCTCATTTTTTCCCTCTCGCTCTTGAATTTTTGCAGGTCTCAATCGTTGTCAAAGATGCAAGTACACCTATAATGTCAACCTTAGATGCTTCCCAACTACAAGTTTAGCAAAAAAATCAAGAGAATCCAATTCAATCGATTTCCAAGATCAACTACAGGAATCCCTTATGCCCTCACATCCATACTGTTTTAAATCTGTCTTCAGAATATAAATATTTGATGGATGCATGTGAATTTAAAGGGGTCGTTAATATGCCCCATTTCGAAACAAATCTGGATATTTTGAATTACCTTCTGTCATCCTACAATTCAGAGGACGGCAATTTTTTATGTGACTCTGAACGATGGCCAAATGTTCCAATTCACTATCGAAGCAAATGACATCCATCGGTTTACGGGCCTTTCATTCAAAAATTTACCATTTGTTACAACCAAGGCAACACTCGTGGAAGAAGACAAGAAATTACTCGAATCAAAGTTCGGTTTCCATGTTGTTTGTAAGTATAATTCGTTTTAGTTCATATTTTTTATTCTGTTTTTTATTCTGATACAATTTGCTATTATAAATTTATAGTAATTTTCCCTCTTTCGCATTTGCAGCCCATGTCAATAAATCCAGGCGTGGTGTGGATACATAATCAATTGCACACCACTTTCTTGCTGCACTTATTTCATTTTTTCAATCCAGAATTGTTTTGCAAGGTCGCCAAACTGATATACCAAATTGGGCCATTGCATACATTGTTGCCACTATCTCAAAACAAAAATTTGATTGGTGCACATATCTATCCAAAAAAATAAGAACTGAACTAAAAAATTCAAAACTTTCTGAAAAACCTGTCATTTATTCAACAAACTATCTCCTTAGCCTTTATTATGAGGCACTTTTAAATTTAAGAGATAAAAAAATTCCTACTTGCAATGATGAGGAGTTGATGAAGTTGTCAATTCCATTTGAAGAACAACAGGTATAAATTATTTAGTTTGTATTTCAATTTTCGACATTACACTACGCAGTTATTAACACTTAAATGTTAATTTTTTGCAGAAAAGATATCTTGAAGCCCTTCCCCGAAAAAAGGCGTTATCGAGAGGAAGAGGCCAACAACACGCTGAGGCTTCAGGGGACTCCCAATCTGAAATGGAAGCTCACTCCTCTCCAAACCCTCAACAGTTTGAACTCGTTAAACGCCAGAGAAGTAATACCTTCTCATATATTATTTACAAATTCTAAAGTTGCAAATTTATTTTTCAATTTAAATTTTAACCAAATGAATTGACAACATTTAATATTGATGAATTGCAGGGACTTTGGAACATACACCTGTTTCACAAACTCAACCTTCTTCCCCAACTCACTCCACACAGTAGCATGAATTCATATCTTCTGAACAGACACCAAGTACAACTCCTACAAGGCCACCCGTAGCACCGAGAAAAAAAACCCCTCGACAACAAGGTACAACTCTTCGATAGTACATTTAATTTCGAAATTTTTGACTTTATGAATTGTTTTCCTATTTTTTCCTTTTTTTCTTGTACTTTTCAGCACATGTCAATCCTGATCAAACCACAGCACCGACTCCCACTCAACCATTAATTTTTAAAATGCTAACCAGAGCAAAAGTGAAAAAGAACATTGGTAAATGCATGCCTTTTGCTCCGGCCCCTAGTGGGACACTAAACCTTGCCTCCTCCTTTCGAATTCCAACTCTCTCACTTGGTGGCTTGCCCAGTGCAATGGGCATATCTGTTTTGAACAATATAAATTTAGATGAAGATTATTTGCGCATTGATAGCAATGACCCAACTGGTTTTTTTGATACCCGCGAGATGATTCAAGGCCAGCAGGTATACTTCAAATTTCAATTTAAATATGCTTTACAGTTTTGAATTACATTTCGATTTAAATTTATTTATCTAAATCTTGATTAATTTTTTCAAAAACAGGATCAGCCCACCCAAAGGCAGAAACACGTAGCAGTTGATCTTGGTGAAATCCCCCATACTTCTCCAACAAGATCGTCTTCATCAGAATCAAATAGTGAGCAATTGCCACCTTTTCCTTTGGAGAACTTAATTGGTTATGATTGTCAATCCCATGTCAGTGAGTTTATTCTTCCTCATATCAAACAGCTTATAGAATGGGAGAGAAGGGCTAAAGTTCTTATCAATGAGATTATTAGTCATTATGAAAATTATTGGCAATGGGATAGTTTATACGTTGCAGTCCAGAATCAACCTGCTAAGATGAATTCCTTACTTACCCAAGTAAGAACTGGGACTGTCACGTATAACAACAACTATAAAGACGACATTTTAGATAAGGCATTAAACAAATTGGAAAATATTAGTGCCGAGGCCCAGGCATATTTTAACAAATGGTCCAAGGACAAGGATTTGGTAGCAATCGCAAATGCCAAAAGAGATAGAGCGGTTGTAAGTACTATTACATTCAAACAATCATTCTTGTTAATTTGAAATTTTCATTTTTTAGTAATATTTTGAATTGACATTACTCTTTTTGTGCAGTTGAAATATGAAAATTTGAAGAGTTAGGCGAAGGTTTTGCAAGTTCACTTGGAAACAGCAAAGAACAGCTTATCCCCAGCAAAAAATTTGAAGCAAAATATTGTTTTGGTTAACAAACAAAACAATACACTAAAGCGGATAATTAAAGAGCATGGTTTCAACCCTGACATATTATTCAAAGCTAAAGCAGTAGCTGATCCAAATTTTCTATCGCAGGGAGATGCGACAAATCAAGAAGAAATAATTTTAAAAAATATGGACAGTGCTGCAGAAGATCTTATAAGTTCAGGGATAATTTCTGGTACAGCCATAGTGGAAGAAGACGTTGGGGAAGAGAGCAGAGGAGTAGAATTGTATAAAGAAAAAGAAGGTTTTGAAAACTAGAAACTTTTATTATTGAGGAAACTTTAAATATTGAATTTGAAAACTTCTACTATTGAGTATGTACTATGGTATTTGAATTTAATTATATGGATTTATGTAGTCTTTAATTTTAATTGCATTAGATGGTGATTATTATGAATTATATGTATGTTTTTTGTTTACTTGCATTGTCATGAATTGTATGTGGACATAGATGATGAATGATGATAATTGATAATTAGTGATAGATGATGCTGAAAGACGATGAATGTCGATAATGATATGATATATATGGACGATGATCAATTTAATGTGGATGTAGATTTATCATCAAGCACAGTAATTCTTCTTCTCTAGACTTTTGTAATTCTTCTTCTCTAGAATGGATATAGATGATAAATAAATGGAATGTGTTATAATGGATATAGATGACATTAATGATTAGAATGGATATAGATGACATTAGAACGAATAGAATTGTAATGATATGATTATGAATTATTTCAAAAAAACTGAATTGTTTTAATAAATTTAAATTAGATAAATAATTGTGTTAATAATAATTGTAGTGTCAGGAGTCAAGATATGATAATGATATGGTGATGATATGATATATATGCATGATGAGGAATTTTATGTGGACTTATATTTAAAATTGTATATCGTATTGTTTATCCCACAGTTAAAAAAATATATCAAAGGATTTTGCACATATAAAAAATAAATTAAATATAATTCTAAGAAATCAAGAAAGAATCATCACTGGCAAGAAATTAAACATAATTGCAAATATGATAGGTTTTAGCTTACCTCTTGCGTATTAGATTGCTGTGAAATCATCAAGGGTAATGCGCTATGAATCATCAAGGGTAAGCGTATTAGATTGCTTTGAAATCTTGCGTATATGATAGGGTTTGTTTTACCTGATATTGTAGATAGAGGGGTGAGTTGCCTGACATTGTCAGTCCTGAGAAGTGCCAGCAACATCTTTAAATATATAGACCAACAATATCTTTAAATAAATGTAAATATATAGAATTAGACCTGTAACATCTTTAATGATAACAAGAGCTGAAAAAATGTAATGTAACAAACAATAAGATTATGTTGAAGAAGATACCTATTTAAAATTGAAATCACCGGTAATGTGCTAGATCTTTGTCTTAAAAAAATTCCCGAGAAGTAACAGCTTCCTCGGACGGATGTCAACCCACTTTTCAAAAATAAAAAGATTGTATTTAACTAAATGTAAATACATAGACCTGTAACATCTTTAATGATAACCAGAGCTGAAAAAAATGAATAGTAAAAAAATATAAGATGAATAGTAATTTCAACGTTCCTATCTTTTTGTAATGTCAACATTAAGAGGTAATTCAATTATGATATTGCAATATGTGTATATAAGATTATTGAAAACATCAAATATAGAAACAAAAGTCCTAAATTGTGTAAGGATATAATATTCTATCAACACTAATTCTAGAAAGTATATAGCTTAAATTAGGATTAGGGTTAAAAATAATTCACCATTATACCAGATGTAGGGGTATAACGGTGATTTGAAACTGGATAAGGATGTTTTGCAGAGTGTCATAAATTTTCCTTTGAGATTTGGGATCCTAAAATCAGAGGAAATGTTCATCTATTTTAGAACAAGTTTTCTTGATGAATGTGTCATAGGGCTACTGAATGTGTCCTTTGATACTAAGATATCTAATCTATATCTAACACATAATTCAGACGTGTTTATTGATCTAGGATATGTGTATTTATCTAACACATATCTAACACATATTAAGGCGGGATGTCAGTGTATTTAAATAACCATACACTATTGTATATAATTAAGGTGCACTTGTAATATTATTTTTATTTTAGTATTTGGATAATTCACCCATTAGTGTACATTTATCCACATATATTAATAGGGAAGAGTATGAACCAATTTATTGACTTGATTATCTTCATTATTAATAGAGAAGTAAATTTTCCTTACAAGTTAACTACTCTCCAAGCCTAATAATAGCCTCTACATGTTTTTATAAAAGTATGGAGAGCTAGTGTTAGTGATCAATCTTGTGGACGAGAGGTTTTTATTACTATGAAGAATTCAAGCCATAACATCTTAATAAAATTGTGGTACTCATTATACTCTCGGTAGATTGTGTTATGTCCTTTACTTTAAGCTTTCATTAATTAATCATGTATACATGCTTGTGGGTGTTTGTTTTATGGTTGTTAACTACGATTTTGGAGCGTAAAATTGTACATTTGAATAATATCCCAAATATTTCAATCAAATTTTTCAATGATGACACTCAAAATCTGAAAAACTGTCGTTATTTTTAATTCCACACCTATCGCCTTAGCCTTATTATGAGGCAACTTTTTAAATTTAAGAGATAAAAAAATTCCTACTTTGCCAATGCTAGGATTGATGAAGTGTGTCAATTTCCATTTGAAGACCAAAAGGTTAAATTATTTAGTTGATCTTTCATTTTTCTACATTACCATACGGCAGTATTAACACTTAATGTTTATTTTTGCAGAAAAGATATTTGAAGCCCTTCCCCGAACAAGCGTTAGCGAAGGAAAAGGCACACACGCTGAGGCTGTCAGGGGACTTCCCCATCCTGAATGGAAGCTCCCTCCTCTCCAAACCCTCAACATTTTGACTCGTTCACCGCCAGATGAAGTAATACCTTCTCATTTTATTTACAAATTCTAAAGTTGCAATTTTAGTTTCAAGTTAAATTTAACCCAAGAAGTGACAACATTTAAAAAATATGTGGGATGAAATTGCAGGGACTTTTGAACATACACCTGTTTCACAAACTCAAAACCTTCTTCCCAACTCACTCACACAGTAGCATGAATTCTATCTTCTGAGAACAACCGAAGTACACTCCTACAAGTGCCAACCCGTAGTCCCCGAGAACAAACCCCTCACAACAAGGTACACTCTCGATGTACACATTTAATTCGAAATTTGTACTTTTGAATGGTTTCCCTATTTTCCTTTTGTTCGGTACTTTTCACCGTCATCGATCAACCACAAGAGCACCGACTCCCCCACGTCACCATTTATTTTTTACAATGCTAACCAGAGCAAAAGTGAAAAGAACATTGTAATGCATGCCTTTTGTGCTTCCGGCCCCTCGTGGGACACTAACCTTCCTCCCCTCCTTCAATTCCAACTCCTCTCAACTTGGGCTTGCCCAGTGCAATGGGCAATCTGTTTTGAACAATATAATTTTAGATGAAGATTTTTTTGCGCAATTGATAGCAATGACCCACTGGTTTTTTTGATACCCGCGGATGCAGTCAAGGCCAGCAGGTATACTTCAATTTTTCAATTTAATCTGCTTTACAGTTTTTGAGTTACGTTTCGAGTTAATTTATTTATCTAAATCTTGATTAATTTTTCAAAACAGGATCAGCCTGCCACCCAAGGCCGAACCCGTAGCAGTTGAATCTTGGGGAAATCCCCCCATACTTTCTCCAACAAGATCGTCTTCATCAGAATCAAATAGTGAGCAATGGCCACCTTTTCCTTGGGAGAACGTAATGGTTATGATTTCACCCTGTCCTGAGTGATGCTGCCTATAGCAAACACTTATAGAATGGGAGAGAAGGCTAAGTTCTTATCCAAGAGATGAGGAGTCATTATGAAATTATTGCATGGGATAGTTTTAACGGTGCAAGGCCACTCAACCTGCTAAGATGACTTCCTTACTTGACCCAAGTAAGAACTGGGACTGTCCCCCCCCCCCATATAACCAACAACTATAGACGACATTTTAGATAAAGGCATTACACAAATTGGAAGAATATTAGTGCCGAGGCCCAGGCATATTGTACAAATGGGCCAAGACAAAGGATTTGGTAAGCAATCGCAAATCCAAAGAGGTAGAGCGTTGTAATACTATTAACAATTCAACAATGCATTCTTGTTAATTGAAATTTTCATTTTTTTAGTAAGATTGTGGAAAGTGACTTACTCTTTGTGCAGTTGAATTGAAAATTTTAAGAGTTAGGCGAAGTTGCCCAGTTCACTTGGGAAACAGCAAATACCAACAGCTTATCCCACAAATATTTAAGCAAAATATTGTTTTGTAACAACAAAACAATACACTAAAGCGGTAATTAAAGAGCAGGTGTTTCAACCCTTACCATATTATTCAAAGCTAAAGCATCAGCTACAAATTTTCTATCGACATGGAGATCTACAAATCAAGAAATAAATATTTTTAAAAAATTCTTGGCATGCTCAAAGATCTAAGTTGCAGGGATAATTTCCTGGTACAGCCATATTGGACGAAGACGTTGGGGAAAGATCCGAGAGTAAATTGTAAAAGAAACGAAGGTTTTGAAAACTAGAAACTTTATTATGAGGACACTTAATATTGAATTTGAAACTTCTACTATTGATATGTACTATTTATTTGAATTTATTATATGATTTTATGTATCCTTTAATTTTAATTGCACTTAGATGGTGGTTATTATAAGTATATGTATGTTTTTTTCTTTTGTTTTACTTGCATTGTCGACTTGTATGGGGCCATAGATGATGATGATGATAATTGAAAATTATTGTATAGATGATGCGGAAAGACGAGGATTGTCGATCATGATATGATATTATGGACGATGATCAATTAATGTGATGTCGTTTATCATCAAGCACAGTAAATTCTTCTTCTCTAGACTTTTGTAATCTTCTTCTCTAGATGGATATGATGATAATAAATGGAATGGGTTATAGAATGGGAGCATGGACATTAATGATTAGAATGATTGATGACATTATAACAAAGAACTGTAATGATATGATTAGAATTATTTCAAAAAAACTGACTGTTTTAAATAAATTTAAAATTAGATAATAATTGTGTTAAGAATAACGTAAGTGTCGGAGTCAAGATATTATCTGATATGGGGGATATGATTAATCATTATTATGGATTTATAATGGTGGACTTCTATTTAAAATGGATAATATGCGTGTAGTTGTGACAGTTTATGCCAGACAGTGAAAAAAATATATCAAGGATTTTGCACAGAGAACAAAAGAGTAAATTAAATAAATTGCATCAGAAATCAAGAAAGAATCAATCATGGCAAGAAATTAACATAAGTGCAAATGGATAGTTTTAGCTTATCCTCTACTATTAGATTGCGTGAAATCATGGGCAAGGGTATGCGCTATGAATCATCAAGGGTAAGCTATTAGATTGCTTTGAAATCTTGCGTATATGAATATGGTTTTGTTTAAAACTGATATGTAGATAAAGGGGGAGTGGCCTGACTTGGTCAGTCCTGAGAAGTGCCATCACCAGCTTTAAAGGGAGAAGACCAGCAGATATCTGTAAAATGTAAAATATATAATATCAAGACCGTGTAGCGGAAGGCAGCGGAGGATTAGGGTTGAAGGATATGCAAAGCTAAAAATTGTATAGTAACACGTAAGATTCTGTTGAAGAAGCTACCTATTTACAATTGAAATCACCGTAATGTGCTAGATCTTGTCTTAAACAAGTCCGCGAGAAGTAACAGCTTCCTCGGACGGAGTCAACCCGACATTTTCAGGACATACAGAATAATGTCAGGTTGTATTTAACGGAACGTTACCACTAGCTTGAGATACTTAACATCTTTGGATGATAACCAGAGCGAAAACAAGATATAAAAATTCAAGTGTAGTAGTTATCAACGCTTTCCTATCCCTTTTTGTACTGCTCCAACAATTATAGTGAATGTCAGGATATAGAGCAATATGGGTTTAAGATTATTGAAACATCACATTAAAACAAAAGTCCTAATTGGGGTGTGGGTAAGATAAATAATTCCTTCACACAATTTCTGAAAGTTATACTTAATTTCGATTAAGGGTTCAAAATATTCCACCAGTATACCATGAAGGGGTATAACGGGATTGAACGGGATAGGATTTTGCAGAGTGGCTAAATTTGCCTTTGAGAGTTGGGATCCTAAAATCAGGAATGTTCATCTATTTGTAGAACAAGTTTTCTTGATGAATGTGCATAGGGCTACGGACTGTTCCTTTTGATACTACCTATCTAAGCAGGCGAACACTATTCAACTGTGTATGGATCTAGATATGTTCTTAGCTAACACATAAGCTAACACATATTAAGGCGGGGATGTCAGTGTATTTAAATACCCATCCACTCTTTGTATAATTACGTCCCTTGTAATATGAGTGGTGAGGGGAGTTATTGTGGGATAAGGCCCCATTAGTGTACTTTAGCACAGCATATTACTATAGGGAAGAGTATGACCAATTTATTGACTTGATATCTTCATTATTATAGAGAAGTAAATGTTTCTTAACAGTTAATTACTCGCCAACGCCTCTACTAGCCCTCTACCCTACAGTTTTTATAAAAGTATGAGAGCTAGTGTTAGGGTCCCATCTTGTGGAAGGAGGTTTGGTTATTAACGAAGAAGAATCAAGAGCCAAGAAAACCTCTTAAGAAAATTGTGTACGTCTCATTTATACTCTCGTAATTTGTGTTTTATGTCTTTCTTTAAAATCCTTTCATTAAATTAATCATGTATACATGCGGGTGGGGGTGTGTTTATGGTTGGAACTACGATTTTTGGGAAGAGTAAATGGTTACATTAATACCATCCCAAATAGTTCAATCAAAGTTGTTTCAATGAGGACATCTTCAAAATGTGACAACCTTGTCTTTTTATTGTCAATAGCTGTCATCAAACTCAACGTTGTCCTTCTTAAATGTGCGTTCAACAACAGAGACGTCAATAATCACTCCCTGAAACACGTACAATGTTACTCAATGGTCTTACGACTCGTGTCACCTCCCATGCTGTCAATTATTGCGACCTCAAAGTCTTCCTGACGCGTGACAATATTCCTAAGCTGTCACGCTTAATAGGATCCAGTTACGCCGTCCAAAGGAGCCGTGACGTTGTCACTTGGCTCCTACTTAAACAGGAAGGAAAAGGGGGGGATGCCGGGGTACAGCTGTTCGAAGAGATACCATACGTAACAAATCACGTCACTGAGGCTGGCTCCTATGTGACGGCACGTCACGGGAACCTATGACGCCCAATGAAAACTACAACACGACACCAGGACTATTTCGCTGGGCCGAAGTCCTATTGCATGTGAAGCTAGGAATAGTGTCACGGCTCAAGTAAACCTTTGACACGCGCATCAATGAAGCCATTGATCCCTGATTTAGCCTATAAATACTCTCAACGGGGGAGGGAGAAGAGAGGAATCCTTATCCCCTGGGGGGGGGGGGAGCCCTTACGAGGGGCGGCTCCGAAGAGCCGCGGGGAGGTTCATTTTCCTTTCCTTCGCTTCACCGCGTTTTTCGGACCTCCCAAGAGGCTCTAGAATTTTTCCAGGTCTCAATTTTTGTCAAGACGCAACGGAGTCCCAACTCAATTCACAAAAAAATCAAGAGACTCCCAATGCATCATTCCAAGATCACTACAGAATAACCTTATGCCCCACAGCCATCACTTTAATATGCCCCATTTCGAAACAGATCCATAGGTGGAAGTAAACTTCTGTCATCCATCCTACTAATTCCGAGAGGATGGGCATGTTATAGGTGAGCTCTGAGACGTGGCCGAAGGTTTCCAATTCAGTAAGCAGAAGCAAATGACATCCATCGGTTATGGCCTTCTTGGGCCTTCTGTCAAAATCCAATTGTTACAACCAAGGCAACACTCTGGAAGAATACAAGAATTTCTCGAATCACATCACAACGTTCGGTTTTCCATGTTGAATTGTACTTATAATTTCGGGTAATTCAATATTGTTTTATTTCTGATAACAATTTGCTGTTATAAATTTATGTAGTTTTAATTGTTTTACATTTGCGGCCCATTTCGATAATAGGCGTGGGGTCTAAAGGGTAGCCTTTCTGAGTTAACATGTACTTTTGCAATGCGAGGGTTCCTAAGATGAGCTTTGTATCTTTGTTGTTACCTGATTAGTGTAGTGAGAATTGTGTACTTCGTATACTTGCGTGGGCAGAGTTTAAACAAAAAATATTCTTAAGACACTGATGAACCAAGAGGGAAATTAATTTGATGTTTCCAAACTTGAATGATTGGCAAATCAAGCCGGGGGAAGAATCTGATCAGCGTACTTTAATATTAATGGAGGGTGACTCAGCCAAGGCTCTTCTGTAGTGTTGTGCCTTGATCAGGGAATGTGAATTGAATTTTGGTAGTATGTGACATTGTTGACAATCCTTTCCAATTTAATTTGTGTTTATTACTATCGTTTCCTATCAGGTTCCAGATAGCTGTTGTTGGTCAAGATTATTATGGCTTGTTTCCTCTCAGATGTAAGCTGCCTCATCTCTGAAGCTCCCACTCACCAAAAAATGGAGAAAAAATAAGCCTGGGTTAACAGGGAGATTATATATGAACAGCATTAAATATTTAAATATGGGGGGGCCATCTTACTGATAATGCCGACAATTAACATGATCTTTGTCTGCGTCTGTTAGTTTCGTCTGCTTAATTCTGACACATTCCTTTCTAAGTGAGATCCTTTTGACTTGTCCCGTTGCTCTAAAGTCCCCTGATCGGTCCCCACATCAAAGATCCTGATCAATTTCCATATCCTACCTATTTTCAGGGTAAATGTCCCCCCTGAGTATTTGTGTTGGGTATTGATCCTTCTTTATATTTGGTTGTGGAAGCCTCCAGAGGTATGTATCGTCCTTGTTCTATTTTTGGCACATTTAGGGTCGGCAAACTCATACAAAAATGGAAATGTGTTATCGTTTTACAACACCGACCATTCCTGAGTATGAAGCGGGGAGAGAATCAGGTGGATCGATAACAGGCTGAACCATAAAGGTTACTACAAGTAATGCTAGTTGTTTTCTCTTATATGTTTTTAATTCTCTCGTTTTTTGTTCACGAGCGGATTAGGTATCACTTGTGCTAGTTTTTGTTTTCCTCTTTATAAGTACTCTAAGATGCAAGGAATATTTCGAATCTAGACAAGCAGCAAAAATATTTTGTTTGGGTTTTGATGATAAAGAATGAGTATGCAATTGAGATGGAAGCCCGTATAGCCGGAAGAAGGATGAGGCCAGTAAGAAAACTAATACATCGAGGACCAATTTGAGGTAGTTAGAGCAGGGGGAAGCAAGGGTGAATTGAAATCTAAATAAAAGATAGTAATTTCAAAACTACATTGACATTGCCATCATTTTCAGTTTTCAATCAGCTTATTCTTCAGTGAGTTTATTCTTCTTCCAACTCCTCAATCAGCTTATGTAAATGGGAGAGAAGGGCTAAGTTCTTATCAATGAGATATGAGGCCGTTATAGAAAAATTATGTCACGGAATAGTTTATGAATAGCCGCTGCAATTTGAGTCCAAATGGGTTGTGTTCTTGCAGAGGAGTCAAGAATGGAGGAGTGCGACAAATAAAAGAGGAAAGAATTTTAAATTCTGGTGCTTGGCTGCGGTGTGGGGGAAAGCAATGGAAGTACCCAACCAATCGTGGGTGAAGAAGTCTTTGGGGAAAAAGAGCAGAGGGGTAAATTGGATAAAGAAAAAATAGGGAGAGGGTTTGAGAATAGCTTGAAACTTTATTGATTGAAAGTGAAAATTTAAATTTGAGTTTGAAAACTTCATATTATTGAGGTACATGGTATATTTTGCAATTAATCTTGGATTTATATACAAGCTATTTAGTTGTAAAAAAATGACACCATAGGATGGTGATTCTCATGACTTATATGTAGTTTCTTGTTTACACCTTGGTACATTGTCCTGAATGTGTATGTGGACGTAGATGATGACTGATGATAATTGAAATTAATGATAAGTGATGATGAATAACGATGAATGAATTATATGGAGATTATCTGTATGGACACATGATCAATTTAATGTGACAGTAGAATTTTATCATCAAGCATAGTATGCTCTTACTAGACTTTTGAACTTGTTTTATTAATATAATTATTCTCTATAACTTGGTAAAACGATGATCAAATGTCATTAGAATGAGGGAGAAGATGATAAATAAAATGAATGTTTATAATGGAAGTGCGATTACATTCGAACTAATAGAATTTTGTTTCATAATAATTGTCGATGTCAGGGACTCAGGTTAATATACGAAGGGTGATGATATGATATAATGGATATGAGGAATTTTATGATATGATATATTAATTTAATAAATAAAGAAGAATCATCCTGGTAAAGCAATTAACATAATGCAAAGATGATGGTTAAGCTTACCTCGGCATAGTAGATTTTTGTTAAATCATCAAGGGTAAGCAATTAGATGCTGTGAATCTTGTTAATATGACAGGTTTTGGTTACCTGACATTGTAGAATAGAGGTGGTTGCCTGACATGTTCAAAGTACTGAGAAGTGTCACCACATCTTTAATAAATGTAAATTATATAGAATTAGACCTCGTACATCTTTAATGAAGAAGAGCTGAAAAAAGTTAAGTACAAACGAAGAATAGTTCTTTGAAAACTATACCGATTTAAAATTGAAATCCTCACCCCGGTAATGTGCTATGATCTTTGTCTTAGAAAAATTCAACACAAAAAAAATGGATAGTAGGTAGAGGGTTAGTCCTGACATTGTCATCCCCGAGAGTAACTAGCTTCCTTGGACGTATGTACCCACATTTTTCAAAAATAAAAGATTGTATTTACGACAACTAATGTAATACATAACCCTGTTACCCTGTACATCTTTATGATAACCTGAGCTGAAAAAATGATAGTAACAAAACACTAAGATTAAGGGAACCGATGACCTGCTTAAATTGAATCAGCCTTGCCACGGTTTATGACTAATCTGGGTTTTAAAAAAACCCAACATAGAAATGGATTATAGATAGATGGCTGTGAATTGGCCTAACATTTTTAGTAGTAGTAGACGGTAACATCGTTAATGAAGAAGATAAAGAAGATAAAGAGATACCGACTGGTAAAGTGAAACAATCCATTATCAAGCTTCATCAAAACTCCGATGTTGTCGTCTCTGTAGAATGTGACAAGAGCCAATACACTGACACTGCAAGGTGGGGAATATTTGTACTTGTAGCTGGAGTAAATTCACCTCTTCTTTTTCGCACAGGGAAATTCTTGGGTGCAATTGCTCTGTCGAACGGAAAGGGTGCGAATGATGATTGAGAAACATACACCTCATGCACTTTTCCATATTTTTTTTTATCCAACCTATTCTCTGTTTTTATTGTAAGAAATGACAAGCACCGAAAGACCCGTGTCATCCTCCACGAACCCCCAAAATCATTGTTTGGACATAAGAAAGAGATAACTCCTATCATCTGAAATATTCACTGATGCTTCGTGTAAGTATGAGCGTTGATAGATTCCCTCGCCACCAGCCTTGTAAGAGCCCACTTCAGAGAGGTTTGATCTAAAGGCCTATAGTGGTTCCTCATTGTTTGCAAATTTGGTGGACCATGACAACTTTAATAAATTGAACATTCAGTATACCTGTTGATTTCCTATTCCCATAACCCTTGAGCTCGGTGTCTTGTGTAAATTGTTCCAAATTATTGTACCCTTGATTTAGGAAAGGCGTTCTGACAGTCTGCACGTCAGGCCACCTTCATATTTCCAAAAGTAGGATCAGCCCAACACCCATGGCTTCCACAAATTTATCTTTACAGAAACTTCCCTAAGCTGATGACAAGGTTTCTGAATTTTTTTAAAGCTTTATTTCTTGTGTCAACTCTAACATACTCAAACAAATTACGTGTTACGGGAACACTTCTCATTCCGATCCTATCATATCGGACGTTTTTTACAAAATCATTGGGGGTAATTGTTTCCTCCAATTAACCGTGATCAGCGTGATCGTGGATATTAACTCTCAAAAAGGTGTTAGGGGATTTTAAGATCTAATAATCGTTTCCAATTTTCAAAACAGGTGCTCAAAACTATCCTGGGAACGATACAATATACTAAGACTTTGCAAAAAATATTTTGGGGGGGCTGATGAGAAAGATGGAGATGCAATTGAGATGGCCTTTAGCAGGAAGAAGATAGAGGCCAGAAAAAACTAGCTGAGACAATTTGAGGTAGTTAGGCCAGGGAAGCAAGGTGAAATGAAATCTAAATTAAAATGATATTAATTTCAAAACTAACAAGTTAACAGTTGCCACATTTTCAATCAGCTTATTCTTCAGTGAGTTTATTCTTCCTCATATCAATCAGCTTATAGAATGGGAGAGAAGGGCTAAGGTTCTTATCAATGAGATTATTAGTCGTTATGAAAATTATTGGCAACGGAATAGTTTATACGCTGCAGTTGATCCAAATTTGTTGTCGCATGGAGATGCGACAAATAAAGAAGAAAGAATTTTTAAAAATCTGGATAGTGCTGGGGAAAGAGGTACAACCATAGTGGAAGAAGTCGTTGGGGAAGAGAGCAGAGGAGTAGAATTGGATAAAGAAAAAGAGGGTTTTGAAAACTAGAAACTTTTATTATTGAGGAAAATTTAAATATTGAATTTGAAAACTTCTATTATTGAGTATGTACTATGGTATTTGAATTTAATTATATGGATTTATATACAATCTTTAATTTTAATTGCATTAGATGGTGATTATCATGAATTATATGTATGTTTCTTGTTTACTTGCATTGTCATGAATTGTATGTGGACGTAGATGATGAATGATGATAATTGATAATTAATGATAGATGATGATGAAAGACGATGAATGATGATAATGATATGATATGTATGGACAATGATCAATTTAATGTGGACGTAGATTTATCATCAAGCATAGTATTCTTCTTATCTAGACTTTTGAACTTGTTTTAAGATAATTATTCTCTATACTTGTAACGATATGATCATAATGTCATTAGAATGGATAAAGATGATAAATAAATGGAATGTGTTATAATGGATATAGATGACATTAGAACGAATAGAATTGTGTTAATAATAATTGTAGTGTCAGGACTCAGGTTATGATAACGATATGGTGATGATATGATATATATGGATGATGAGGAATTTTATGATATGATATATATAATTATAAGAAATAAAGAAAGAATCATCACTGGTAAGAAATTAAACATAATTGCAAATATGATAGGGTTAAGCTTACCTCTTGCATATTAGATTGTTGTTAAATCATCAAGGGTAAGCATATTAGATTGCTGTGAAATCTTGTGTATATGACATGGTTTGTTTTACCTGACATTGTAGATAGAGGGGTGAGTTGCCTGACATTGTCAGTCCTGAGAAGTGTCAGCAACATCTTTAAATAAATGTAAATATATAGAATTAGACCTGTAACATCTTTAATGATAACAAGAGCTGAAAAAATGTAAAGTAACAAACAAGAAGATTATTTTGAAAAAGATACCGATTTAAAATTGAAATCATCACCGGTAATGTGCTAGATCTTTGTCTTAGAAAAATTCAACACAAAAAATGGATTAGTAGGTAGATGGGTGAGTTGCCTGACATTGTCAGTCCCGAGAAGTAACAGCTTCCTTGGACGGATGTCAACCCACATTTTCAAAAAATAAAAAGATTGTATTTAACTAAATGTAAATACATAGACCTGTTACCCTGTAACATCTTTAATGATAACCAGAGCTGAAAAAAATGAATAGTAACAAACAATAAGATTAAGGGGAAAAAGATACCTGCTTAAAGTTGAAATCATCACTGCCACTGTTAATGAGCTATATCTGTGTTTTAAAAAAACCCAACATGAGAAATGGATTAGTAGATAGATGGGTGAATTGCCTAACATTTTTAGTATATAGACCTGTAACATCTTTAATGATAAAGATAAAAGATAGATAAAGAAGATACCTATTTAAAGTTGAAACAATCCATTATCAACAGCTTCATCAAACTCGATGTTGTCTTCTGTAGAATGTGACGAAGAGCCAATTACACTCTCAAGGTTGGGAATATTTGTACTTGTAGCTGTATTATTCACACCTCTTCTTTCGCAAAGGGAATTCTAGTGTGCAATTGCTCTGTCGAACGGAAAGGTTTCGATGGAGTATTGAGAAACATAACACCTCATGCAACTTTCCATATTTTTATCCAACCTATTTCTCTGTTTTTATTTTATAAATGACAATGCACTGAAAACCCTTTCATCCTCCACAGACCCCAAAATCATTGTTTGGCATAACTCATATAATCTGAAATATTCACTGATATCTTCTTGTAAGATAGAGCTTTGATAGATTCCTCGCCACAGCCTTGTAATAGCACCACTTTCAGAAGGTTGATCTAAATTCTTATATTGGTTCCTCATTGTTGTTGCAAAATTTGTTGACTGAAACTTTAATAAATTGACATTCAGTATACCTTTGATTTCCATACCCTTGAGCTCTGATGTCTTTGTAAATTGTTCCATTATTGTACCCATTGATTTATGGAAATGCTTTCTGACAAAGTCTGCACGGCCACCTTCAGTATTCCAAAAATTAGGATTCATCACACCCATGGCTTCCAGAATTTTATCTTTACAGAAACGTTCCCTAATTTCTGATGACAAGGTTTCTGAATTTTTTTAAAGCTTTATTCTTGTTTCAACTATAACAGACTCAAACAAATTACGTGTTACGGGAACATCTTCTCATTCCGATCCTATAATATCTTGACGTTTTTACAAAATGTGCATTGGTATTTCCCTCCAATTAACAGTGATGCAGAGGTGATCGTGGATATTAAATCTCAAAAAGGTGTTAGGATTTTTAAGATCTAATAAATCTTTCCAATTTTCAAAAACAGGTGCATCAAAACTATCCTGGGAACAGTACAATATATCAAGACTTTGACATACCATTTTTCTCATCCATATAAAATCCACAATATATATTAATCTACCCTGTGCATGCTTCATCAGTGTATTGATCTCCTTTAACATTGGAAGAATACCAACCAATGTAAGCAATGTCTCCAAATCAGTTAAACGGAAGAACAAGTCCCTTGCCCTATCAACTTCATGATGGTATTTGTGCATGAAACCAACCAATGAAGGATACTCCTCACGAACTTTGCATGCAGGTTCATACAAAGAGATCCATCTAGTCTCCACATCCTTCAGAAGTTTTTTGCCATCTGTAATTCCAATTGCAAATTTTTTGGAACTCGAGAAAACGCTTCAGGCTGCTTGACATATAGGTATGAAGTTCTCTTATAAGGTCTTCTAATTTAGCAACATTTTTGTGGTTGCTTACCATTTTATACGCTAAATTCATTTTGTGAGCCATACAGTGAATTGGTAGCATATATGGGGCCATTGTTGTTTGTAATCTAACATAGAGCCCTGTTCGGTGACCCTGCATGACAGATGCACCATCTGCTCCAACGCATACCAACTTCGTAGCAATTTCATAATCAGTCGTTCCAGAAACATCTTTCAAATGAGAAACAACTATTTTATATAGGTTTTCGGCATTGCAGTTTTCAACCATTTTCATAACACCCAACAGATGAGGTGTCCTTATATGATTTTCTAAAGTATAGATGTGGATACATACCCATGCGGTGTTGTCGACTGCTGTCACTTCATCAATTGAAAGAGAGATAAAGTTTGCTTTTTTTACATTCTCTTTCAAATCTTCCTTCTCTATCATCGAGAGGCATTTTGCCATTTCCCATCCACTACTTTCAGACCAATGAGACTGAGGTACATTCAGCATTCCGTTAAATTGATACAAAACTTTGAAATCGAGGAAATCCGAAATCGCTCTTCCCTTTTTAAGTATTTGAAAAAGAGTAGAGAATTGTATGAATTTTGCATGTAGATTTGTTTCTTTCATCTTACCAATATGCGATGCGATCATTCCTCCCTTTTCCAACAAATGTCTGTGCTTTTTCTACTCTGCCTCATATTCTGCTACGTATCTAACATGCATGCATTCTTTTTCAGTTTTCCACCTATGTGTTTTGATTTTCTGGCCATCTGCCCCTGTTACAGTTAAATATTGTTTTCCACAATGTTTTTCTATAGTGTCCAGCTTCAGTTGCATTTTTTGTTGCTTTCCCAATTTCCACGTACATATTGTACATGTACATTCAGATCGGATTTCTTCAGAATTAGATTATTGTACAGGTTCAATAAACGGAAATTTAGCTGCCCAATCAAACTTGTATGTCTTGCCAATGGTCCACATATTCTTGTTCATTTTCAATGCTTTACTTTTTTTAGTAGAATTTTGAGCAATATCACAATCACCTGGTTTCCTCTTTCTTGGACTGGAGTTTGATTTTTATTTTTGTCTTCCATTTTGCTCAGTGTTTGTATCGGTGATATCTAGCTGCACTTCTAGTTGCACCCCAACAGGAACAATATCTTCAAGATCTAGCATATTATCGTAGGTTTCATTTGTTTGACTTTGATACTGTGCAGAATGCATGTCCACCTCAATAATACCTTCCACACAGTCAGTATTCTGATTCTTTGTGGTGGCATCTATATGATTGGTATTTACAATATCTGTATCCGCAGAGTTTCCAAAATACTTGAAGAGTGATTTCTGAGATTTCTTACTTACTTTTAGGTTATTCGTATTCTTTGAGCTGGCACCTTCCATTATTCTGAAAAGAGTCCTTCGTCAGCAAAAGAACCAAGTAGCGACATTGCCCAAGTCGCACGTCAACACTTCCTCTATCATGCGTCAACACTTCCTCTGTCGCACGTCAACACTTCCTCTTTCGTGCGTCAACCTTTCCTCTATCGCGCGTCAGTATAGCTATTGTCGCACGTCAACAATGTCCTTGTCGCGCATCAACAATCACATGCTAACAGTAATTTGAATCTCTGGTGCTTAAGGGTATGCGAGTTCAAATTTCATAGTATTGGTAATTTGTTAAGCTACTTGAGGTATACTACCTGGTGAATCAGCTAGGTTTTTATAGGAGATGTTTTCAAATGAAGGTGAAGCCGACCCCCCAAAAAAATATACTATATATTTTAGGCGAACAGGACACCGACCCACTCCGAATTATTCAGCTTTTCAAATTTTCCTAAAATGAAATTTTTGCCATATTATGAATATTCTCCGCTAAAATTATCCCTGATCCCTTAGGGTAATATTTTTTTAATGTTTTCTTATTTTGACCATTAAAATATATTCAATATCAAAGTTAACTTGGATTCTAAAAATGGGGATTAAAAATGTACCAATGAATGATGAAATCATACACCATATTCTCCACCAAAATAAGCATTATAAAATATTGTGTGTTTTGCGTTGTCTTTGTGTGGGTCACGTAATTAACTAACACAAATTCTTACACAATTACATCATGTTTTAGTGTCAAATGATAAAAATACTAATTTGACAGAGATTCAAATTAGAGAGGCTCACAACCATAACACTAATGGTGGCGTACTTTAGCAAAAATGAATTAATTTTATGTACTTAGCATTATAACTATTTTTAATCTCATCTTTGTCGCTAGATTTCGCATTTAACCCAAAAATTTGACATACTTTTCCTCAAAGAAAAAAGTAACATAAATTAGTGTCAATAGTTTTGAAAATTATTTTTTGTGATACAAACTATGACATTAAATGATAAACTATACTAATGAAACTTTAAAGTTGTTTACAACACATAATCTACAATATTACAACCCTAACATAAATGGTGACGTACTTTAGCATCTAAAAATGGCTTTGATGCACTTGGCATCAAAACTATTTTTAATCTTGTTGTTGCCGCTAGGTTTGGCATTTGACCCCAAACGTTGATGTACTTTCTGTCAAAGAAAAAAGTAACAAAAATTAGTCTCAAGCACTGAAAAATCCTTTTCTATGACATAAAATGTGACACTAAATGCTCAAACTCCATTATTTGCACTTTTAATTTTTTTGTATAAGAAAATATAAAATATTAATCTCTTAAAGACAAACAATATCTAAGGCTCGTAATCACTGACATGCAACTTAACAGAGAAATTTATAAAAGTCTCTATACCACCATGCCCGTTCCAAGAAATAATATTTATGTGGAGGAATCCTCCATGAATAATTATCCCTTCCCATTTATGGAATTTTTTAACACAAAAAATTATTACCAAGAAAATCTTGTTAGTATGGACATAAAAAATTACTAGTATTATATGGCATTGCTTACTCCCATTATCTTCACTCATAGAAGCATTGCCACTACAAAGTGATATTTGAGACCAAGACTAAAGAGTGGAGGAATTGTAGAAGTAGTCTCAAAAACTTGAAATTTTATCTTAGTGTATTTTTTTTGGGGATTTTTCTTTATGGGATGATGTCAAACATAGAACCACTAGAATCATCTTTCTTGTACACTTTTTTGTTGTAATTTAACACTAGCGGATGCAATGCGTACTTTCCAAGAGTTTTACATGCCACCACAACTTTTTTACTATTTATAGTAGTCCAAACTTATTTTTTCCAATATTTCAAGGCTCATCATTAGTCTATTTGGGTTTACAGTGGACCATAAGTAGTTAATCACATATCTTATGGATGATAAATTGACCTTGAAAGTAAATAATAGGAAATGTGCTGAAGAAAACTTCTAGAGTAAAACACTAGGAATCAACTTGAATATAAAAATATTCTTAAATTTTTTTTGTAAGGTCAACCTCTACAAACTTTATTATTGGGTTGACTTGAGTAAAAATCACCAGTGTCGTGAAAAATGACATGACCAAAGTGTTTAACTACCCATTCAAGGAAATCTCATAACGAGACTAGAATATTTGACATCTCAACCCACATGAGAACCTTGAAATATTCCTTCTATGGAATGATAAAATTTAAATAATATGATTATAAAACCCTCATGGTACTCCACATAAACCAACAAGACATTAAAAATCACTCACACGTGTTAAGATTCTTAATGAAAGAAAACAAATAAAAAACACTAGGTCAAGTCTTAAAGCTAATAAAGCTTGACCCCAAAAGACTTGTAAGCATAATTTCCCATAAGGTGGGAGATTTATTAAAGGTGATAAATATTACATAATATGCAATGAGGCTATTATTCTCTTATTGTTTGTGAATGAAAAAAAAAAAACATTAAGAGTCTAAAGAACGTATACATACTAAGAGGAATTATTTAAATCATTATCTCATCGTAGACATTAGGTACAAACTTTCACACTCACTTTGGTGTCATGACCCTTTTCTTCTACAAGCATAATTGTAATATGACCCACCCCTTCCTTGTACAACTCCTATTATCTTTTTTCATCTATATGGGGCCCTATCTAGAGTCCTATTGGGACAGTTATTACTAAGCAGGTGTTAGGTAGATGTTAATTCAATTTGAGATGGAATGGATGTTCGTTTAGGGTAGATGGAGGGGCTTGGTTTATATATTTACATATATTCAACAATTAATAATAAAATTTCCAACTAAAAATGGTATGACCATGTAAAACATGCAATAAAATCCTAAATGCAAGTTATACACACACAAAACCCTAACAAAATGGCTAAAATACAATTTAAAACAAAACCTCTTTTTTTAAAATTATCCTTATATTTTTTTGTTGGCCTATAAAAAACCCCATTGTTCTAAGCTCTCGAAAGGAAATTTATAAGTTTGAATCACGTAGGAGGAGGGATATTTATGCAATATAATGCAAGCAGAAATAGGTTCCTTCTACATACTCACAGATATAAAGTAATCTCATAAACTACCTTGTAAAAATATATATCTCATATTTAAAGGTACATATTACATATTCAAAATAGAATGGGATCCCATATAATTATATTAACGACCTTGTAAACCTAAAACAAAGAACCCCACATCAAAGGCCTTTTCTTTCATATTTTAAAAATTAAAAACAACATTTGTAGTATATTTTTATTAGTAGGAAAATATAAACACAAATTTATTTTCATTGACCTTCATACCATCTATGTAATTTCCCACGTATACGTATATAAACCTACAAAACCCTACAAAACCCCAAAAAACATGGGAACAACTCAGAAAAAGTAGCAGAGTTGTTCTCATCTTAATTTGATTCTCAAGAAATTTTTTAGAACACAACTCTAATTATTTACATGTTATAATAGTAGAGGACCATGTAGAGATCATCCTCTACATTTCAACTATAATTTTCTATATCATTTTAAAATATCAGGTTCTTTCTAAAAATCTTAGTCTATTTTATTTGTTTAAAAAAATTAGAGCATTTTCCAAAACAATGTATATTTTTCTTTCCAAAACCCAATTTTGTTTGTGTTCAAAATACTAGTCCTTTAAATGAATATAGTAGCAGGATCTTATGAAAGATACATACTGGGATAGAGCCTTGATAAAACAAGATAATGAAAAAAAATAAAATCAATGAAGAAGAGGAACCAAAAGAAGAACTGGGTCATTCCCTAAACCATATTTTCACCTATCCTGCACACACGGGTTCTATCAAAACCCGAGCCATGGCAGGACCTGTATTAGTAACATTTTTCATGGAAGACACCATAAATATATTTGATATGTCCAATTACATTGAATGGTGGTATCTCCTCCAACACAACAGTGCAATAACAAGCCTTTGTTTTTATGGAGATGAGTGTTATGGTAATAATTCTAACAACATTTCTAACCCTATAAATTTACTAAGTGGATATTTGGATGGCACGAATTGTATTTGGGATTCTAATATGTGGGTACACTTAATGACCATGAAATACCACAATAAGTGTGTTAATAATTTGGCCATACACCCTTTTGGAAGATGGGATCTCTCTGTTGGCAGGGATTGTCATTTGAACATGTTTAATTTAGTTAAGGGAAGATGTACATTTACTTCAAAATTATAGAAGGAGGCTATTGTTATTGAAGTTAACTCTAATACAGGGGACTGTTATTTTGTGACTATTAAAAATATGGTGTCGGTTCACAATGCTAAAGATGAAAATCTATTATATTATTTGTAACATGGAAAGAGGATGAATTTCCTTGCTCCATATAAGGTATTTTTAAATTTTTAATTCCATTTTGATTTGCATCTAAACAAAGAGAAATTAGTTTTCTTCACTTTTTAGCTTGTTAAATCTTATGTTATTTTGGTTTGGTAAATCTTGAGTCACCTTTCAAGTGTCTCTCATGGCGCATGATACCCTTGGACCAAAGGTAGATATTTTTATTTTGATGAAGACTTTTATTTGTGAATCATTACTAGATAACAACAATGTAAACTAATGGCATCATTTAAATTAACATCAGACTAATTATAAATCATTAAATCAAATGTGATTCCAATATTCCATAGTTACTAGGAGACAGGCATGAGGAGACAACATGAAAGTACTCGTAAAATGGAAAAACATATATAGATATGTAATTATATAAATCCTAAGAAAAATATTGATAATTTTTAAAAATAAAGATATTATATGTGAGACAAGAAAAATACATTGATATTTCATCATATATAGTGTCAAGAGTAAAACATATATTTTTTAAAAATTAAAAGCCACTAAATTTTAAGTCTCTGAGATGAGTACCAACAAGTACCAGTTTCAGAGAAATGTCTCTACTGGCAGGAGACTAGCCTCCATGCAACACTGAAATGTTTTGACATTGTGAGAGTTGGCTTTTATGCTTTCCAGTTTTAAAAAACCTAGAATACAAAGGTTATATGAATTTTTATGATCAAAATTAGCAGCAGAAGTTCAAACCTGATTTTTTCTATTGTATCTAGATGTTGAACTCTTTTGTATTGTTATGCATGTAATCAGGTCTTCCTGTGTTGTGATCTTTGTGGTCCCATAGACTACTTTGGTCTAATGGATGTTAATCAATAAATTTTAATTCAATATTATCTCATAATTTCAGTACCATAACATAACAAACTTATCTATCCCAATTATTAAGATATTAAAACCACTTGTGATGACAAGACTATCACTACAACTTGGTTTTACATGTTTTCCTCTTTGTAGTTATAGCAAAATAGAAATTGGTGCCACTACAATATTTTTGCATCATATGATTAATTTTTTCCATTCAATGAAATTTTAATTGATTTTTATTCTTCTAAAGGAATTTGTGACACAATTTATTTTTCCATCACAAGTTTTCCTAAGGTTTCTTTTGGTCAAATCAAATATTTCTTTTTTTGTTACAATTGATTTGGGTTACCCCTCCATTATAATTTACACGAAGTCATATATAATTGGTATTAAAGCTATCTAATTTTTTCTCCTTTAAAAAAAAGAAAAAAATATCCCATCTATGTTTTACTTTTACTTGGATTTCAACCTAATTAATTCCTCTGTAAGCACAAAGTTCTTCCTTCTCAAATCCAAAAAAAATTGTAAAATTCAAAATTAACTTGCAACAAAAATTTTACAACTGATTTAATTTCATTTGAATTAATTAATTAAATCTAGATATTTCGTAATCACTTATTGTATGAATGATGTACAAATGTTTAAATATAATAATCACATAAGAAAATAAGTGTGTAAAGTATGAAACCCTAAACAAGGAGATGAGATAAGAAGGCTTATCTAATATACGCACAATTTTGAAGTGATATGAGTAGGGAGAAGTGTTAAAAAGGATGTAAGTAGCATCGTATCTAACCTTTGTAAAATTTAGAACTCACGGAAAAGGATGGGCATGGGTGCCCATAATAGGAAAGGGGCACCTGAACATTGATGAATGGATCTGGGTTCCCTTGACCACATAAAATATCTAGATATGGTTTTTTTTGTCACAAGGGTGTCATAATTATTCCATGTTGATCACCTAATGTTTGTACTATGGTCGTCAAAGGTGCCTGTAACTTGCAAAAGATAAATTCACCTATGCAAGCCCACAAACTGCATCAATCCTAAAAATTAAAATGCATAATGGGGATTCAAAATACCCCAAGAGTGAGCTTATGACCGAGCACTACACTACATCTATGTTGGGCCCCTAAAAGTAATTAAGTAGCTAAGGTGTGAAGCCTTGTGGTGCAAAGAAATAGGGTACAAAGGCATGTGCAGAAGTAATTCTTGGAGAGGCATGAAGTATCACGCCAGGGAATAATGGATTTGAGACTCAGTAAGTTTTGAACAACAGGAAAAGACACACATATGAAACAAATGGAAAAGTGACCAGATACAGATGTGGAAAAGCTATGGAGACTTACGAATCAAGAAAAGCATATTCTAGGTCATCAATATGGTTATCATGAAAGGATAAGGAGTTAAGTTTGTTAAGGATTAGCTTGCACATGCATTCTATAAGGAACTTGATTGAAATAAACATATGGTGACATGTAGCATATTCCTGGGTAGTGGTAGAGGAATGATGAAAAGATTCCATTAGACCTTCACAGGTGATGATGAGTAGTTAAGATGGAAGGAGAATGATTATTCTATGGGTATGATGGTTTTCAGAGAGAAAGGGATAGATAAGTAAGGATAGATAGGGAGTAAGATAAGGTGTGAAAAATATGTAATGGTGAGCTTTGTGATGTAAAGTAAGCTTTGCTAGTGTGAAAAATTCCAAAAATGGAACTCTCTTCATGTAATCTTGGCTGCCATATGTTGGCTTATGAATATAATGAAGTGATTCGGAGACACTCAGGTGATGGATCTTGATCTATGTATTTTTCCATTATGTTCATGTGTGTGTTAGGAGGTTTCCTAATGATGCTCATGGTTTTATTCTACTTTCCTTTAGTTAATTAGGTTAATCTATACTTGGAATGCATTAGGCTAGGAGTTAGTGCTTATATCCTAAATTCCCTGAATTAATGCACTTGTTTCTGGTTATATTACATCCTCATGTTAAGAAGGAATGTTCTCATGAGGCTCACAAAAAGGAGGGACTCAACGCCTATGTGTGCCTCAGGTGAGCTTCCAAGCTAACACTAGATTATATGTTGATGTGTTTGGGTTTGGTTGTTGAAACAGGCGGTGATAATAGAGACTATATTTTGGTTATATTTTTGTGACCTCTTTTCAAAGTTTTTGTGAGAATGGTGTGTGATGACAGAGTGCTTAACCTTAGACAGTGTCGAATCATGGCTTAAAAACATGGAGGATGAGTTTGCTCAGAGATTTAGTATTGGACCTGATTTTGATGCACGTAAATGGGTGGAAGAAAATTTGTATCATGAGCTATATGAGACCTTATTTTGTTGCTTTCTAGTGGAGTTTTATGAATGGCTTTTGGCATATTTATCTATATAAATTTGGTACTATAAACCTCGCATATGGACCCAAGAGGAGTATCAGAGGTTCGATGATGCTGATCTAACTTGGAAATGTGTTGTTGATCATTGGTGGAGTATATGTTGACGAGTTACACCTTGGAGTACGTGATATCTATGTATTCCTGTCCAGAGATTATTGAGTTTGATTTTTTGAGGGATCCAAGAGGATCATTCTTGCATGTTATCCCTTTATCTATAAATATCATGATCATTACACTAAGTTTGGAAGCATTTCCTATGGCTAGTTAAGATTCTTCTAAGCATTAGGAGAGGAAGCTAGGTTGGAGGAAGATGGTGGACCTTACAACTGAAAAGGAGAGGGAAGAGAGATGGCTCAAGTTTAGTTAATCTCATGAAAGGGAGTTAGATAGAAAACATTAATTTTCATGAGTGATGGATTTATGGGGGTAGTCATTGTGAGAAGGAATTGAGGTTCATGCGGAGGATGTGGAGCCTAAGTAATTTGTTTTACCCTATCTTGGAAAGTGTGGGAGAGATACCCCTTTAGCTTCTAATGAGAGCTCATTAGTTGGAGAGATGAGATCCATCAACGTGCATCTGAATCCACCTGATGACCAACCCCTGGTGCTTAGTTTTCCAAATCTAGAGATAAGTATTACTAACCTAGGTTGTATTGGTGGAAGTGACCGATCAACACCTAGGAGGTATAACTTTTCATTTGGAACATCTATGGTTGTGCAATCATTTCCTGTGTTTGGAGGTATATTTTTTGGAATGAAATTTGTGAAATTTTTGGGTACATAAGGCTTGGGTATCACATCTGAAAGTAGTGCAGGACACGCATCTGGTAGTGGTGCAATATCACAGACTGTTGGCGCATGGTTTAGCACGATAGTGGGTACATAAGGCATGACCACTTCAGGACCTTTACCATATACATGAGGTGGATCTAGTAGATCAGGTGGAATAGAAACTAGCAGACCTAGTGGACCTAGTAGATCTAGAGGATCTGGTGGGTCAAGAGGAATAGGCATTGGTGGATCTAGTGGATCTAGTGGTGGAGGCAACACCAAAGGAAATCAAGGTTCTATATTAGAAGGATAACGGCCTCAAACACCTAAGTAAGTATTTTTTGAAGTGATTTTACATCTACCAGATTACAAAGGTGTTGAGGAGGTTATAGAGCATGTACAAAAATATGAGATGCTATAGTGTGAGAAGGGGATCACTACTCCAAAATGGAAGGAAAGTCAGTTTGCAACAATGTTGCAAGGATGTGTGCATAGTTGGTACCATAAGTATGAACCCCACTAGATAGTAGTAGATTATATCACGTTATGTAATTCTTTCTTAGCTAAATTCCATATTCTTGAGTTTGAACAGAAGAGAATTAGCACGTTGAATGAGATTCAACAAGGTATGGAAGAGAGTGTATAGAAGTATGATGCATGTTTTAAGACTCTCTTATCAAAACCTTCTTATTATATTCACCCTTCTCAGCATTCTCAGTGGTTCATTGGAGGATTAATAACGCATTTTAGGAGAGAACTTTTGCATAAGACTTTCACAGACCCGCGTGAGGCCTTGGAGGATACCTTGTGCACTAAAGTTATAGGAAGCATAGATACTAGTGTTAGCCCTTTTCTTGAATCTCATATTGCTGCAATGGCAAAGCAACTAGAGAAGTTGTCTACGAACTTGGCCCATGAGACTCGCAGTGGCCTATGGTGCACGGATTATGAAGTAGAGGGGAATACTATGGATAGTTTCCCTTAGAGATTGGTATGTGCCATGATGGTAGACTATGAAATCTATCAAGGAGATCATGATGCAAGTAGGTGTCCGCTACTGTAGCATGTAATCTATAAGAATGTGTCTTGTTATTGCAATATTTTCACCTCCACTACTCATGATACCAAGGATTGTAGATTGATTGACTAGATACATGATGTCATTGATATTTGTGTGCTCTAAACTAGCATTACTAACAATTCCAAGGAAAAATGTCATCACTATGAAGGGTGCACAGATGGAGGAGCCCACAAAAGAAGCTTCTATGGAGGATTTTGAGGTCGAGGCAACTGTGGAGGTGGAATAAGTGATTTCCCGCATGGAACTTGTTACAACTGTGGGTCTATGGAGCACTATAAGCGTGAATGCCCTGAACTATTACAGATCTCTTAGTGTGGAAAGTAGCATAAGTATTAGGAGTGCCCAGAGTTATTTGAACACGTGATCCAACAATAGTGGAAGGATAAAAGCATAGGAATAATAAGCATGAAGAAGGATGAATCACAATGGATGCCAAGGGTGGCGTACGAGTTAGAGTTAGAACCTGTACTAGTGACAAAGGGAGCTAAGGTTGTACGTGCCAAGGAGATACCAAAGAAAAGGTCATTGGTTAATAGAGAAGAGGTGGTCCATGGGAAGTATTCAGACCCTACTCATTAGAAAGATGTTTATCAAGGGACCATGGATGTAAGTCGAAGCCTACAAGGAGAGATCTAGTTCCTAAAGGAGTAGTCACGGTAGTTAAAGCAAAGGAAAAGTACTGAGACTCCATAAAAGGATCTGGATGAAGTCAAGGAAGTATGTAGAATGTTGAGGAAAGATAATATCATCCCTTGGCTAGGGGAATGGTTACCAAAAAAATTACCACACATCAGAGGAGAGCGCAAGTGATAGGTCTTACACATTAACCTCCCCCTTCACATGTAACACCCTGAACTGTTATTACTTCCTCCTGAGAATACAAGTGTTGATATGTGATTTCTCTTGTAAAAAGGATGTGTTCCTTTGATTGAGAAGTCATGCTTGATATGGACTATATCTTTTTTTTTGAGATTGCAGATCCGTGACTGAGTCAGAATATGATTGGACTCTTTTATTTCTTTCATTTTACACCTGAGTTTAATCTGATCTCGGAATGAATTATGGAGTTATCCATCTATAAGACCTAGCCTTGGATCAGTGGTATTGATCCAAGTGATGCTTTAAGTTTATTCATGATGAATTAAAATTATAGACCTTACGCAGGTTGCAAGGTCTGGATGCATTGAATAAGCTAGTCTAGAGTATAACTCAAGCTGATCATGTTAAATGAATTGGTTCCCGATATCGTAATATCAGGAAGGTCTTGATCGTGGACCAGGTAATAATTCAGTTACATATAATTCAATAGCCTATTGGCAGTGCAGGAGTGAACCCTGTTCGTGAATGTATGTTGTAGGTTATTTTTCTGAGCATTTGAAATATTAGACCTAAACTAGATTTATTAAGGTTAGTAACCTAAAACTAAACTATAACCTAGGGGGTTAGATTAGTGTTAATCTAACCTAGGCCTAGGCTATAAGCTAATGTTCTAAGTTAGTATCTATGTGCTATGAGGTTAGACTAAGTGTTATCTTAAAATTCTAACCTAAGTTACTAACCTAACTAATGAACAAGGAAGAAAGGGGACCTATGGAAGGGTGCAAACCATGGGCGGAAGTTCCTATGGCATTAAATGGAGGGATAAGTATGAAGGACAGGTAATTTGGTAGAAGTTTTTAAACAGCTAGCTAGAGCCGACATGGCAGGTCGCCAAAGATGGAAATGGTCTTCGAACTGGTTTTATCCATTGCCAACTATGGCGGTCAGTGGCAATGGAAAGTTAGCGGGAAATTTGGAGTAAATGCCATTTATGAACTCAGTCTTCGAGCTCGGGTTTCACGGGAAGGCATGCAAAATGGAAAGTTAGTAGTTTGTTTGGTTTTTCATGCGCTCCGGTTTTCCCTCTGTCTGATCACTGGTTCTTCGCACCAGTCTTCTTGGTGTTGCATGGAAAGTATGAGCGTAACTAGCTCTTTTCTCTGGCAAGGAAAATTTATAAGTCATGGAAATAACAAATTTTTGTTGGTGAATCTAACTTGGAAAAAGAGAAGAAGGCTCGAGCTCTTTCAGTGGTCTTCTTCCGATTTTTAAGCAAATAACCAGGCATGTTAGGCCCTAACCTTTAAAAATCTTGCTTTCTTTCAATTGATTTCATTAGAACAACTCTGTTCAGATGATTTATGGGTTTAGATGGTTATTATGGTTGCTTTGTGTGATTTTGTTACTGTATCTTCTTCTGGTTCGATTTTTTCAATTTAACCCTTGACGGGTGTGCATTGTGTTTCGAACTATTGCTCTATTTTTTTGTGTTTTGCATTCCGGCTTAGGTTTGTGAAATGTATGCAAGAAATAATATTAGACCTGCTCTATGAGATCCCATGCATTGTTCCCTTGTTGGGTTCAGGCTACATTTGATACTTGTTGTTGATACTTGTTGATTGATGCTTGTTGTTGATACTTGTCGGAAAGGATACTGATGGACTTTTGTTTGAATGTTGAGTTTTATTGGACTTCTTTGTAAGTTCCGTCGTGTTTAGTATAGGTGGTGGTTACTAAATTTTGTTGGGTTTCGCTATGATACTTAGGTTATGTTTAACGGATAATTGGTTGTGTTTCAGTATTTGATGCTACCCTGTAGAAGTTGTTTTTCCCTCCTTGTGTTGCAATTATGGGGTTTAACCCATTGATGGTTTGCATTATATTTATTTTACTTACAATATGACTTTGTGGAGTCCTTAGATTGCTTCGTATATTGGACTACTGTATAAGTTATGTATGTGTATACTGGTAGCATGATTCTATCGGAGTCCTGGAGGGGTAACTGGTAATACGACTTATGTTATCTTGTAATGTATACCTTCGTTTAAGTAATGGATTTTTGGTACAGACTCAGTTGGTATACTTTTGATGTTCCAATCTATGTAAGCTTGAGCGAATAATGTTGTAGAGGCTCAGTTGGATTCCTTGTTACAAAATCAGTATTTAACTTCTGTAATACCCTGATTTTGATTATTTACCATTGTTGGCACGGTTGAAATCTTTAACTTATGTTTATCTAGTATATCGGCTTCTGTAGAAGCTTTATCGTGTATACTATTGTTCGGATTCAGTTGAAATCCTTGATTGGTAACCAGTGTATCTGCTTCTATAAAACCCTGATTGGCTCTGTTGGGTTCCTTAAGTATTGATAGATATCTTGTATCTTGGTCTCTGTAAAAGTTGGTTGTGATTACCATAATTTTCAAACTCTGAATGAGTTCAGATGTGAATACGATATGTTATGTTTCCTTTCTGAATAATTACAGTTAATTAAGGTTGTGCATGTTGAGTGGATTTTGTGTGAATATCTCTGCATAGTCTTAGGGGAAACATCTTTTTCTTTAATGTTAATGAGTCTCTTGTTGGCTGAGATAAAAAGGATAAGTTCTTTTGATTTCGACCTTGGATCTAAAACCTTACAATGTTTAGTAGGGATTAGAATAAGTTGTATGTTGCTGTGAGGAATTGTTGTCGTGTTTGAGCATGATTACGTCTTCTGTTGCATGGATATCTAGTCTTAAGCTTGAATGAACTAAGGAGCTGTCGACTTCACCTCGATAGACGATGGCATTGAATATCTTCTTGTTTTTTGCTTCGTGTGGAAGGTCATGTGGAATCTGTTGGTTTATATTCATCTGTTTTGGTGTGAGAGCTACTGTACTGCTAATATGCTACAGGAGTTTTGTTATATTTGATTTTAACAAAACTGTGGTTCTTCTTGTGGCTCGTCAGACTTATTCGTATGCATATAAAGTGAATGATTTCCTTTCGAGGAGACGGTACAGTCATGAGCTTGTTTGAAGGGAAATATGAATGACTTGTTTTCTTTCTCTTCTATTGTAAAGTATATGTTGATATTTTTATCTAACTGTTGGAACTGTTTTTAACATATTGATGGAATCATGATTTGTTATGATATTCCTTTTACTGTTGAATGTAATGATCTGTCTGATGTTTGCTGACCTTGGGATTCAGATGGATAGTTGTTTTGGATACTTTCGTTCTTCTTGATCCCTAATATTTTGATGAAATATTTGAGAAGTATCTAGGACTATTCTGTAACGATAATTTGGGTTACGCGTTTATAGTCATGTTTGTATTACAAAAGCATAGTCTAAAATACGTTTACTTGTTTGGTGAAATGATCTCATTTAAACAGGTTGTTTAATGGAAACAGTTGGTGGATTGTAATTGTTTTAAGAGTTAGTGCTTATCATGCTCAGTTCATCGAACTGACCCATGTTGACAATTTTTGCAGATGGTTGCTGTAAGTGGTAAAAGCACGCAGATTTGATAGGATGTTCAGATTGTTTAACTTGGTGTATGATGAATTACAATTTGATTCTCTAAATGTACTATCTGAGGAAAGATGTTATTTTTCCGTTGAGTATTGTATCAAGTATGTTGAATGCATAAAATGTATTTGTTTGGTTCAGAAGGGAATGGAATTAGATATTTGATACTTATATGTTTGTATTCTTATCTAGATAGTTTGACCTTCTTCAGATCAAATGATCTTGAGAGCTTGTTATTATTGTATAATATGGAGACTTTTGTGATTATCAATGTAAGCTTCCAAGAATATGTGACTGAATATTTATGATTGTTTAGCATTTCTTGTATGTTCTATTTAAAGCTAAATTGAAATGTAGATCACTGTCTTTCTGGAAGCTAGGGTAAAAATAAACCTAAGCAAGACACTAAACAAGCTAGATTAAATTATTAATTCCTAGTCTTGATTAAGCCAGGACAACGTTTAATTGGATTCCTAATCTTTATATCTCGATATTAATAAGTAGGATATAAATTCAGTTATAAGAACTGAAATAAACCTAAAAAGGGTTCGGTTGGCAATCACATGTGAAGATTATGGGTTATTGTCCAATTTTGTTGATTTAGAATTATGTAAATTCTATGAACTCCTTGATGGGACCCTCTAGTCTCAATAATTTCTCTTGTGTAATGGGTTTTATTAAGAAAGGTCATTCTATGGTGAGGAACCCAGGGATCGGGAAAGGATAACCTTAGGGGAACGTCTTTTATTATAATTTTAACTCAACGTGCGTAACGCTTATTATAAGTAGATATTTTCGAGGTGGATTTAAAGGTTGACAGCACAAGTCAACTGCAAGGTTGTACCTTCGAGAAGATTGGGATCTTCTCAAAGTTACAACAATGTAGGTGACTTATGACGACACCCTTTGCATTGATCGTTAAGATTTACACCTTTAACTCGAACAAGTTACTCTGGGACCGATTAGGAATGTGGTCACGTTATAAGGCTTCCTAGGAGACTCAGGGTATCTTGACACACTGGTTTAACTAGGGTTGACCCAATATGTCATCGTATCCCTAGCCCTCGGGAGCATCCATATAACGTTGTCACCTTACTAATCCATTTCCGAGTGAATAACTTGGGATAGGAGGGACTGACAGAAGTCGGTATAAGACATTCTACATAACATAAGAATGGGTTGAAGGACGTATTCTAGATTGACGAGTATGCCGTTAAGGAATACGAGACATAAGCAGTATGTTTCAAATCTTTTGCCAAAGTATCGCAAGCTGCTGATTGCGTTGTCCTGAGTCACCTAGTCTAAGGGATGAGATGCCGATGAATAATGGTAACAATTATTCAATTTAGGTTCCTTGGACAGAGCATTCTGAATCCCAGAATAGGGAAGAGAACCGCAAGAGTGAAGTGTTAAATAAAAACTCCAACTCTTATTACTCATGAATAGATCGGTAGATTACCGAGTCATGGAATGAATAGATCATAGGTACTCCGAGTCATTACAACTGCATATGGTTATCTGTTATAAGAATGGTTATTTGATTTGTGAGTTCTAAATTATGTATTTAGAACCAGGAAGCATTTATCCAAAAAAAAATTGACATGTTATAAGAATGGTTATTTGATTTGTGAGTTCTAAATTGACATGTTGGTGGACGAAACATCAAGAAAATCTTCTAGGGTGGAAAGAGTTAAGGATTTCTCTCTCTATTAGATTCTTCAGGAGAGATGTGCCAACTAAACTTTGTGTCTATGATGGGAAAGTATCTTCCTCAGATAATTTCTAGGAGTGCGAGAGGATTTGGATGGAAGGCACAAAGGATTTACCTCCTTCCCTCTAGGTGCATAAGTTCTATTCTATACTGCAAGTTTGTGCGTGTTCATGGTACATTCATTCAAAATTATGTTGTCAGAAAGGGAAGTGGTAGGAGTTAACAAATGACTTGATTCAAAACTTAAAATATCAAAGTGTTAAGCCATTGGTGAATGAGGCACTACAGGTTGTTAAGCACCTAACTATGGGAGACAATTCCATAGCAGAGGATAGAATACTTGAATTATTGGGTGAACCTAGCTTAGAAGTGCACTTTGATGAGGGAGAATCAGAGGAGATATAGCTTGAGCACACTTGCATGGAGAAAGAGAAGGGAAATTTTTATTATGGGATAGATAGCAAGGAATTAGAGAACTTGGATGTTAACCATACTATGGGTATGCATGAGGAAACAAATAGTGTTGATGAGAAAGCGTGCGCCTACCATGAACCTATAAAAAAAAAAAGGTTAACATTGGCTCAATAATGGGACCTAAAGAGGCTATTATTGGGGAATATTGGTCACAAAAGGAGTTTTCAAATATCATTGATCTATTGTGTGAGTTTTAGGATTTATTTCCACATGGGTACCATGAGCTTAAGGGATTTCACCCCTCTTTAGGAGAGATGTAGATAAAACTAAAGGAGGGAGTGCATGTGATTCAGAAGAGACCTTACCAAATGCACCCAAATATACGCGTCATGGTCAAGGCAAGATGATTGCTTCAGGTATCATTGAAGTTGTTGAGGAATCATAATGGATAAGTACGATGGTCATTAGAATTAAAAAAGACAGTAGGATAAGGATCTATGTTGATTATAGATATTGGAATGCGGTATGTGTCATTGATCCCTTTCCAACTCATTTCACTGAGGAGATCTTGAAAGAAGTATCTAGGTGTGATATATATTCTTTCAGAGATGGATTCTCGAGGTATTATCAAGCTAGAATTGAAAAGTAGAACCAAGAAAAGACAAATTTCACCACTGAATGGGGAAGCTTTTCCTACACAGTCATGCCTTTTAGATTGAAGAACATGCATGTTGTTTTTTCACGCATTGTCATGCAGGCCTTTCATAATTTTATCCATAAGTTCCTTCAATTCTACCTTGATGATTGGATAGTGTATGGATTAGTGAAAAACTATTGTGACAATTTTTGGTTGATGTTCGAGAAATGTCGACAGTTGCGCATATCCCTCAAAATCAAGAAATGTCTCTTCAATACTCCATTTAGAACCCTATTATGGAATATCATATGTAAGGAGGGATTGCTGGTGGATCTTTCCAAAGTTTTCATTATTGTGGGATCAGGGGAACCTACCATCCAGAGCACAATGTGCAGATTCCTTTGGCATACAGGGTATTACTAGAAATTTATTAAGGGGTATGCCAAGATCACCGTGCCATTGGAAGAGTTACTAAAACACAAAATTCCATTTCATCAGGGAGAGGTGCAGTAGATGGAATTTGACACATTAAAGAATAAGCTTATCATTGCACCCATATTACACTTTCTTTCTTGGGATAAGCCATTTCATGTACATGTTGTTGCTTCAGGGATGGTGATTGGGGAAATATTAACACAACTTGGAGAAGGAATTATTGACCACCCCTTGTGTTTTGCTAATATAAATCTAACCCTAGTAGAACAAAATTATACTACTACTGAGTGCGAAGAATTATCAATAATCTACACGCTACACAAATTAAGGCAATATCTTTTGGAAACACCCTTTATATTCTACATGGACCACATGGCATTGAATTACTTGGCAAACAATATCATTTTACAAGGGTGTATATGTCATTGGGTCCTGTTGTTTCAAGAGTTTGAGTTTACAGTTGTTGTGAAACCATGAAAGATTAACTTAGGACCTGACCATTTATCTAGGATTGACTCAGGGGAGGATGTGTAGAGCATTGAGGATATTATGCCAGATGAGCAATTTTTTAGATTTTCATGCACACCCTCTGACTTGGAAGATATTTTTTTGTTTCTCAAAATGGGCATGACATTGGAGGGAATGAAGACCTTGGAAAGTAAGAAATTATTCATATTCATTGTGCCCTACATGTTAATCAATGGAAACTTATACAAGTTAGGTTACGATGATGTGTGTTAGATAATGAGCACATTGTAATCATGGAGGAAGTTCATGGTGGGATTGCAAGAGTACACTATGCAAGGAATGCCACCACGAGTAAGATTCTACTAGTAGGGCTTTGGTTGGAAAGAATTTACCAGGATTGTATTGATTTTTGTAAGGCATGTGACCACTATCAGCACCTTGGAAAACTAGGAAGAAAAGATGAGATTCCCTTGAGACTAATAGCTAGCGCATAACCATTTGAGAAGTGGGTCATTGATTTTGTAGGACCAATTTTACCTACCATGCAAAGTACTAGTTCATGCTATATCATTACTTGTATTGATTACTTAACAAGGTGGGAAGAGCCAGTGCCTACGAAGGATTGCACAACAACTACATCAGCAATATTCCTATGGGAAAACATAATCAGCAGGTATGGGTGTCCTTTAATCCTGACTAGTGACAAAGGCACACTTTTTGAATGAGATAGTCAGGATTTTGTTAGAATATTTCATGGTGGCCCATCACAAGACCACCCTATATCGCCCCCAAGGTAATGGAACCCCTAAGGAATTTAACAAGATACTAAGTCACATGCTGACCAAAATTTGTAATGTGTGAAGATAGGATTAGGATGACAAAGTCTCAGCCATACTATGGGCATATAGGAGAACATACAAGAGATTGAACAAGGCCACACCATTTTAATTGGTGTTTGGCGTGGAAGTTGTTTTACCAGTAGAGTTTATACTAGCATCCATGAGTATTGTGCACACAGGAGGATTATCTGATGAACAAGCACTGCAAGAGCACATGGAGAATTTGATTCCATTAGATGAAAGGTGATCACTTGCTAGGTAGAGTTATAAGACTGAGAAGGAGCGACAAAAATCATGGCATGATAGTCATATCAAAAACAAATAATTTGAGGTTTGGTAGATGGTCTTTCTTTATGACTTTAAATTTCCGCACCATCCTAGCAAACCAAAATTCCATTGGTTAGGACCATACATCATCTCATACATCTTCAATTCAGATTCATGCCAGTTACAAGCACTAGATGGGATGAGGTTACCAGGTTACTTCAATGGGAGTAGGATAAATCCCTACTATAAGGCTTCTATATAGTAAAAAATAAGGCATTTTTTCTAATTAGTTTAGATTTCTTGTAGTCCTTTTTGTTGTTTCCTTTTTCGTCATTTTTGGCTTTTTTTTGCACGTTGGTGTGCTGATAGCTAATTAAATTATAATAGGTTCTATGCGTAGGGGACTACATATGCATTTTTTTGTGGGGTGAGGTAGCGGATATATTGAACGTGGAGGCCAAAATTCTTCGACATTGGACTGTTGGGAAAATTAACGTGAAGATAGAAGAATGAGAAACATAATGGTTAAGATGCATAAATTTTTGTAGTTATGAAGGTGGGATGAAGGAATCTAAAGACCAAAATAATTGAAGGATCACATGGTATGACATAAGATGGGCAGCATTATAGGGAACTACTTAGTAGATAACGCAAAGGTTATGTACTTCGGCATGGAGATACGTGTGAAGGAGGTTTGTGGCAGTTTAAGTGGTAATTGAGTGCCTAAAGGTTATAGTTGCAAAGCATGAGGGGAATTCATAGAAGTTGACTTAATTGAAATAAATCAATTTATCAAAAAGCAAAATTAGGACACGTGGTTGGAGAAACTCTAAGGCATCGATAAAGTATAAATAAGAGATAAGAATAGTCATTTTGACTGATTTTCCTTAAGAAATTTATTTTGTGCTCCCAAGCTCAAAGTGCAATGAAGGTTTTTCAAAGAAGAGTGACGTGAAGTACTATCACAAACCAGCGGACTTGTGTAAATTTGTAGTAAAATCTATAACATAGCATAGAGGGAAGAAGACAACAGAGCAGGAAGGAGGTGGAATGAAAGAGAAGCATGGAAGTTGTCGAGTTAGGGCATTAAAATGAGAGGAACATAACACCTAGGGCATGAGAAAAAAATGAGATCGATATGGCACAAAATAAGGCTTGAATAAAGAAACCAATGGTGGAAAAGGAGGATCTCGTGGAGTTCCACTCAGAAATGCAGTACCCTCCTTGAGTTATTAAGTCTAAAAAGTGGAGCTCGAAGCTATATAAATGTAAGATCGGAAAATACAACCACAGAACATCCAATAATGAAAAGTTGATGTGGGTGGACCTAGTGTCTGACACTCTGATGGTGAATGACCTCAGAAGCCCTAAGGTTAACGACTCAGTACAACAAGTGCTGCAAAAGACTAGATTTTTGTAGTTATGGGAGCTTCCCTTCTTTTCCAAACCCACCCCACTTTTCATATGGTTAATGTCATGGGTGCATGAATATTTCTTCTACTTCATAGGAAGAAAAATGAGGATCACAAGCCAATTGATTCGGATGGTTATGGAACTGCAGAACACTAGAGAGGATATGGTAGTTGATTTATGTGTTACAGTCAAGATTGAGGAGCTAGAAAAAAATATGAACTATGAGAAGGGGGATAGGCCATAGGTAATTACAGATCTCCCAGTCCCCAGCATTGAGAGTCACCTCTGAGAAAATTCGGTGCATCAGAAAGGTGGGCAGACATTAACCAGAGGTTCTTATATGTGGCCTACATGGTATCCAAGAGGGCGCACTACAACTTTTCTGGATTCATTTCAAATGACATCATTGAAGAGGTGCAGGTAAAGAATGAGGAAGGAACAAAGATCACTTGGGGATCCCTCCTATTATTGATCATGTTCTGGGAGATTGGTGTCCCATATGGACCAGATGAGAACATTTAGGTTCACCCACCCACGCACACATCCCCTAAAATCCAATTCACAAATTTCACCTCCGATGGGACCATCTTGAGTGCTTACAAGGCTCAGATGAATATATGGTTTGAAAGTTTACATGGGGATTTTGAGAATGAGTGGTACATCCCCCATGAGTTACCGCAAGTTTTTAGAGAAAAGGTAAAAAAAAAATTACCCAACACTTATGTCTAGTGAAGTTTATGATGGCAAAGGGAGAGATGGGGCCATGGTGCAAACTCCCCTTCGCATTTACAACCAAATATATGAATTGCACCATTAACCAAATCAAGAAAATGCATAAGTTGATTTTTGATACAGACAAAGTGGATGATGATGTCCATGAATTTTACACTACATATAAGTATGGCACTCGACTGGCCTACGTTAAAGTTTTGAAACTAGATTCCCTAGAATTACACCCACCAGTCGGTGTTACCATCAAGTGGTATGTACATTGGGTGTTCGTGAAGCTACGCCCCAAAAAAAGGAGGGATTGAGGTGGAGGTTACATACTCTCCCTTTTTAAAGCCACGAGAGATGTCAATCCCTCCCATAGAATCAGTGCAAGAGGAAGAGGAAGAGGAAGAAGAACAAGATGAAGGAGGATTAGATACCTCCAGAAAGAGGAAGTACTACACATAATAGACTAGTAGCAACGGAACTAGCACTTCGATACATGATGGCATCAAGGATTCATTTCCAAGGTGTGAGGAGGAGGAAGAGAAGGAAGATCCTGAAGAAAAGAGACAAAAGATGCCCAACGCAGCAAGCCTCATTGCAGACTTGGAGGAAAGATAGTAATAATACCCCACCACTTTCAAAACGAAATTGGAAGTAGAACTGGAGGGTCGTGAGGTTGAGACAAAGACCACGGATGTAGGTGAGGCATGGGGAGAAGGAGAAGAACACTCTATAGGGGTTGAGAATATTCCATTGTGTGGTGCCGCTACCCCATAGAACACCCACCCAAAGGGAGATAAAGGGGACTCCTTTACTATAAAGGAGGATAAGGGATTCACCCCTGAGGCGAAGAAGCAAAGATCTAAGCACAAAGCTACAAGGAAGAAGTGGAAACCCATGTCTCCACACATGGACTTCATGGATAACCCCATGAAGTTCTTCCACACAAGATTCCAGGCCACCCTCCCACTAGACACGTTGCATGGTTGGGATTTGATGGATCAAGATGGGGGTGTGCCTAGGACCAGGAAGATGCTAAGTTGGAGCATGCACTGCCATACCGAGGAACCTAAGTTTGAGGTCAATGATCATGTGATTGATACCATTCACTTGAAGAATAAGGGAGGATATACATACAAATTGGTGGATCCTAACCACCTAAGAGACGAGAAGGAATTCAATGCTCTACAAAATATGTTTTTAGAGGTAATCTGGTGTAGTCTGGATATAGGGGCCATTGTTCAAACCTTGATTGTAGAGAGAAAGAGAAAGGAAAAGAAAATAGATAGGTTGTGTCAAGGGTTAAGGGGAGAGCATGTGCAGATGAAGGAGGTGTATGACTAAGTTGGGGCCCTCGTGAAACATTATAGGAAAGTGTGCGGCGTTGGTGAGCCAAGCCAAGACCGATTATGGGGATGAGATGGAATACCTTGAGGACCTCATTGGGATGTTTCTCATTAACATCAAGGATGGCATGGGCCCCACAGCTGTAGAGATCACAAAGGATAAAGAATAAAATAAGGTTGTAATTGAAGCCCGAATCATGGAGTTGGAATATTTTATCTCTCAACTCAAGGAGGTGAATATACTAGCAGATAGGGGATTCAATATCTATAGAAAATGAGATCCAATTATTGACACATGGATGATATAGGAAGAGGCATCCCTAAAAGTGTTACAATATACCATACCCACCAACAAGGCCTAGCGAGCACAATTGGTCATTAACACCACGGACCAGAAGGAAAAAACCAAGATAAAGCATGAAAAGCTAGATTTTAGAATCGGCGAACTCTAGTACTCCATCACTGAATGGATGGATAAGTTTGAGGGTTTTTGCATGGAGCTAGGGGTGTATATTGACATGTTGAGAGGGAAGGTGGAATAAATCACCCCATACCAGGTACAAA
The DNA here is from genome assembly GCA_019776745.2 of Taxus chinensis. Classification (NCBI taxonomy): domain Eukaryota; kingdom Viridiplantae; phylum Streptophyta; class Pinopsida; order Cupressales; family Taxaceae; genus Taxus; species Taxus chinensis. The sequence goes on from CM034153.1 coordinate 497,363,694, forward strand.
GTGTCATAGGTGAAGATTCAGGTAAGGCCTTATCAAATTTAAAGTCCTGGGAAAAATTGAAGGATGAGATAGATGCAGAGTTCCCTGAACTCCTCCAATTGGTTGCATAGCATCCCCCCCCCCCAATTTCTCAAATTATTTATTCCTATTCTCTCCTAACCTCTATTCTTTATTATTTTCAACAGTATTTTGGTTGATAGAATTTTTATTCGGGAAGCGTAGAGGGTTGCTAACATGGCAACCAATTTAGTGTGGGGTGATGTTGGACCCCTAAAAGTAACTAAGTACCTAAGGAACAAAGCCTTTTGGCACACAGAAATAGGGTGTGAAGGAACATGAAGAAGTAATTCTTGGAGAGGTGAGAAGGATCGCACCAGGGAAGAATGGAGTCAGGACTTAGAAATTTTTGGACAACAGGAAAAGACGTGCATAGGGAGCGAATGGAAAAGCAACCAGATACAAATGTGGATAAGCTATGGAGACTTTTGAATCAAAGAAAGAATATTCCAGAGCATCAATATGGTTTTAATGAAAGGATAAGGAGTCGAGGTTGTTAAGGATTAGCTCATACATGCATTCTAGAAGGCACTCAATTAAAATAAATGCATGGCAACACCTGGAATATTCCTGGGTACTAGTAGAGAAATGATGAAAGGATTCCATCATACCTTCACAGGTGATGATGAGTAGTTAAGATGTAAGGAGAATGATTATTCTATGGGTATGATGGTTTTCAGAGAGAAAGGGATAGATAAGTAAGGATAAATAAGGAATAGGATAGGGTGTGAAAAATATGTTATGGCGAGCTTTGTGATGTAAAGTAAGCTTTGCTAGTGTGAACATTTCCAAAAATGGAGCTTTCTTGATGTAATATTAGCTGCCATATTTTGGATTATGAATATAATGAAGTGATTATGAGACAATCATGTGATGGATCTTCATCTGTGTATTTTTCCGTTATGTTCATGTGTGTGTGTTATGGGTTTTATTGATGATACTCATGGGTTGATTCTACTTTCCTTTAGTTGATCAGATTAATCTATGCTTGAAATGCATTGGGCTAGGAGTTAGTGCTTACATCTTAAATTCCATGAATGCACTTGTTCCTAGTTATATTACATCCTTGTGTAAAGAAGGAATGTTCTCATGAATCTCACATAAAGGAGGGACTCAGTGCCTGTGCATGCCTCGGGTGAGATTCCAGGCTAAGACTGGTTGATATGCCAGTGTGCATGACACTACATTTCATACTCCATGTAGTTATTCTGAATGTGTATAAATTGTGCCCTAGGATGCCTTAGTGCAAGTTGCACTTGATAGTGGGTAGTAGCTAGAATGGAGAAATGTAGTAGAATGTTTGGATGGAATAGAATGAAATTCTCCTTCCTATGTTATGTATGCAGAGTATGTAGTTCATTGTCCCTTAAATGGATACTAAATGAATTCCATGGAGTGCTTTAGAAGACTGATGCAGCCTAGAATTTACCTAGAATAACCCAGGTGTGTTGGCACATCACTCAGCCTAAACTAAGAACTCGCCTAAAGTGCACAAAGGTATTAGGCCCCTCCTTAGATTTTCTTGTGTAGGATGTGAACATGATGAAGAGTTAATGCATTCAGATCCATAAATAGTATAAAATTTCCATAGAGTATATTCTAGATCTATATTTTAAATAATCATGAATCAAATGATAAACATAATGAAATTATCCATGCAATAACTAGCTACAGTCATGTTTGACACCATTATTCATGCAATACTCTCCATTATATTAAATACAATAAATACACATAAGTTTCTTAAAATAATTAGTATCATAGCTCATGCGCGCATGATTTTTGGCAGCATAACTCCATATTATCTCACTAATTATCACTCTCTCTAATCTACGCAGATTACTACATATTTATAAGGGTGCGGACTTTCCCTTCACCACTTACATAATTCCCAAAATAGGTCACGTGCTAAAAATAGCCATGTGCCTTTACAATAATAGACACACTGCAACTGCACTAATAATAGATCTCTTCTAGTTAACTGGAAGTGGTAATCCTAATATTAACTTGAACTCAGGCAAAGTGCTTACTATATACTCTTCATAAAATAGCATTTGTGTATGCCGTGTAGGTTTCCATTTGGTTGTGTGCCCCACAAACTATCCCCAAAAATATCCTAGAACCATGAAAATGGATAATTCCATATTCATTCTATCTTTCATGCATGCTTCCTTCCCTATCCTTCCATGCCTTCAAATTTGTCTTGTTACCGCACGTGAATTTTCTGTGCACCTTCTTCTTAGTGCCATACTTCGTCTACTCAACATTACCCCACACTAAACTGCATTGCCACCCCAAAAATGGTTTCCTTTTGATAGCTAAAAGAATAAAGAATGGGAATGGAAGGAAATTAAATAATTAATGTACAAATAATGAACTTTTACCCTACAATATCCTTTGTTTTGACTAGAAGAATTAACTCTAGATATTCTTCTTTAATTTCAGCCTCTAAGGTTTGTCAATCATTTAGCATGGATTTTGTCTTTTTTGGAATATCCGATGCAATAGAATCTAACTCATCTTTTGTAATATCTTCCTTCTCATTTTGTAATACTAGAACAATGTTGGACATTGTAGACACCCTTCCTTCCAGAAGATCCATCTTCTTTGTTATAAGCTTCCCAATTTCATCGATCCTTTCCTTATGGGGGTCTTGGGTTACTGCAAGGCCCTCACATTTTTGCTTGACTAATGTTAATATCTTTGCACTCCCCAAAGTCTCATCCTTCATTTACTTCAGTACTTCATTTTCTTCTACCATCATCTTGATTCTGATTACTGCTTCTAGAGCTACACAAATATTCAAAGCATGGTTTTCTTTCTTTAGCTCTTCCTGCAAGGTTTGGAGAAATGCCTCATAAGATGAAATTTTTCTAACCACTGAAGCCCTTTCTCTCTCTACTTCCTACTCAGGGTCCTATGGTGTTGGCATGTGAATGGATCCATCCTCAAGCACCAAATAAACTAAGGTACGCACATAATGCATAGCCGAAGGGAACCTTTCAGGTACCTTGGACTCCAAGTGTGGTCTTGATTTTAGGACATGATCACTGATCTCCTCTACCATGCTGATGAAGGCCTCATTCTTCTTCTACTCTAGGTCCTTCTCTCCTTTTAAATGTGTTATTTCAGCATATTTGGCTTTGTTTTCTTCTTATAACACTCTAATAGTGGCAGCCTTATCGATGTTCCTATGCACCACCTCTGTAGATACTTTCACCAAGGCATTACTCACCTGCTCATTAGACATAACAGTGGGTTTGATAGTTATGTGCCTATTTTTTGGTTCCTTTTTCATTCTTCTTGACACACAATACTCTTCACATACATCAAAATTAGGATCGTCCATGTGAGTTTTCATCGACCAGGAAAAATGTTTCCTTGTGTGCATGGTTGCCATGTCTGGGTCTATCAAGTCCCATCCATACAACTCCTTGAGGCCCACGGTATTCTAGAATTGGGCACGGACAATTTTACATGTGTCCTCGTCATAGCCCATATATGGAACATTGTATTCTCCACTTGTTAGCTTTGTTCTTGGCCCCTTATGTACCTAAACTCTAAGGTTTGGATTTGGATATTCAATGTTCTTATTGGTATCATTTTTTGGTTCTCCTACCTCTTTCCCTCCTTCCTCTTTATCCTTTATATCTTCATCCCTGGGTTCTTCAACTTCTTCTAGTTGTACATGGGATCTGATCATGCTCTCTGGGGATTCCTCTGCCTCCTCATTCAGCTTCACCTTCCTCCTTTTCTTCTCAATTGTCTCTTTTTTAGTAGATAGTCAAGACAACCTCCTAACAGACTGAGGAGTTCCCGTGCCTTGTGTCCTTGTTCTTTTAAACACCCTCTTGAAACGAAACTCTCCTTGGATAGCTTCCAAGTACTCTTCTTCTTCTCATACTTGAGGTGGGGTACCTGCATTCTCAGTCTCCATTCTATCTATGGGCTGCCTCCGGCCTCTATGTTCTAAGCCACCACTATCTTATCATTCTTCCTACTCCCATCCACCACTATAGTTTCTACAGGCTGTGGGGCTGGCATGTTCTGTACTGCATGTTTACCTTTAGGTGAACCTGGGAGTGCAAACTCATTTTCTACATACTTTTTATTCTCCAACTTAGACTTAAGTTGAAGGTATATAAGCATGGCTCCATTATCCCCAATAGTCAATCTTACAGGTTTCATGCTTATAACGTCTGAGATGAGCCTCTCAATATACGCAATCCGGCCTAGATGCACATATGTTTTCCTCAAAGTGTGGTAGTCATAGTATACCTTATCTGCATTAAAAATTAGATGACGCACATTGGTGAACCGGTGGACTGATTCTTGGAAGTAGTGCATTGTGAAGGCATACGGTAGTTTGCACCATGGGCTTCAAGTCCCATCCCTCATAGTAAATCGCGTGATGTAGAAATGTTGTTACACCGTGAACTGTACTGCCTTTCCCACCACCAATGGTAAATCCTTAGGGATGCGCCATTCCTCTTAAAAATTTTCATGGATATGGTCATACCACATCTCCTCCCTTTGTTTAAATGCTCCACCAATTTACCCTTTGCATAAATACATCTCAGACATCTCTGCGAGGGACTTCTTCTCCAAGGGGTACTCCCAAATCTTGTTCTTCGGCCCGTCGGGCACTCTAATTTCCAAAAATACAAGAGACAATAAGATAGCGCCAAAACTAATTTTATCACCTGTGCGTGCTTATTTGATGATGGTTTCTATAATGTAGCATGCTATGTTATAGGCTACTCCCTAAGACATATTCCTCGTGACATGGAGCCACATTATATTCACCTATGACCATCTCTCCTGATCATTCAACTTGGTCACTAGATGCGTAATTTCTTGTACCACTGGGTACTTCTTCAATGTATGAATTTCCATTCCATGTTAACCCTTTGTATACCCTAAATCTTTCCGTGTTTCCATGGTTGTTTTATCAGTCAGGTCACTAGCCAAGTGTACCCCTGTGCCTTTTAATCCTGTCAATGTCGAAATTAGGGCTACTATGATTCTAACCCTTCGTCCAACAAAATAGAAAAAATCCTCATGGACTCTGCTCATCAGCCACTGATATAAAGGTTCATACTTTCCAAAATATGGGAGCTCGTACAACTGATAGAATCCTACCTGTTTCAAAAATTTCTCTCTAACATCATCATACACTGGAATATCCTCTGTCATGCACTTGTTGATCTTTGTACTCAACAATGCATCCAATTCTTTCTTGTTATTAGAAGTGCGGTGGTTGTAATCACTCACCTTGTAGCTGTGGATGTGGGAATCCCACTCTTTCCCAATTATCACACCTTCTGGATACTGCATCTCTGAGAAATTACTCTCAGAAGCAATTTCAACTTCTATTTCTAATTTCTTATTTCCTTTGGCTCCTGCGGCAAGTGCTTTCTTTGGTGCCATCTAAAAATATCAACTTTTCATCCTCTGTAGTGAGAAAGTCAAAACCCTAGATTGAATCTACATGCCCTAGTTTGAAACCATGTGCCCTGGCTCTTTCTCAACGCGGCTACTTCACTCAAACCCTTCACTAATGGGGACACAAGCTTCTTCTGTGCACAAATCCACTCTCCACGTATGGTTTCACATTATTCGCACCTCAATACTCTTCGCTCAGCTCGGTTGCACTTAGCTCATTCAAATTATTTTGATCGCAAACATAAAAATGAACTCGCATCATGTCCTTATATAGATTTTCAAAAATTTAGTGCATTTATTGCTCCTTCACCTACCAACAATCTTCTCACTAATTGACCATTTTCACACTTTTTTTTCGGTACATCTTCACACCCAAGCTATAACCTTCTTGCCTGCCTTCTTACCTTCTAGCTGTGGACTTCTCTTTAGTGCTCCTCCATGCGCTTGAGTACCTCGCCATTGCACCTTCCCTTGGTAGTATCCATGGCCTCTCCTTACCTCGCGTTATACTTGTTCCTTCATTTATCTCCATTTATGGTCCTTGTTTGGAAGCAATATCCTTTCTAACAACTCTCCAAACTTGAATAGCACACCAACAGTTTGTTCATTTATGTGTATCCATTTGTCAATAGCCACCCCACACAAATGGTATGTGCAGTCCTCTACACATAAAAATTCTTCAAATGGTAATTAGCTTGTTGTGCGCTAACACACTTATTATAGAAAACACCAACTAAAATGACAAATCATAGTGATGAAGAAGGAAATACATTAAGGGAATACATAAATGAAAACCTAATCTAAATGGAAACACCACCTTATTATAAACACCAAGAAGACTTATTTATAGTAGGGCTTCAACCTACTCCCATTGAAGTAATTGAGTAACTGTATTCCATCAAGTGCCTCTAACAAGAAAGTGTCTGTTTCAATTATGTGAGTGATAACATATTGTCCTAACCAATGTACTTTAACTTTTCCTGGATTGCGTAGAAACTTAGAATCATAAAGAAGCACCATTTGTCCAATCTCAAACTTTTTTTCCTTGATGTGCTTTTCATGCCATGCTCTCTACCTGGCCTTTTCTTGCTTCTGACTCCATTGTGCTATTTCCCATCTCTTATCTAACTTTATCAACTTTTCATTCTATTCTTCTAATTCTTTCCCATTAGCTAGACCTCTAGCACGCGCAATACACAAAGAAGGTAACATGAATTCCATAGGAATAATTGCTTCCGCACCAAACACTAACTGAAACGGTGTGACCTTGTTCAATCTTTTGTATGTTGTTTGATATGCCCAAAGTATGGTAGAAACTTTATCATCCCAATATTTCCTTCCAACATCACAAATTTTTGTCAATTTCTGGCTCAAAATTTTGTTGAAGGCCATGGTAGTCCCATTTTCCTAAGGATTATAAGGTGTAGTCTTATGGTGCGTAATCATAAATTCATCCAAAAATATCCTGGTTGTATCATTCAAAAAATGTATGCCCCTATCACTTGTTAAATTTAGCGGGCATACATATCTTGTAATAATATGTTCCCATAAAAAATTGGTTGTTGTAGCTGCTGTAAAATCCTTGGTAGGTGTTGCTTCTAGCCACCTTGTGAGATAATATGTGCAAGTAATGATGTAACAGTGATCCAGTCCTATGCACGGTTGGTGAAATAGGACCCACAAATTCTATAACTCTTTTTTTAAATGATTTTACATCTAGGAATAGGTCATAAATGAATTTCATCTCTTTGCCTTGGTTTGCCAAGGTGCTGATAGTGATCACATGCCTTATAATAGCTTTTACAATCTTTGTAGAGGGTCTTCCACCATAATCCATCAAGTATAATTTTACGCGCAGTGGCATCACTTACATAGTACCCACCTGCAATACCACCATGAGCCTCTTCCATGATATCTGTACATTCATGCTCCAATACACATCAACGCAATACTTCATCTCAGCCTAACTTGTTTAGGTCACCACTGATCAACATAAAAGGTGATGTGTGAATTTCTAGTTGTTTCTTCTCTAAGGATTTGAGTCCTTCTAGTGCCACATCCATGCGTAGAAAAACAACAATATCCTCCAAGTCTGAAGGTGTGTGATGTAACCTGTATAACTGTGCATTTGACATTGTATCTTCAATTGTTTGTGAGTCTTCCCTTGAATATTCTTGATAAATGGTCTGGGCTAGAATTATTTTTCCCTGGTTTTACCACAACTATAAAATAAAATTCTTGGAATAAGAGCACCCATCGACATATGTGCCCCTATAAGACGGGCTTATTTACCAAGTATTTCAATGCCATGTGATTGGTATAAAATACGAATGGTGTTGCTAGCAAGTACTGTCTGAATTTATTTATGTTGAGAAGATGAAGTATGACACTAAAGAGAAGGTGTATAGAATATTCACGCATGGTAGCAAGGTAGATTTGAAGGCACAAAAGGATAGGGAAGGAAGCGTGTGCAAAAGATAGAATGAATCGAGACTTAGCCATTTTCATGGTTATGGGATATTTTTGGAAGATAGTCTGTGGGGCACACAACCATATCGAAACTTGCGTAGCACACAAATGTTATTTTTGGAAGAGTGTCTACTAAGCACTTTGCATGAGTTCGAGTTAATAATAGAATTACCACTTCCAATTAACTAGAAGAGATCTATTATTAGTGCACTTGCATGTGTGTCTATTATTGTAAAGGTCACATGGTTATTTTCAGCATGAGACCTATTTTGGGAATTATGTAAGTGGTGAAGGGCAAGTCTCCACCCTTATAAATATGTATTAATTAGTGTAGACTAGAGAGAGTGATAGTAGTGAGCTAATATGGAGTTATGCTGTCAGAACTTATACGCGCATGAGTTATGATACTAATTATTGTAAAAAGCTTTTGTATTTATTGTATTTAATATAATGGAGAATATTGGATGAATAATGGTGTTAACATGACTGAAACTAGTTCTTACATGGTTGATTTCATTATATTTATTGCTTAATTCATTATTATTTTAGATCTAGAGCTAGAACATGCTTTGTGGAAAGTTTATATTGTTTATGAATTAGAATGCATTAACTCTTCATCATGTTCACATCCTACACAAGTAACTCTAAGGAGGGGCTTGGTACCTTTTCACGCTTCGGATGAGCACTCAGTCTAGGTTGAGTGATGTGCCAGTGCACCTACATTATTCTTTGTAAATTCTAGGTTGCATCATTAGTTCCGTTTCTGAGACCTCTTTTTTAGTTGTTTTAGGATGGTTCGTGATGAAAATGCACTGGTTGACCCTAGCAAGTGTTGAGGAGTGGATTAAATATCTAGAAGAAGAGTACGCATGGAGATTTAGCACTGGATCTGAGTTTAATGCATGCACGTGGGTGGAACAGAATCTGTATGACAGTTTGTATGAGAGCTTCTTTGCTATCTTTCTAGTAGAACTGTATGAGTGGCTAGTTGCTTATGCATCTAAAAGGAAATTGGAGGTATCACACACTTTTCTGGACATAGGGAGAGTTTCAGGCCTTATGGACTGATATGATTTAGACACGTGTTGTGGATACTTGGTTCCATGGTGTTTTGAAAACTATATCCTGAAATACTCTATTTCTACTTGTTCTTTTCCAGAGGTATCCGAATTCCATTTTTTACGGTATCCCAGGGGAACTTACTTGCAAGGCATTCCACTGGAAATCAAAATCTTGATGGTGACCTGAACTTGAAAACAAACTAATGGATAACTAAACCCCACCACACGCAGGGGCAGGAGTAGGTTTGGTGAAAGATGGTAGACCTAGCAGTACAGAGGTAGAGAGAAGAAAGGTGGCTTAAGAACAATGAGGTGGGTGAGAGGGAGATAGAGAAGTAGTGTGACATTGTAGAGTGAATGGCATTGAGGAGAGAGATGGCTCGTGAAGGATTTGGAGCTCATGCAGAAGGTGTGGAGCTAGAGCATCAGGAACTCCCCCATTTGGGAAAACATGAAAGGGAACCCTCCTCGGCCTCACACGGGAGCATGCCAGTAGAGATGACCTGGGGCATGGGTGTGCATCTAAATCTACTTGGAAACCTATCACTTACACTTGGTTTTCTAGTATCTAGATGAAAAGTAGTCAACAAGCTAATTTAAGCAGTAGGAAGTAGGAGTAAGTCACATAGCAAGTACATCGATGGTAGGGAAAACATCTTTATTTTTGTTTAGAGGTACCTTTTCAGGTGCATCATCTACACAGAATGTGAGTGCGTAAAATTTCGAACTCACTTCTGGGAGTGGTACCACTTCAGAGACTGTAGGAGTTCAGTACAATACTACTATTGGGACAAATGGAATTACATCTTTTGGTCTGCTTCCAGCTATAGGTGGAGGATTGAGAGGTATAGGTGGTTCTAGTTCCAAGGGATCTCATGGTTCTAGAAGTAAACATAGGAGGTACTAGGATCAGGTGGGTAGGGTCCACACCAACCCTAAAATATTTACATGGAGATGTCTCTTCATCTTCCAGAGTATAGGGTCATAGAATATGCTACTGAACACGTGCACATGTGTGAGATATTGTGGCGTGCAAAAGGGATCACGACTTCTAAGTGCAAGGAAAGCCAATTTGTGACTACATTGCATGGATGCACATAGTTGGTACAGTAAGTTTGACCCTGATCAAACTTGCATAGATTATGCATCATTAAAAGATGCCTTAAAAGATTTCTATATCCCTGACTTTGAGCAGAAGAGTATAAGCACACTCAAGGATATTAAACAAGGCACTAATGAGAGTGTCTGGGAGTATGATGTCTATTTCAAAATGACTTTTATCTAAGACTTTCTTATGATATTTATGCAAGCCAGCATGTGTACAGTGGTTCGTTAGAGGTTTGATCACACCTTTTATAAGGAATTTGTCACATAAGACATATACACTGATCTGTGTGAAGCACTTGAAGCATTTTGTGTGCTAAGGAAGTTGGGAGTATAGAAAACTGGATTCAGCCATTCTTGGAGGCACAGATTACAGCTATGGAAAAGCAGTTGGAGAAAATATCGGAAAATTTGGCACATGAGATGTGCACTTGGATTTGGTGTACAAAATTGTGAAGTGGAAGGGCACACCAAAGATAGTTGTCCCTGTAGAACAGTACATTCATTATTTATATATTGTGAGATATGTCACCTGAACCATGATCTAGTCTCTACCCATTATTACAATGCGTGATAAGGAAAAATGTATCCTGTTATTATAAGATTTTTCATTCCATGACTCGCAATATAGAAGACTGCAAGATTGATTGATCAGATCCATGATGCTATAGATATTGGTGTGTGACAGACAAGTGTATCAAATAACTCTAAAGGTAAGAATGAGCACCAGGATCAGGATCACAATCAAGTGCACTATGAGCAGAATGAGGGGTGTTTTGAAGGAGGTTTTGGCAAAGGGCATGGATACCATGGTGGATTTGGAGGCTGAGGCCATGGTGGTGGATGAGGTGAGTTTCCTCATGGGACGTGCTTTACATGCAGATCTCTTGACCACTATAGGCGCGGATGTAACCAGAATATTACATGTTCTTTCTATGGAAATAATCATAGCTATGAGGAATTCCTAGATCTTATATGAGCATGTTAGAAAGAAGACATAAATAGGAGAACAAAGGTGCAGGGATGGTTAGGATACAACGCACTTTGTAAAATTAGTGGATGCTAAAGTTGGCACCAGAACATGAGGTATTACTTGTAAATATCACTAAATGCATGTTAAAGCTGGCATGCACACTAGGAAGGCATTACCAAAAAATCCTACCATCACTAAAGTGGAGGTCTTACATGCCCAGTACCCAGATCCTACCCATCAGAAGGAGTTTTATCAAGAGACCATGGAGGTCCTTAGAAATATTTAGGGTGAAATACAGTGTTTAAAAGAGCAATCACGGAAGATGGAACAAAAGAAGGCAACAGAGAAGGTCCCATTTGATATTGATGACTTAAGGGAAGTGTGCAAAATGTTGCGCTAGGAGAATATCATTTTGTTGTTAGGGAATTGGTTGAAGGGAAACACTTCGTGCGCAGGTACTGAGAATGGATGACAGATCCTGCATGCAAATCTTCCCCCCATAGCTTAGACTATGACAAGGAAATCACTCTGAATTTTGTTGTCGACGGATGGATCTTGAGTAATATATTGATTGACATAGGTGCAGAAGTAAATGTGTTTACTTTAGATGCATGGGTACAGATGGGGAGACCTACATTACAACCATCTTCTAATGTATTATTTATGGCTAACTGAACTAAGGCCACTCCTATCGGAGTTTTAAAAGATGCATCCATTACTATACAAGGGGCCAAATTCACTGGGGATTTTGAGGTTTTAGCACTTGTAGAAGCAGATAGTTTCCCATATCTACTTAGATGCCCTTGGTGTTACGTAAATAATGTTGATATTACGGTTCAACAAAGGGATATATCAGTTTTGAGAATAAGGAGGAAAGAGTTATTATCCCTTTATAGATGGAAAATCTATGTTGCCCTATGTTGAGCCTTTGAGTGAGGAAGACCTGAATAGGATTTTTGTACCCGCCATCCGGGATCCAGAGGCATTCTCGAGCCATCTAAAGAAGGAATCCTTCAGTGGGAAGATGCACAATCTATTAGTGACACTACAAGTATTGCTTGTGATAATTGGGCTCATGGTACTTATGAGTTGGTAGGCCACAAAGTAAGGAACACATTTACATGGAAAAGTGGGCCTCGCTCTATTAGAAGAATAGGTAACAACCCTATAACCTATAGTACACTAGAGAAGAAGACCCTACAATCTTCCTGGGTGCCATGGAGGATTAGTGGATAGACCAAGTTGAGAGAATAAATATGTTAGCATGTACCTTGCGCGGGACAGCAGTGTGCTAGTGGGTGGTTCACAAAGATAATCTTGTAGAATGGAATGAGGTCAAGATCACTCTAACAACTTGGTTTTTAATAATCAATGCACCTACTCAAATATTCACTTATCATGGTAATCAACCTGTTTAGCACTATGTTCAGAAGTGTGAGAGAGACTTTAGACAGAGGGGCAGAAAGCTTTCCACCTTCACTCTAGGTGCACAAATTTTATTCCACTTTACAATCCTGTGCACACGCTTGGTATGTATATGCGGAGCTACATAGAGAGACTAGAAATTGTCAGGATTTGATTGTAGGTATGGCCCAAAATTTTGATTACTTCTCTACTAAACCTCCAGTAGAAGAGGCATTAAGGGTTATAAAGTAGTTAACTATGTGAGACAGTGAAAAGGCGGAAGAACTCATTCAAGATTTATTTGATAAAAATAAATTAGGAGCACATTTTTCTCAATAAACAGAGACATATGCCACGCCATGTTACTTCCAACACTTGCACTTGCTTTGAGAAAGAAAAAGGGAAGATGCTCTATATAGTGGACGATGAAGAAGTAGAAGAATTAGATATAAAATATTGAACAGGTGCATGCAAGGTTTTGAATATTGTAGATAAGAACACACACACATATCATGAAACTATGAATATAAAGAAAGTGAACATTGGCACAGATACTGAACCTAAGGAGGTCATAATTGGGGATTATTGGTCTAACTCTGAAGTGGAAAAAATCATAGAGTTACTATGAGACTTTCAGGACTTATTTCCTAGGGGATACCATGAATTAAAAGGTGTGCATGAATCATTAGGATGAATATAAATCTTAAGGAAGGTGCATAGACGGTTAGGAAGAGACCCTACAGAATGAACCTCAACTTGCACGTAAAGGTCAAAGAAGAAATTGACAAAATGTTGAAGTCTCGAATCATCAAACCCCTAGACGAAGCAAAGTGGGTTAGCCCCATGGTTATCAGTATAAAGAAAGATGGTTAGATCAGGATTTGTGTAGATTACAAAGAACTGAATGCCACATGTGTGATTGATCCCTTTCCTACACATTTCACATAGGAGTTATTAGAAGGCATTATAGGGTGCGAGATCTATTCTTTTATAGATAGATTCTCTAGGTATCATCAGGTTTAGATTGCACAAGAGGATCAAGAAAAAATAGCCTTCACCACTGAATGGGAATTTTTGCATATACTATGATGCCCTTTGGTCTGAAAAACATTCCTGCTGTATTTTCGTGAATAGTTGTTCAAGTATTATAGGATTTTATTCATCTTTTCTGGCAAGTTTACTTGGATGATTGGACGGTTTATGGGCTTGTTAAGGATCATTGTGAAAATTTGTGCTTAATGTTCGATAGGTGTAGATAGTTAAGAATCTCTTTGAACATCAAGAAGTACGTATTTTCTACATCATTTCACACTTTGTTAGGGAACATCATCTGTAAGGAAGGTTTGTTGGTCGATCCAGCTAAGGTTGTAGTTATTATCGACTTGGAAAAGCCTACCAGTCAAAGTGAGGTGCATAGATTCTTAGGTCACACTGGGTATTATAGAAAATTTATCAAAGTGTATGCTAAGGTTTCTGCACCCTTGGAAAAGTTACTAAAAGGAAAAGGGACATTTTATTGGGATTTCCCTTGTGGGACCAACTGTTTCATGTACAAGTGGACGCTTCTGGCATGACCATTGGTGTGGTGTTGGCTCAGCCTAGAGAATCTATTATCGATCATCCTATATGTTTTGATAGTAGAAATTTGACCCCTGCAAAGTAGAATTATAGAACTACTGAGTGCGAAGACTTTTCAATGATCGATGCACTACATGAATTTAGATAGTTCCTACTAGTAACACCATTTATATTCTATACCGATTACATGACATTGAAATACTTGGTAAGTAATCCCACCTTAGAGGGGGAATATGTTGATGGGTGCTCTTATTCCAAGAATTTGATTTTATAGTTGTGGTAAAACCAGGGAAAATTAATTCTAGACTAGACCATTTATCAAGGATACCATCAGGAGAAGACGTGTAAAAAACTTAAGATACAAGGCTAGATGCATAGTTATACAGGTTACATCGCGTGTGATGTAGCCTAGAATTTACCAAGAATAACGTAGGTGCACTGGCACATCACTCAACCTAGACTGAGTGCTCACCTGAAGCACACAAAGGTACCAGGCCCCTCCTTAGAGTTACTTGTGTAGGATGTGAACATGATGAAGAGTTAATGCATTCTAATTCATAAACAATATAAACTTTCCACAAAGCATGTTCTAGCTCTAGATCTAAAATAATAATGAATTAAGCAATACATATAATGAAGCCAACCATGTAAGAACTAGTTTCAGTCATATTAACACCATTGTTCACCCAACACACTCCATTATATTAATATATAATAAAAACAAAAGCTTATTCCAATAAGTAGTATCATAAGTTCATGCACGCATCAAATCTGGCAGCATAACTCCACAATAACTCATACATAATACCCTTTAATCTACACAAATTACTACATATTTATAAGGGTGGGGACTTTCCCTTTACCACTTACATAATTCCCAAAATAGGCCACATGCTGAAAATAGCCATGCGCCTTTACAATAATAGACACACATGCAAGTGCGCTAATAATAAATCCCTTCTATTCAAATGGTAGTGGTAATCCTATTATTAACTGGAACTTGTGCAAAGTTCTTAGTAGAAACTCTTCCAAAAATAGCATTTGTGTGCCACGCAAGTATCCTTCTAGTTGTGTGCCCCACATGCTACCTCAAAAAATAGCCCGTAACCATGAAAATGGCTAATTCGAGTTTCATTCCGTCTTTCATGCACGCTACCTTCCCTATCCTTCTACACATTCAAATATGCCTTGTTATTGCATATGAATCTTTTTTGTACCTTCTTCTTAGTGTCATACTTAGTTAGCTCAACATTACCCCACACTAAATTACATTTCTGTCCCGTCAATGGTTGCCTTTTGATATCTAAATAATAAAGAATGGGAATGGAAGGAAAGTAAAGAATTACTATATAAAGAATGAATTTTTATCCTGCAATATCCTCTATTTCAACTAGAAGAATTAACTCTAGATATTCTTCTTTGATTTTAGCCTCTAAGGCATGCTAATCATTTAGTGTAGCTTATGTCTTTCATAGAATATCCGATTCAATAGACTCTAACTCATCTTGTGCAATCTCTTCCTTCTCGTTCTATAATACTAGAGCAATGTTGGACATTGCAGTTATCATTCCTTCCAGATAATCCATCTTCTACGCTATAAGCTTCCTAATTTCATCTATCCTTTCCTTATGGGGGTCTTGGGCTACTGTGAGGGCCTCATGATTTTACTTGACTAGTGCCAATCTCTCTACGTGCCCCAAATTTTCATCCTTCATTGCATTCATAAATTCATTATCTTATACCATTGTCCTAATTCTGATGACTGCTTCTAGAGATGCACATATATCCAATGCCTGATTTGCTTTCTTCAGCTCTTCCTACAAAGTCTAGAGAAATGCCTTGTAAGATGAAATTTTTATAGCCACTGAAGCCCTTGCTTTCTCTACTTTTTGCTCAAGGTCCTTTGGTGCTGACATCCAAATTAGTCCATCCTCAAGCACCAAATTAACCAATGTGCGCATATAATACATAGCCAAAGGAAACTTCTTAGGTACCTTTGACTCTAGGTGCAACCTTGCTTTTAAGACATAATCTCCAATTTTTTCTGCCATACTTTTGAATGCCTCATTCTTCTTCTCGTCCAAATCCTTCTCTCCTTTTAGACATGTTATTTTGGCATCTTTGGCCTTTTTTTCTTCTTGTAGTGCTCTAATGGTGACATCCTATCAAAGTTCCTCCTCGCCACCTCTATAGATAATTTCACCAATGCATTACTCACATACTCAATAGACATAATAGTGGGTTTGATAGTTATGTTCCTGTTTTGTAGCACCTTTTTCATTCTTCTTGACACAAAGGACTCTTCGCATACATGAAAATCGGGCTCATCCATGTGAGTTTTCATGGACCAGGAAAATTATTTCCTCATGCACATGGTTTCCATGTCTATTTCTATCAACTCCCATACATATAATTCCTTGAGGCCTACTGTATTCTGGAATCGGGTGCAGACAATCTTACCTGTGTCCTTTTCATAGTTCATATGCGGAAGATTGTATTCTTTACTTTTTCACTTCGTTCTTGGTGCTTTAGGTACCTGAGCACCAAGGTTTGGAGTTGGATATTTGAATGTTCTGAGTGGTATCATGTTTTGGTTCTCCTTCCCCTTTATCCTTTATATCTTAATCCCTAGGTTCTTCCATTTCTTCTGGCTATATAGGGGATCAAGGCGTGATCTCTCCAAACTCCTCCACCTCCTCATTCAAGATGGTTTCTAAGTCCTCTTCTTCTCCTTGTACCTGAGGTGGGGTACCTATGTGCTCAGTCTCCATTCTATCTGTGGGCTACCTCTGGCCTCTATGTTCTAAGCCACCACTATCTTCCTACTCTTCTTCCTCATCATCTACCTCTATAGCTTATGTGGGCTTTGGGGTTGGCACATTCTCCACTGTATGCTTTCCCTTACGTGGCCCTTGGAGCATGAACTCATTATCCACATATTTGTTACTCTCCAACTCAGGGTTAAGTTGAAGGTATATGATTGTTGCTCTAATGTGCTCAATTGCCAAGATTACAGGCTTCATGCTTATAACGTCTGAAATAAGACTCTTAATATAGCCAGTCCTGCCTGGATATACGTATGTCTTTCTTAGAGTTTGTTAGTCATAGTCTACCTTGTATACAATAAAATTTAGATGGTGTGCAATAGTCAAATGGTGGAATGATTCCTGGAAGTATCATGTTGTGAAGGCATATGGCAGTTTGCATGATGTGATCCATGTTCCATCCCTCATAGCAAACCACGCGATGCATAAGTGCTACTACACCACGAACTGTACTACCTTGCCAACTACTGAAGTTAGCTCCTTGGAGATGCACCAATCCTCTTCAAATGCCATGCAAATTCAATCGTACCACATCTCCAACCTTTGTTTAAACAGACCACTCATTGACCCTTCACATAAATACTTGTCAAACCTTTCTACCAGGGACCTGTTGTACCCGGGATATTCCCAAATCTTGTTCTTTGGCCCATCAGGCACTCTAATTTCCATAAATACAAGAGACAATAAGATAGTACCAAAATTGATTTTATCACCTATGCGTACTTCCTCAATGATGGTTTATGCATTGTATCCTTCTATGTTATAGACTACTGCTTGAGATATCTTCCTCGTGACATGGAGCCACACTGTATTCACATTCGACCATCTCTCTTGATTATTCAACTTGGTCACTAGATGCGCAACTGCTTTTACTACTAGGTACTTCTTCATCTTATCAATGTCCATTCCATGCACACCCTTTGTGTACCCCAACTCCTTCCATGTTTCCATGATTGTTGCTTTATCAGTTAGGTCACTAGCCATGTTTGCCCTTATGCCTTTTAATCCTGTCAATGTCGAAATCAAGGCTGTTGTAATCCTTACCCTTCGTCTAGAAAAATAGAATAAGTTCTCATGGACTCTACTCATAAGCCACTTGTATAGAGGTTCATACTTGCCAAAATATGGGAGCTCACATAACTGATAGAATCCCACTTGTTTTAATAGTTTCTCCCCAACATCATTATACACTGGCATATCTTCTGTCGTGTGCTTGTTATTCTTTGTACTCAACAACATGTCTAATTATTTCTTGTTATCAGAAGTGTGGTGGTTGTAATCACTCACCTTGTAGTTGTGCATGTGGGAAACCCACTCTTGCATGATTATCACACCCTATGGATACTATATCTCAGAGAAATTACTCTTGGGAGAAATTTCAACTTCTGTTTCTACTTTCTTCTTTCCTTTGGCTCTTGTGGCAAGTTCTTTCTTTAATGTCATCTGAAAATCTCAACTTTCTGTCCTCTATAGTGAGCTAATCAAAACCCTAGCTTGAATATACATGCCATAGTTTGAAACCACGTGCCATAGCTCTTTCCCAATGCATATGCTTGACTCAAACCCTTCACCAATGGGGGCACAAGCTTCTTCTGTTCACAAATCTGCTCTCCACGTCTGGTTGCACACTCTTCACACCTCAATATTCTTCACTCGGCTTGGTCACACGTAGCTCGTTCAAATTATTGCAATCAAAAAGGTGAAAATGAACTTGCATCACGTCCTTATATATATTTTCAAAAAGTTAGTGCATTTATTACTCCTTCACCTACCAACAATCCTCTCACTAAATGACCATTTTCACACTTTCTACACGGTACATCCTTGCACTCAAAATATAACCTTCTAGCGAAACTTCCTACCTTCTAGCCACATTGACTTCTCTTTAGCACACTTTAATGTGCTTGAGCACCTCACCACTATGTCGTCCCTCGCTAGTCTTCATGGCCTCTAATTACCTCGCATTATACTTGTTCCTTCATTTATCTCCATCTATGGTCCTTGTTTAGAAGCAATATCCTTTCTAATAACTCTCCCAACTTGAATAACACCTATAGCAATTTGTTCCTTTATGTGTACCCATTTGTCAATAGCCACCCCACACAAATGGTATGTGCATTCCTCTACACATAAAAAATCTTAAAATGGTAATTATCTTCCAGTGCGCATATGCACTTATTATACAAAACACCAACTAAAATGACAAAGCATAGCGACGAATAAGGAAACACATTAAGGGAATACATAAATGAAAATCTAATGTAAATGGCAACACTGCCTTATTACAAACACCAAGAATACTTATTTATAGTAGGGCTTCAGCCTACTCCCATTAAAGTAACTGGGTAACCGTATTCCATAAAGTGTATCTAACTAGAAAATGCTTATTTCAAGTATGTGAGTGATAACATATGGTCCTAACCAATGTAATTTAAGTTTTCCTGGATGGCACAGAAACTTAGAGTCATAAAGAAGAACCATATGTCCAATCTCAAACTTTTTTTCCCTAATGTGCCTATCATGCCATACTTTCTGCCTAGCCTTTTCTTGCTTCTGACTCCATCGCGCTATTGCTCGTTGCTCATCCAACTTGATAAAATTTTCAATTCATTCCTCTAATGCTTTCTCATTAGCTAGACCTCCAACACACAATACGTAAAGAAGGTAACATGAATTCCATATGAAGAAATTTTTCTGTGCCAAACACCAATTAAAAGGGTGTGGCCTTGTTCAACCAGTTGTATGTTGTTCTATATGCCCAAAGCACGACAAATTTTTTATCATCCCAATCTTTCCTTCCAACATCACAATGTTTTATCAATGTTTGGCTCAAAATCTTGTTAAAATCTTCACCAATCCCATTTTCCTGAGGATGATATGGTGTAGTCTTATGGTGTACAATCATGAACTCATCCAATAGAATTCTGATTGTCTCATTCAGAAATGTGTGCCCCTATAAATGGTCAAACTCAACAGGAATCCATATCTTGTAAGAACATTTTCCCATAAGAACATGGATGCTTTAGCTGCTATATAATCCTTTTTTGGTGTTGCTTCTTCCCACCTTGTGAGATAATATGTGTAAGTGATGATGTAGCGTGATCCAGTCCTACTCGTGGCTGATGAAATAGGACCCACAAAGTATATAACCCATTTCTCAAATGGCTCTACACTAGGAATAATTCTTAAAGGTATTTCATCTCTTTTCCCAGGTTTACCAACACGTTGATAGTGAGCACATGCCTTATAATAAGGCTTTAAAATCCTTGTAGAGGGTCTCCCACCATAATCAAGTGAGTAGAATCTTACACGCACTGGTGTTACCTATATAGTACCCACCTCTAATACCACCATGAGCCTCTTCCATGATATATGTGCACTCATGCTCCAATACACACTTTTGTAGTACTTCAGCTCAACCTAACTTGTATAGGTCACCACCGATCAACATAAAAGGTGTTGCGTGAATTGCAAGTTGTTTCTTCTTTAAGGATTTTAGTCCTTTTAGTGACATACATGTGCACAAAAAAACAACAATATCCTCCAAGTCTGAAGGCACACGATGTAACCTATATAACTGTGCATTTGACATTGTATCTTATATTATTTGCACTTTTTCTCCTGACTGTATCCTTGATAAATGGTCAGGGCCATAATTACTTTTCCCTTGTTTTACCACAACTATAAAATCAACTTCTTGGACTAAGAGAACCCATCTACATAGGAACCCTTGTAAGACATAATTATTTACCAAGATTTTCAATGCTATGTGATCGGTATAAAATAGAAATGGTGTTGCTAGTAGGTACTATCTGAATTTATGTAGTGCATAGATCATTGACAAGGCTTCACGCTCAGCAGTTGTATAATTGTGCTCTGCAGGGGTCAGCTTTCTACTAGAAAAACAAATGGGATGATCTATAATACCTTCTCTAGGTTGATCTAACACCACCCCAATGGTAATGCCAAAGGTGTCCACATGTACATAAAATAGTTGGTCCCATGAGGGAAAGCACATAATAGGTGTTGTAGTAAGTTTCTCCTTCAATGTCTCGAATGCGCACTACTATGGTTCCCCCCAATAAAATGTCCCTTTTCCTTTTAGTAACTATTCCAAGGGTGCGGCAATCTTAGCATATCCTTTGATAAATTTTCTATAATACCCAGTGTGACCCAAAAATCCGCACACCTATCTATGACTGGTAGGTTATTTCATGCCGTTAATAACTGCGACCTTAGCTGGATCGACCAACAAACCTTCCTCGTAGATGATGTGCCCTAACAAAGTGGAAAATGGTGTAGCAAATATGCACTTCTTGATGTTCAAAGAGATTTTAAACTATCTACATCTTTCAAACATTAAGTACAAATTCTCACAATGATCCTTAAAAATTCCATACATCATCCAATCATCCAAGTAAACTTGCAAGAAAAGATGAATAAAATCCTGGAATGCTTGAACAACTATTCGCGAAAATATTGTAGACACATTTATCAAACCAAAGGGCATCACATTATATGCAAAACTTCCCCATTCAGTGGTGAAGGTTTTTTTTTCTTGATCCTCCTGTGTAATCCAAACCTGATGATACCCAGAGAATCCATTTGTAAAAGAATAGATCTTGTGCCTGAAAATTCCCTCTAATATTTCCTTGGTGAATGCTTTATGAAAAGGATCAATCACACATGCAACATTCATCTCTCTATAGTCCACACAGATCCTAATCCGACCATCTATATTTATATTAATCACCATTGGGCTAATCCATTATGATTCCTCCAGGGGCTTGATGATTTCAAGCTTCAATATTTTGTCAATTTCTTCTTTGACCTTTTCACACAAGTTGGGGTTCATCCTGTAGGGTCTCTTCTTGACTCTTTGCACACCTTCCTTAAGGTTTATCTTAATTTCTCCTAATGATGCATGCAATCCTTTCAATTCATGGTAGCCCCCAAGAAATAAATCTTGAAAATCATGGAGCAACTTCACTATTTTTACTATTTCAAATTCAGACCAATAATCTCCAATTATTACCTCTTTAGGTTTAACAGTTGTACCAATATTCAATTCCTTGGTCCTTCTAGGTTCATGATAGGCGCATGTGTTGTTATCTACACTATCTAAGAACTCACGTGCACCTGTTGAATGATCTATATCCAGTTCTTCAACTTTTTCATCATCAACTATGTAGACCATCTTCCCTTTTTCTTTCTCAAAGCAAGCACACTTAAATAGTGTGGCATCTATCTCTGTTCCTTCAACACAACACACTCCTGAGTCGTTTACATCAAATAACTCTTGAATGAGTTCTTCCACCTTTGCACTGTCTCCCACAGTTAACCACTTTATAACCCTTAATGCCTCTTTTACTGGAGGTTTAGTAGAGAAGTAGTCAAAAGTATGGACCATACCTATAATCAAATCTTGCCAATTTCTAGTTTCTCTATGTAGCTCTGCATATACATACCAAGCACGTGTGCAGCCTTGTAAAGTGGAATATACATAACAAGTGCATGCACAAATTTAAAAAAGGAGGTAAAGCTTCTTACCCCTTTGTCCAAAGCCTCTCACATTTCTGAATGTGGTGTTGAATAGGTTGTTTACCATGATATGTGTAGATTTGGGTTGGTGCATTTCTCCTAGAAAACTGAGTTGTAAGAGCAATCCTGACTTTATTCCATCCTACAAGATTATCCTTATGAACCACCCACCAGCACGATGTTGTCCCATGCAGGGTATATGCTAGCATAATTCTTCTTTCCAACTGGTCTATCAACTATTCTTTTATGGCGCACAGGAATACAATATCGTCTCCTTCCCTAGTGTATCAAGGTTCGGAGCTGTTACCTATTATCCTGATGCAATGAGGTTTACTATTCCACGCAAATCTGATCCTTACTTCACACCCTACCAACTCATAAGTACCATGAGTTGAGTTATCACAAACAATACTTGTAGTATCGCTAATAGATTGTGTATCTTCCCACTAAAGGATTCCTTCTTTAGATGGCTCAAGGACATCTAGGTTTTGAATGACGCATACATAAATCCTATTCAAATCTTCCTCACTCAAAGGATCAACATAGGAAAAAAAAATTCCATCTGTTAAAGGAATAATAACTCTTTCCTCCTTGTTCTCAAAATTGATAAATCCCTTGTTGAATCGAAGATCAAAATTATTTGTGTAACACCAAGGGTGTTCAAGCAGAGCTGGGAAAGTATCTACTTCTACAAGTGCTAAAACCTCAAAATACCCAGTGAACTTGGCCCCCTGTATAGTAATGGATGCATCTTTTAAAACTCCAATAGGAGTGTCCTTAGTTTGATTAGCCATAAATAATACATTATAAGAGGGCTACAACGTAGGTCTCCCCATTTGTACCCATGCATCAAAAGTAAGCACATTTACTTCCATGCATGTGTTAATCAATATATTACTTAAGAGCCATTTGTTGACAACAACATTCAGAGTGATTTCCTTGTACTAAGCTATGTGGGGTAAGATTTGCATGCAGGATCTTCCATTCATTCTTAGTACCTACATGCGGAGTGTTTCCCTTTAGCCAATTCCCTAACAATGGAATGATATACTACTTGTGCAACATTTTGCACACTTCCCTTAAGTCATTAATATTGTACTAGACTATTTGATTGCTCCTTTAAACATTGTATTTCACCCTGAAGATTTCTAAGGGCCTCCATGGTCTTTTGATAAACCTCCTTTTGATGGGTAGCATATGGGTACTGGTCATGTAAAACCTCCTCTTTAGTGATGGTAGGCTTATGTTGTAACGTTTCTTTGGCGCATGCCACTTCAACGTGGGTAGTGATATTTATAGGCAATACCTCAGGTTCCAGTTCCAATTTGGGCATCCACTGATTTTACACAACGTGTTCTATCTAACCATCCCTGCACCTTTTTTTCTTTTTTATGTTGCTTACTAATATGCTCATATAAGTCTGGGAATTACTCATAGTTATGATTCTTTCCATTGAAATAACATTATTCTAGGGACATTCGTGCATGTAGTGGTTAGGTGATCCACATGTAAAGCATGTTCCACAAGGGAATTATCCTCATCCACCAACATGGCCTCAACCTCTGAATCTCTCACGGTATCCTCGACCTCTGCCACGTCCTTCATCAAAGCGCCCCTCATTTCGATCATAGAGCGCTTGATTGTGATCCTGATCATGGTGCTCATTCTTTCCTTTAGAGTTATCTGATACACTTATCTGTCACACACCAATTTCTATAGAATCATGGATCTGACCAATGAATCTATAGTCCTCTGTATCATGAGTCATGGACTGACCAATCTTACAATAGCATGATACATTCTTCCTTATCACATATTGTAATAATGGGAAGTGGCTAGCATCATGGTTTAAATCATTATCTCATAGTAGACATTAGGTGCAAACTTCTACACTCACTTTGGTGTCATTCCCCTTTCCTTCTAAAAGCATAATATTAATATAACCCCACCCCTTACTTCTATATCTCTTATTATCTTATCATACCTATATGGGGCCCTATCTAGAGTCTTATTGGGACATTTATTACTAATCATGTGTTAAACGGATGCTAATTAAATTTGAAATGGAATGGATGTCCGTTTAGGATAGATCGAGGGGGATGGTTTAGATATATACTTAGAATCAAGAATCAATACTAAAATGTCCAACTAAAAATGGTATGACCATGTAAGACATGCAATAAAACCCTAAACGCGTGTTATACACATAGAAAAGCCTACCAAACTAGGCTAAAATACAATTTAAAAGAAAATGACTTTTTTTTAAATTATCCTTTTAATTTTTTTTTTGGCCTATACACCTCACTGATCTAATCTCTCAAAACGAAGGTTATAATTTTGAATCACGTAGGAGGTGGGATATTTATGCATTATAATGTGAGCAGAAATAAGTGCCTTCTACATACTCACAGATACATAATATTCTCATAAACTACCTTATAAACCTATATATCTCATATTTAAAGGTACATCTTACATACTCGAAATATAAGGGGATCCCATATAATTATATTAACAAACTTGTAAACCTAAAAAAAGAATCCCACATCATAGGCCTTTCCTTTCATATTTTAAAAATTAAAAACAACATTATCAGCATTTTTTTCTTATTTGGAAAATATTAAGACAAATTTCTTTTCATTGACCTTCAAACCATCTATGGAATTTCCCCAATAAATGTATATAAACCTACAAAACCCTAAAACCCCAAAAATGTGGGCACAATCCAGAAACAGTAGCAGATTTGTTTTCATCATAATTTAATTCTAAAGAACTTTTTAGGATAACAACCCTAATTATTTACATGTTATAATAGCATAGGACTGTGAAGATATCAACCTCTACATTTCAAGTGTAATTTTCTATCTCGTTTTAAAATATCATGTTCTCTCCGAAATACTTGGTATTTTTTTCAAACAACTAGAGAATTTTCCAAAACCCCATATATTTTTCTTTCCAAAACCCAATTTTGTTTTTTTTTTCAAAATTCTAGTCCTTTAAATGAATATAGTAGTAGGCTCCTATGAAATATACATACTGGGATGGAGCCTTGATTAAAAAAAAAGGAGTAAAATAATAAAAACAATGAATATGATGAACTAGAAGAAGAACTCAGTCATTCCCTAAACCTTGTTTTCACCTATCATGCACACAAGGGTCCCATCAAGACCCGAGCCATGGCAAGACCTGTGCTAGTAACAAGTGACATGGATGAAACCATCAAGATATTTGAAATGGCCTAGAACATTGAAGGGGGGTCTCTCCTCCAACACAACAATACAATAACAAGCCTTTGTTTTTATGGAGACGAGTGCTATGGTAATAATTCTATCATTATTTATTACCATGGAAATTTATTTGAGTGGATCTCAGGATGGCACAATTTATATTTGGGATTCCGATATGTAGGTCCACTTGAAGACCATGAAATCCCACAATAAGGGTGTCAATAATTTGTCCATACTCCCTTCTAAGATATTGGCTCTCTCTGTTGGCAGGGATTGTTGTTTATACATGTTTAATTTAGTTAAGGGAAGATGTAAATTTACTCAAAAATTGCAAGAGGCTACTCTTATTGAATTTAATTCTAATACGAAGGATAGTTATTTTGTGGCTATTGAAAATATGGTGTTATTTCACAATGTAGAAGATGCAAAGCTGTTGTATTCTGTACAACATGGAAAGAGGGTGAATTACCTTGCTCTGTATAAGGTATGTGTAAATTTTCAATTTGATTTTGATTTGCATATAAACAAAGAGAAATTAGTTTTCTTCACTTTTTATCTTGTTAAATCTTATGCTATTTTGGTTTGGTAAATCTTGATTCACCTTTCAAGTGTCTTCCATGATGCATGATACCCTTGGATCAAACGTAAATATTTTGATTTTGATGAAAACTTTGATTTATGAAAAATCATTATTGGATAACAACAATGTAAACTAACATCAGCATTTAAATTAACATCAAACTCATTAACAATCATTAAATGAAAGGTGATTCCAATATTCCATAGTTATAAGGAGACAGACATGAGGAGACAATGGGAAAGTACTCACAAAATGGAAAAACATATATAGATATGTAATTAGATATAGACCAAGAAAAATACTGATAATTTTTTTTAAATAAAGATATTATATGTGAGACAAGAAAATTACATTGTATTTCATCATATAGATGTAAGACAAGAAAATTATATTGATAATTCATCATATATAGTGTCAAGAGTACAACATATATTTTTTAAAAACTTGTTATCCAAAATTCACCCCCCAGGGTAAATTTGATAACATGCATCAGAATATTCAAGTCCCAGGCAAGTAGATTGATTCAAAGCCCAAAATCATGTTTTCTAGGGTCCCCTCGACTTCTTTCTAACTCTCTTGTCCAAGAAGAAAACCCAACGAGTTAGAAAGGGTGAAAAAATTGCAAGAAAACCAAGCTTGGGCCGGAAAAATGAAGAAAATTGGCTAAGTCCTAGTCCAGGCAGTCCAGGACAGTTGGGACATCGGGGCACGAATCGGCCGAAAATCCTCCAGGTGGTCTGCGCAGCACTTGGGACAGTTCGGACATCGGGACGCGCGGGACATGGAAAGCTGAATCGGCCGAAAGCAAGGAAAAAATTGTCTAAGTCTTTTTTCAGATAGTTTGGGACATTTGGGACAAAGGTACGCGGAGGATGCGAACCGCCCCGAATCGGGTGGGCCGGAGATATTTGTCCAAGGCAATCCGAGATAGTTGGGACAAAAGTGTGTGGAGGACGCGAACTGGCCGGTTCGTCCGAAACAGAGGAATTTTGTCTGGGACATCTAGGCCAAAAGTACGTGCAGAACGTGAAGAGCCGAAAGAGCCGAGAGCGAATGGAAATGTGCCACGTGTCTTCACCGTAAACTGGAACAAGGAATCCCGAATCAGGCGGCTCGGAGGAATTTGTCCCAGGCAGTTTGGGACAACCGGGCCAAAGGTACGCGAGGGACCCAAAAAGCTGAAAGGCCCGCGGATGAATCAGGAAGTGCCACATGTCAAGGGGAAAATGACTCGAAGAATTTGCTAAGTGTTGGCCTAAAATTTCAAAGGGAAAGGTTTGAAGGGTCGGCCTGAGCCAATAGACACAGGACACGTGTCCTAAGGCGGGGGGAGTTCGGGGCTAGGAAAAGACTTAGGAAAATTTGACAAAAGTCTTGGGCCAAAAAATTAAAAGACAAGGATGACCCCGCGCCCCTGTCCTCCAACCAGATCACGCCACATGTCCCAAGTGGCGGGTCGCGGGGGGAAAGTGAATTTTTTTCCAAAATTATAAAAACGTCAAAATTTCAAAGGGAAACCCGCGGGAGGTGGAGGAGAGAGAATTGCTCATCCAATCAACATTTGCCACATGGCGTCCGACCAGTGGAGCACGGAAATTTTTCAAAAAAAATTCCAAAGACAAAAAAAGAGGTAAAATTTGAAGATTTTTCCCGCCGATCCATTTTGGGCCGTTTTTTGCCCTAAATCTTCAAACGATCATATCTTTTGATCCAGAACTCGGATTTCCACGTTCTTTATATCATTGGAAATTTGTTGAATTTCTCTACACATTTCCATGGTCAATTTCTAATTTTGGTTTAGTTTGGAGAGAGAAAATTCAAAAAATGGCTCTGGTACGTGTCCATGGCCAGAAATGACATTTCAACAACCAAATTTAATACAGAATGGGTCGCATTCTCCTCCAATTTGGTCAAAAATGATAGGGTATGGGTTTGTAAGGTCCCCCATGCTGATTTAATGCATTTGTAGTCAATGAGGAATGGGCTCCCACATTTTTGTACGTTTTCTCTCTCATGGGCTCGACCCATGCAATGTAAAAGCCAGATTTGGCTCATTTCTTAAGGGAACACTTTTTCTGAACATTAGACTTCTTCTTTCACCTGAAAACAAGTGAATTTTGTAAGTATCAGGCCTTTTTCAAGGATTGTAATAGTGTTTATACCTCTTTGATGGTGTAATGCAAGGGATTTTACATGGAAATGACAGTGCAAACTCTGTGAATGTTTTCAGTCCTCTGTTTGTATTGTTTTTACTTCATCTTCAAATCTCTTATTGCATCTTATCATCTTGTGTATGTTTTTGTGTTGCATTTCATGGATTTGTGCTTATTTGTATAAGCAAAAAATGTTTCACTACTCCTTTTGGTGCATCACCATCTTTAGTTTAGTTTCATTTTTGCATTTCTTATCCCTGTCTCCTTACAATCTAGGGTAGAATTAGGATTAGAACCTCTACAGTTGTGTGAAATATAGATCTAAATCAGAGGAGTTTGAGGAACCAGCCTCTATTCTGGAGATTCCTCTCTCATTTTCACAAGTCCCACACTTGGAGAGAGGTTTCCATGTTGTGCAATCACACTGGATGCTAGTATGATCAAACTAGAAATCTGATCAACATCCAGGGGTGCTGTGATTCTGCAACAACAGTTTTGGCATGCCCGGTGGGACACTAGAGGTCTCATTTTTATTGCAGCAAAGTTGATGTGCATCTGCTGCAATTTTCTTGCTTGAAAAAGAGCTATTATTTGCATATCTGGCGACTCCAAGGGGAAGAATCAACTGGTTTCAGCAGTGCAGGCCTGAAAACTCATGAGAAGAGTCACCACAAGGTCAAGAGTTAGAGAAGAAGAAGTGCTATTTGAATACCTGCAATTATCTCCAAGAAGAAGGCAAAGAGGAAGAAGGATTCAAAGGTCTCCATCTCCACCAAATAGAACTCTCTCAACTCCTCCACCTGGTAGGCCTTTCATTCAGTCAACAAGGGTTTTAAGACCAATTAGAATGGCACAAAACAACCCCTATGTCAACTTCACAGGCAGCAGCCCACTTGCCCTCAATGCACAACATCCAATTCCTATTGCAGCCTTGAAGAACATTTCCTACTTCACTGGAGAAAATCAGACTACTCCAGGTGATCATGTTAAAGACATTGCTAACCTTTGTGCAATTCATGAAATCAATGAGATGCAAGTGGCTGTCAAGTTACTGGCATCTTCATTCAAGGGTAAAGCATTGCAATGGTTTAGGAGCCTTGGAGCTGGTTCTATCACAAATTGGAATCAGCTGTGTATAGCACTTCATGAGCAATTTGGAGAAAAGGGAGACAACTTGTCTCTTTTGGAGCAACTGACAACCATCAAGAGAGCTCCCAATGAGCAGCTGACCGATTTCAACTTCAGATTTCAAAAGACTTGGGAGAGAATTCCAGTGGCAGTCAAGCCAACAGCAGAAGGTGCTTTTCTCTACTATCTCAAAGCTCTAAATTCTGATATTTCTATGTTGATTCAGTCCATGGGAGGCATAACTATCCCTATGGCTTATAGCATTGCCATTAGGGCTGAAAATTGTTTGATCCAAGCTGGCAAACTTGCCCCTAGACCTCCCATGCCACTGTTTCCAAGTTTAGAGAGTCCAAACACCAATCAAGCACCTAATTTGGCTCCTTCTCCCACTCCTAGAAATCAGAGTTCAAATGAAGCTTCCACTTCATCTCCAAGTGCCCCAAATGAGCTTCAAGAGGTCATGAAGCAATTGCAAAACGTAGGCAATGAGTTGGTTACTCTCAAAAGGCAGCAGGCCCAAGGTTTTAGACCTTCTTATCAGCCCCAAGCTTAGCCTAACAGGCATCCATACCAACCACAAAGGCCTCCTAATCCAGCTGCAAATATGAATCAAACAAGGCCCCCTGCCAATAGACCATTTCAGCCCTATAATCCAAATGCCATATCTGCCTCTAAGGCATTGGTGCCAACACAAAACAACATTGCCCAGGAGTATGATTGGTGTTTTCCATGCAATGAGCCTCATAACCAATCCATGTGCTTCAATGGTGCTTTGAATCAAGCATTAATGGTGACAACTACTGGTGTGGAGGGTGAGGGCAGTCAAGGAAACAACCAACAACAAGAAACATTCCAATAGCAATCAGCCCCAAATGACACCACATTGGTAAATTGGCAAGTAGAGGATTTTTGTGGCATGAACCAGGCAGTTTCTCAAGGTGTTGCAGCCAACACAAGGTCAAAAAGGAGGAATTTGGGTGAAGAACAACCATTAGCCCCAACCAATCCACAACCTTATATGGTTCCACAAGTGGTTGGCAAACAAAATCCGGTTGTAAATGCACAAGGGCAGCCAAGAACAGCCCCTAGGCCTACTCAAATACCAGTTGTTGCTGCCCACATGCAAGGAGTGAATGTGCAAACCAAGGGACAACAAAGAGATCCTTCATCACCATTCAGTATCATTGATCAGATGAAGAAGACAAACGTCAATATATCAATGTGGGAATCCCTATCTATCCCAGGCCAAAGAGATCTGCTGCAAGCTGCCATGAAGGACTGGCCAACTTCGAATCAGCAAGTTCAGATGCAAGACAAAGTGCTTACAAATGCTGCCCAGCCTGAGGGAAATCATGGAGGACAGCAAGGTAAAATGTTGAAGCCCCCTCCTTTCTATGTTTCATTGATCATTGGAAATCAGCTAGTGCACAATTGCATGATAGACTCTGGGGCAAGTAGCTCAGTGATGCCTAAACAAATAGCTGATCAGCTAGGGCTCTAGTATGAAACAATATCCAAAGGGGTAGTGCAGCTAGATGGGACAGCAGTAGCAACAGTTGGGGTGATTAAAAACTTGAGTCTTACCTTGCATGCATGTCCAAATGTTGTTGTTTTACAAGATGTATCAGTCATAGACCTTCCACCACTCTTTGCCCTCTGCTTGTCAAGGGACTTCACAACCAAGATTGGAGGATATTTGTCAGCTGATTGGTCACACATGCTATTCAGAATGAGGTATGGAACTAAGGCTATAATCAGGTCAGAACCTATTGCAAACTTCCACATTGAGCCTTACACTCCAAGTCAGATCAATGCCAATTGTTCAGCATTTGATCAAGAAGACCACCCAAGCACTGATGAAGCTGACACTAAGGTTGGAAGCATCCTGGATCTAACTCTTGATGAATGGGCAAACAAGATACATGCATTTGATCCTTATCAAGAAGTGGAAGAATATGAGCTAGGGGTCTATTGCATACACGAAGAAAATCAGCCTATTCCTAGCATCACCAAGCCAAACCACAAAGATGACAATGAGGTATGGCAGCTGTTTTTTGATGGATCAAGGAGTAGACAAGGTGCAGGAGGTGGAGCTATGCTTGTTTCACCTCAAGGAATAAAGTACTATTCAGCTTTTAGATTTCAGTTTGCATGCTCCAATAACATTGCTGAATATGAAGCCTTGGTGCAAGGGATGCATTGGGCAATAAAGAGAGGAATAAAGAACTTGCAAGCCTTTGGTGACAGTGAATTGATTGTAAATCAGGTCAAGGGACAGCATGCTACCAAAAATGATCTTCTCAAGTGCTACAAGAACAGGGTGTGGGACCTCATGGAAGATTTTGAGGGTTTTGGCATCAAATCCATTCCTAGGAAAGAGAATCAAGCTGCTGACAGGCTTGCAGTAGTAGGGGCAGCCTTTGACATTGTGGAAAGCATTCAAAAAGACAAGGTACAGCCAAACATCCACGTGATTGTGAGGCCTTCAGTGCCAGATAACAATGTTAGTTTACAAGTGTTTGAAAATGATCAGCAAATCATCCATTTCTTGCAAGAAGAAGCTGAGTTCTCAGCCAAGAATCAAGAAAGATTGGAACAGCAGTATGGTGACCAAGTGGTACAGCTGAGAACTAACAAGCTGCCCAAGGGACTTATCACTTTGGAGTCCATTTTTAACCCCAATGATCAGTTTAGAAAGGAGAAAGCAAACATTCAGGTCAAGAGAGAGGATTCAGTATCCATCTTGGTAGAAGAGAACAAACCATTGCAAATTGGAAGGATGACAACTGAACAAGAAAGGTATGAGTTCATACAGTTGTGTCAAGAGTTCCCTGACGTGTTTGCTTGGAGCTATGAAGACTTGAAAGGTTTCAATCCCAACTTAGCTCAGCATACCATCGAATTGGATCCAAATACTAAGCCTGTCAGGCAGAAACAAAGACCAGTCAATCCACACATGGAGCCTCTCATGAGGAAAGAATTGGACAAGCTGATTGAGTCAAGGATCATATTCCCAATCAAGCATTCTAGTTGGGTTGCCAACTTAGTTCCAGTCAGAAAGAAGAGTGGAGAGATCAGATTGTGTGTTGACTTCAGAGACTTGAATAGAGCCTCTCTCAAGGACCATTACCCACTCCCTTCCATGGAGCAAATCTTGCAAGTTGTGGCTGGCTCCGAGAGGTTTTCACTACTTGATGGCTACTCAGGCTACAATCAGATTATGGTGAAGGAAGAAGACCAGTTCAAGATAGCCTTCACAACCAAATGGGGAACTTTTGCATACAGGAAAATGCCATTTGGGTTGTCCAACGCTGGTGCTACCTTCCAAAGGGCAATGGACATGGCATTCAAAGGTTTGATTAACAACGTGGTGCTGATTTACCTTGATGATATCACTTTTTTTTCCAAAAATGCAACAGACCACCTCTCTCATTTGAGACAAGTCTTCACAAGGTGCAGGAGATTTGGAGTGTCTTTGAATCCTAAGAAGTGTATCTTTCTTGCACATGAAGGAAAGCTCCTTGGCCATATTGTCTCCAAAGAAGGATTAGCAATTGATCCATAGAGGGTTGAAGCCATAAGAGCACTACCATTGCCAAGCCACAAGAAAGCCCTTCAGAGTTTCTTGGGAAGGATAAACTTTGTTCGGAGGTTTGTCCCAGATTTTGTAGCCCTTGTCAAGCCCATCACCAAAATGTTAAAGAAGAGCATGGCTTTCAAGTGGATAGCAGAAGGCAAGGAGAGTTTTGAAGCAATCAAAGAAGCCATCTCTCAAGCACCAACTCTCATCAACCCAGACTTCTCCAAGGATTTCATCCTCTATGCATTTGGAGGTAATGACACTATTTCTGCCATTCTGGTACAACAGAACAAGGATAATGATGAGCAGCCAATTGCCTTCTTCAGCTGGAGCCTAGATGACTATGAGGTGAGGTACTCTTTTATTGAGAAGCATGTACTTGCAGTAATCAGAAGCTTGAAGAAATTCAAGCATTTAGTCTCAAACAACAAGGTCCAGTTGCTGGTCTCACATGTTGGGGTTAAGGACTTCCTCCTCAACAAGGATTTGAATGAGAAAAGGGCAGGTTGGATCACCCGTGTCATGGAGTATGACATTGAGATCAAGATCACCAAGCTGGTAAGGGGGAAAGGATTGTGTGAGCAGCTGGTTTTGGGGAAGCAAAAAGAAGTATGCAATGAAGAAGAGGTTGTTTTGACAGTCCAGGACAGCCATAAGCCAAGTGGCAATTGAGAAGAAGATAATGCTGCCCCCACTCCTTGCTGGACCCAAGGTATTATACACTTCCTAGGCATAGGCCTATGCCCTCCGGAGATGAACAAGACCCAAAGGAGACACTTCAGATTGCAGGCTGTCCCGTATGCCATTGTTGATGGAGTTTTGTTCAAGAAAGATGTGAATGGAGTGCTGCTGAGATGCATTAGCACAAATCAGATTCAAAGGGTGTTGGAAGAGTTCCATGGTGGACCAGCTGGTGGTCATTTTACACCAAGAGTGACAGCTCTAAAAATCATGAAGGCTGGTTATTATTGGCCTAAGATCTTCAGTGATTGCTATGCATGGATCAAGAGGTGTAAGAATTGTGCATTCTTCACAGGAAAAGAGAGACTTGCTGCCCTTCCATTACATCCAATCTCAGTTGACCAGCCATTCATGCAATGGGGTTTGGACTTCATTGGAGTCATTAATCCCAATTCAAGCCAAGGGCACAAATGGATTTTGACAGCCACGGACTACTTCACCAAATGGACAGAAGCAGTAGCACTCAAAGAGGTAAATGAGTCTAGCATCTTAGACTTTTATGAGGGGATAACAACCAGATTTGGTGTACCTGCTACAATAATCTCTGATAATGCATTGGCATTCATTGGATCTAAGGTGACCGAGTGGGCTGTTAAGAACGGGATCTACCTAAGCACTTCATCAAACTATTACCCTCAAGGTAATGGCCAGGCCGAGTCTACAAACAAGAACTTGTTGAGGATCATTAGGAGGACTCTTGATGAGAATCAGAGGTCTTGGCATACCAAACTGAAATCAGCCTTATGGGCTGATAGGATAACTCCCAAGAGATCCACAGGTAACTCTCCATTCAGGCTTGTCTATGGAAGAGAAGAAATCTTGCCCATGTCACTTGAGTTGCCAACATTGGAACTCATGAAGTAGCTGGAGTTGCTAGAGTTTGAGCCCATGGAGGTGAGGTATGCAGAGTTGATGGAGCTGCAAGAGATCAGAAATCAGGCATCCCAAGCAATGGAAAAGGATCAAGCTTTGATCAAAAAGACCTTTGATAGGAAGGCCAAGGATAGATCTTTTCAGGTTGGAGATCTAGTGTTGAAATGGGATGTGGATAGAGCAAAACCGGGAAGGCATTCAAAATTTGATGCCATTTGGAGTGGCCCATACATGGTCACGAAGTGCAAGAACAACAATGCTTTCCAATTGGCCTCATTGGATGGTGAAGAACTGCAGATTCCAGTCAATGGAATCTATCTCAAGCGTTGCTTCTAGAGGGAAATTTACCACCTTGTAAATATTAGATTAGATTTTCATTCCTCCAAGTGCTTGTGCACATTATTTTGCTGTAGGTTAGTTTTGTTTTCCCTAAGTGCTTTGGCATAGCTTGCTATCCATGGAGATGTTTTACAGTCCTTGCTCCCATCAGGTGATATTCCATCTTCCTCCTTGCACATTCTAAGTCAGTTGGGGTTCTAAACAGAATATTTGATGACTCCATGCCCAATGGACTACCTAAGGCAACTGGTACTTTCATCTAGCAGGCAGATGACCCCGCTGAGTCGCCAAAATTGTTATCCAAAATTCACCCCGCAGGGTAAATTTTGATAACATGCATCAGATTATTCAGTCCTGAGCAAGTAGATTGATTCAAGGCCCAAAATCATGTTTTTTGGGGTCCCTCGGCCTTTTTCTAACTCTCCCATCCAAGGAAAAAACCCAACAAGTTTTAAAAATGTAAAAAAAAAAATTTGCAAAAGCCAAGCTTGGTGTCGAAAAAATGAAGAAAATCGGCTAAGTTCACAGCAGTTGGGACAGTTGGGACGTTGGGGCGTGAACCGGCCGAAAAGCCGCTAGGCAGTCCACGCAGCAGTTGGAGCATCTGGGACAAAGGTACGCGCGGGACGTGAAAAGCTGATTCGGCCGAAAGAGGAAAAAAATTGCCTAAGTCATGTTCATGCAGCTCGGGGCATCCAGGCCAAAAGTACGCGCGGGACGCGGATCGGCCGGTTTGGCGCAATTCAATCCATTTCGGGCGGTTCGGAAATATTTGTCCCAGACAGTCCGGGACAGTTAGGATAAAAGTACGCAGAGGACGTGAACCGGCTAGTTCGGTTGAAACAGAGGACTTTTGTTTGGGACATCCAGGCTAAAAGCATGTGCGGGATGTGAAAATCCGAAAGAGCTGAGAGCGAATGGAAATCTTGCCACATGTCTTCACCGCAAACAGGAACAAGGAAGCCTGAATCGGGCGGTTCGGAGAAATTTGTCCCAGACAGTTTGGGACATCCGGGCCAAAAGTACGCATGGGATGCGAAAAGGTGAAGTGGCTGAAAAGTCCCACGGATGAATCAGGAAATGCCACGTGTCAGGGGGAAAATGACTTGAAGAATTTGCTAAGTGTTGGCCGAAAATTTCAAAGGGCAAGGTTTGAAGGGTCGGCCCGAGCCAATAGACACATGACACGTGTCCTAAGGTGGGGGGAGTTCGGAGCCAGGGAAAGACTTAGGAAAATTTGACAAAAGTCTTGGGCCAAAAAATTAAAAGACAAGGATGACCCCGTGCCCCTGTCCTCTAACCAGATCACGCCACGTGTCCCAAGTGGTGGGGCGCAGGGGGAAAGTGATTTTTTTCCAAAATTATAAAAACGTTTGAAATTTCAAAGGGAAACCCACGGGAGGCAAAGGAGAGAGAATTACTCATCCAATCAGTGCTTGCCACATGTGGCATCTGACCAGTGGAGCGTGGAAATTTTTCAAAAAAAATTCCAAAGACAAAAAAGAGGTAAAATTTGAATTTTTTTCCTGCCGATCCGTTTTGGGCCATTTTTTCCCTAAATCTTCAAACAATCATATCTTTTGATCCAGAACTCATATTTGCACGTTCTTTATATCATTGGAAAGATGTTGAATTTCTCTACACAATTCCATGGTCAATATTTTATTTTGGTTCAATTTGGAGAGAGAAAATTAAAAAAACGGCTCTGGTATGTGTCCATGGCCAGAACTGACGTTTCAACAACCAAATTTAATACAGAATGGGTCGCATTCTCCTCCAATTTGGTAAAAAATGATAGGGTATGGGTTTGTAAGGTCCCCCATGCTGATTTAATGCATTTACAGTCAATGAGGAATGGGCTCCCATGTTTTTGTACATTTTCTCTCTCCTGGGCTCGACCCATGCAATGTAAAAGCCAGATTTGGCTCATTTCTTCCGGGGGGAACACTTTTT
Source organism: Taxus chinensis (assembly GCA_019776745.2). Lineage (NCBI taxonomy): Eukaryota > Viridiplantae > Streptophyta > Pinopsida > Cupressales > Taxaceae > Taxus > Taxus chinensis. The sequence continues at coordinate 497,400,725 of CM034153.1, forward strand.
TGAACATTAGACTTCTTCTTTCACTTGAAAACAAGTGAATTTTGTAAGTATCAGGCATTTTTCAAGGATTGTAACAGGTTTATACCTCTTTGATGGTGTAATGCAAGGGATTTTACATGGAAATGACAGTGCAAACTCTGTGAATGTTTTCAGTCCTCTGTTTGTATTGTTTTTACTTCATTTTCAGATCTCTTATTGCATCTTATCAGCTTGTAAATGTTTTTTTTTTGTGTTGCATTTCATGGATTTGTGCCTCTTTGTATGAGAAAAAAATGTTCACCACTCCTTTTGGTGTATCACCATCTTAGTTTAGTTTCATTTTTTGCATTTCATCTCTGTCTCCTTGCAATCTAGGATAGATTTAGGATTAGAACCTCTGTAGTTGTGCAAAATATAGATCTAAATCAGAGGAGTTTGAGGAACCAGCATCTAATATGGAGATTCCTCTCTCATTTTCACAAGTCCCACACTTGGAGAGAGGTTTCCATGTTGTGCAATCACAATGGATGCTAGTAAACATCAATTTAGAACCTCTGATTTGCATCCAGGGGTGCTGCTGATTCTGCAACAATAGTTCTAAGTGCCTATGAAGTTCATCATGTTCTTCCAAATGAGTTACTAACAAGGAGGGAGGTCTCATAGAAATATCAAGGATTAGTTATAGTCACATCAGAAAATCAAATGTAGAACAACTAAATAAGATCCAGGTTGAGATTAATCTAAATTTTTTAGGTTGACTCCATTTTGAAAAAACCAATGGATGCTAAGGCTACCAATCATCTCATCTAGTAGGCATATGGCAACCTATGAGTCAAACCTTAAAAATGTCTGTCTATATCTATATGTTTACTGCTTTTGCAAAAATATGCATGCAACTTGGTCTTGCCGTGGATGTTGTGATTGATTTGTGTTGCGATAGAGTGCTTTGGTCCAACGCATGCTCGCGAATTGACTTTAAGGCAATACCATCGGCATAAGGAGTGAATACCATCGGAGTGAAGGATGTGCTTTGATGAAGCTGCAATTACTAAGATATTAAGGGCACTTGCGAGGGTCTAAATTGTGTTGTGAATTGTTAGAGACCTGGTCATACTTATGTTTCAACTAAGCCGCAATACACTAAGACAAGAAAACTATGGGTAGAAGAAAATCAAGAAGACTTCCATCATTGATGAAAAGGAAGTTGTGTGGATGCAATCAAATTTAGTTGATTTGGATTCTTCTAATAGAACATGCAGAGCATAATTTATTGATCCATCACAAGTTTTCCTGAGGTAACTTTAGAGTCAACATCAAATTTTTCCATGAATTACTAAATGAACATGGGTGTCAATCTAATCCATTTGATAATTTGCAAGAATTTCATGATATTATTGGTAATAGGAAGCTATCTAGCCTTCTCCATGCGAAAGAAATCGATAAAATCTTCCATGGAATAGATGTTACTTTTAGGTGGATTTGACCCTGAAGGGATTAACGTCTCTAGCTTGTAAGCAAAAAGGTCTATCCTAGTTAGCCCAACTACTAGAATTAAAAACAATATGGGCACCATTGCGTCTTCAACAAGAAAGTATACAACTGGGGAGGTAGAATTTACAGAAATGATTAGATCTAATGTAGAGAATTATTGAAGTTGGTCAGCCGGTGGATATGAATGAATTTGCAATTTTCCCTCTCTTTCTTCTCTCCTGACTTTCATCTAAAAAATATATTGTAAAGTGATGAAACCCTAAGTTTTAATGTTAGATACTTTGGAATACGAGGGCATCATTTTATGCTGCACAAGTGTTCTAAGCATTGATATGACCTTGTGCCAAGTGCTACAAAGGATGTAAGCATGTTTTGCATCTGACCTCTATGAATTGTGATGATCTTTAAGAAATAAAATATTGGCAGGGGTGCCCACAGTAGGCTTGTTTCAACCTTAGCATATGATGACTTTATCTGCATCCCCTTGACCTCGTAAATTCATTCCTAGGATGTGCTTATATGTGCTATTTTAGAGGTCTATGCAAATTGTGCATCTATGGATCACCTGGAACTGTTCAGACTATGACAGTTGATATGTGGCTTTCACCTTCAAAAGAGTCCTCTTCACCTATCATTTTCTTCCATTTTCAACCTCATCAATCGTAAAAGTAATCATCCCCTTATTTTTGGATGCAAATTGACCCCAAAAATCACTCTGAGTTTAGTGAACTTCTGTTTTATGCATTGCACTACATCTTACTCACCATGTGGTCCCTTGGAAGTTAGAGTAGTAGATAAATAGTTACATTTCAGGATTCCTAGGAGTAGTTGCACTAGTATTAGTGGGTAGTAGCTAGAAGGAAGCCGACCTTCTTCGGAGGTCTATCTCAGTTCGAAGTCCCACAACTTGGAGACTTCCTCTTCCTATGCTATGTCTGCAGAGTATGCATTCCGAATTGCCCCTTGAATGGATTCTAGGTATGGTGCATATCCTTGGAGCTCTATTTAGGTGCCTTTTGGATGCAAGCTTAGGTGATGATAGTAGATGCTTAGTGCTTGGTCCTTCATTTTGAAACCATAATTATGTATTTATATTATTCCCTTGTTTGAATTTTGTAATTGAAAACTAAAAGGCCGACCCATAGGTGAATAAACATGCCCAATTAAGATAGCGAAAGGGGTCCAAATAGGGGTAACGAGTAAAATATAAAGAGGGACAATGAGCTGCCCAGGAGGGACATGAGCGCACCTGAGCTTCTATCCTGTCTAAATTGGGTGCTGTATCTGAAGCCATAGAAAGATAAATAAGTAAAGTTTTGGCTGGGTTGTGGGGTGTGTAAGAGAAAATAAAGAACAAGAGACAAATAAAAAATTCCAAAGATAGTTATCAATCTTTAGTTTTCTTTCTTAGGAATCATGTAAATGATAGTATACTTTTAGGACCTAGAAATGTACCCAAGTGCATGATTTTTTGTCTACATTTTCCCCCACTTTATGTTTTTGAGTGAATACTTGATAACATAAAGTAGATAAGAGATGTGTACCTTATGATATTTTCGATCGTGTGGTGAATAGCATGCCGAGTGGACAAGTGAAGCATGGAATGATTGCAAAGTGAAGCGTGGAGACTAAGATAGGAAAGTGACCCTAGGGGTGGAGCATATGTGTAGCTTGGACCTATTTTTTTGTTTTTATTTGTTGTTGTAGGTTGTTTATTGTTGTGTATTATGGACCAACCTAGAAAAGAAAAGAAAAAGAGTAGTCAAAGTCCTATATATGAAAAATCTTAGAAAAGTGTGTAAAGGTGCGTAAAAGTAATACTAAAGGAAATTGTACACCTGATTTAAAAGAGTGTAAAAATAGGAATGTGTGCTAAAATTTTGTGAAGAATGGTTTTTTTGTATCATCTCATGCCAATAGTGATTTTTTTTAGTGATCGCATGCCAAATATCGAGTGTTGGGGAAAGAGGTCTAGTGTTACTCTCCATCTATGACTCTTCCCAATAAGCACCATTATAGATGGTGTGTCCCTGATTTCTTCATGTTATCCCAATTTGGTCCTTAATTAGTTCTGAGTTGTACTAATTGAATGAGATAGAATACTTTTTTTACTTAAAGGATTGTGCATGTAACTGTAGAATTGTTCTAAAGGCTTCTATGAACTATGTTGATCTAAGAAGATGATTGTATGTGCCCTCAGTACATGATTACCTAGTGGAGGAAACAATACCCAGGTGCTACTATCTAATGTTGGGAACTAGTGTTTCTGTGTTGTGTTAAAGACCTAAGTTAGGTTCTTGGTCATTCTGTGACTACATTTTTGTTTTGTTTCTGTATTGTAGCTTTGAGTTGTTGTTGGGGTGATTTGTTCACCCAATGGATGCTCCCCTTTTTTGGGGTGCATGCAACATCGATAGGAGAATGTGGCCCAAATGAGAGGACCTAATGGTGAGATAAATTGTATACCTATAGGGGGTACGGGATGTGCATTGTAGAAACCAAGGCACATGCAAACAAAGTGGCTAGTAACATGTGTTAGTAAAAAGTAGAAAGTATGGAATAGAAGACAATGTAACAAGAAAGTGTGTAAACAACAAGGAATGTGAAAAGTGGATTTCAAACATGGAACATCACTCACTATGTCACAATATAATTAGGGCCGAAACAGCCATCAACAAGCAAACAAAGATCAAATACAAGTAGAAAGAAATGGAAAGAAAAGTGTATTACATAACCATTGTGGAATATAATCCTGCAAGGAAAATGTTGCACATAAAGCACTCGTTAACATGTTAAAAATATAAAAAGTGTGTCAAGACATGAAAGTATTAATAGAAAGTAATGTGATACTAAGAATAAGAGGTAGTGTATGATGAAATAATAACACATGTAATGTGTGAGAGTAGGAAATATAGATGTCCCCAGAATCCTCAATGGGATTGGGAAAAGAAACAATGTCGAGCATCATTACAGCATGTGAAAATGTAAAAGATATTTGTATTCACTAAAAAATACCAAGTGAATGGGAATTTTTTTATATAGAAATATTATGAAATATTGATTATTTAACTAACATAGTAAGCAAAGTGCATCATGTAAGTAGTATAAACAAGCATGAGTAAGTGAAACCAAGATATGTAAATGTAGTGTATGAGTATGATGGTATGCAATGTGTGAATGTGATAGAAGAAGTGTTCCCCTAGTGAATGTATGTGAGTAACATATGAGTTTCATTTATAAAATACCCCTCAAAAATCAAGAATGAACCATACAACAAGAGTGTGTCATCAAGAAATAGTTTGATATTGTGTGCTAGAAAGATATATCATGAGGCATAGAGCATGAAAAGTTAATGTGGTGAGGTTCATTTCAGATTTAAAGCCTCAGCAGTTGAGTATGAACTATGGAACTAGAGTGCATGATAGGGTAATAACGATATAATATGTATATTGCAAGATTTGAAAGTGCATAGAGATATGTGGTCATGAAGCACAGAGTGTTAAGTGTGATAGTATATGCTAAAGAAAACTTGCAAGAATGGAAGTGGGGGAAGAAAGTATGATGTCCCTTGAGTGTATGATGTAGAAAAAGGTTAAGTAAATTCATCTAGAAGATCATCAGTGTCAGGGTCATAATCGATAGGATTTGGATTCAATACTTGGTAAGCAATAGTGTGAAGTTGAGCATATAAATATATTTTGGGGTGTAAATTGTACATGCCCATAGCATATTCTTTATCAGTTTAAGGAGGTTGAGGAAAATCATGATCATACCAACAAGTTATATTTTGATTATAGCCCAAGAATGAATCTTTGTAAATAGATACATGGCCAAGATGCATGGGAAATTTGATATTGATATGATTGGGATCCATTGTTCCACCAATATAATCAAGCCAAGACTATCCAAGTGTGAGTGGAGAGGAATTAGGAGTGCGTACAAGGAATACTAATAAATGGAATATGTGGAGGCAATAAATAATAGTAAAAAATATACATACATAATATAGGTCAGGAGAGTGAAGTGGGGGAAGGATATTAGCAAGTGTGAATCCTAAGTGTGCTAATCCATCATGCATGGAAATAGTCTCAAAGTAAATAGGGTCGAATGGAATATGAGGAAAATAAATTTACCAATGAAGAGAGTGCATGTGAAAGGATAAGGGTGTGACGAAAATTGATTTTGGGGATATGCAATAGATGGTGAGGTGTCCAATGTATGTACAATCCCTTGAAAATGTATCATGACATTTGTAGGAGGGCATTTTTTTTAATTAATATTCACCAGGGCCAATAGCAACAAAATTATCCTAAAATTATGATTCATTTGTTTCTATAGGAGTAAAGTTAAGATTTCCCAATGTGTCATTATTAATCTCTATAACATCAACCTCATCATTAGATTCATTAGTGCTGACATCATCTATATGGATAATATCATCAAGGAAATTTGTAGATGTGGAGCCAAGTGTAGAAGTGAGAGAAGCCATGATAGGTAGAGTAATGATAGTCATACAATTAGAAATGGTAGGTGATAGGATATGAGTAGTATGAGTAGTTATGGGTGTAATGCATGTAGAGATGAGATAAGGAGTAGGAGTGCTAGATTGATCAACATCGTATGTACTAATATTATGATATGGAATAGGTTGTGATGGAGGAATGGGCATGGCAGTGATGGGTCTATAAAAAAATTGAAGGGTTCACGGTCAATAGATTGGTATGTTCATATACATCATATAGGAATTTAATGCACCGATGAATTGTGGAGGGAACCGCATGCATTCCATGAATCTATGGTCTAGCAAGTAAACAATTGAACTAGAATAAGGCATTAATAACAAAGAATATAGTAGGAATAATTTTAGGTTCAACTTGTAGAGATAAGGTGATAGTGCCCATGTATGTGTGAGTAGTGGAGTCATAGCCGCAAATGACTTGAGAGGATTTATTAATTAAATCATCAGTAATGCCCATTTTCCTTAGGAGGGAGAGAGTACATAGATTTATAGAAGATCCATTATCAATGAGTACATGTTTAATACAGATGGTGTCAATAATAATGGTGATAAGAAAAGGTGCATAGGGGTTATCAACAACATAGGGAGGGATATCCTCATCTCTAAAAGATATAGCATGTGGTATATTTTTGAGGGATTTAATGAGGTGAGTAATTACAACAAGAAAATTATTTCATTCAATGTGAATGGAACAAAGGGGGGCCTCTAATGTATGACGACAATTGGGTGCACTATGTAAGAGATCAGAAAGAGATATTTTAACTAGTATATTCTTAAGCTACTCAACGATGTCATAACCTTTAGAGGTGGTGGTGGGAAATGTATAAGTAATAGGTAGTGCAATAGAGATAGGTGAATAAGTAGGAGGATGAGTGTGGTGAGTAGTAACTACATTGATGACTGGGTCAGGCATTGAAGTCATGAAGTGAGGAGGATGTTAAGTATGAACTTGCATAATATCAGTAGCAGAAGCATATAGTCCACAATCCTTGGTTGGAGTTAAAAAAGTATATGAGAATTTATCCATGAAAGCAGAAAAAGGAGAGAGATTTCAATAAATTCTCATACGGTAGTGTTTGAGTGAGTTGGGTTCACCAAATGATTTAATTTAATTTGAATTAATTAATTAAATCTTTATATTGAAGATTCACTTATTATATGAATGATGTACAATTACTGAAATACAATAATGACACAATTAAATAAACATGTAAGTATGAAACCCTAAGGAAGGAGATGAGATAAGAAGTCTTAGTTGATATTTGTGCAATCTAGAAGTTATATGAGTAGGGAGAAGTGTTTAATAGGATATAAGCAGCATCATATTTGACATGTGTAAATTTTGTAACTTGTGGAAAAGGTTGGTTAGGGGCACCCGAAGTAGGACAGGGGAACCCGCAATAGCACAATAGCGCTTAATGCTTATGACTGGATTTGGGCACCCATGACCGCTCAAAATCTCTAGATCTGGTTTTTAATGTGTCGGAAGGTTGTCAAAATTATTCTATGTTGTTCACATTATTTCCAAACTATTGTCGTTGAAGGTGCCTGTAACCTACAAAAGATAAATTCATTTGTGCAAGCCCACAAACCGCATCAATCCTAAAAATGAAAAATATTGAATGGGGAATCAAGCTGACCCCAAAAATTACCCCAAGATTGAACTTATGACCAAGCGTTGCACTACATCTCATACATCCATGTAGTTCTTGTAAGTGTGCGTAGAAACAGTGCCTTAGGATTCCCTAATACAAGTTGCACTTGATAGCAGGATGTAGTTAAAATACAAGAATGTAGTAGAATGTGTGGATGGAATAGAATGAACTTCCCCTTCCTATGTTGTATATGTAAAGTATGCAGTCCCTTGTCCCTTGAATGGATGTTAGATGAATTCCTTGGTGTGCTTTAGCTGCCTTTTGAATGCAAGCTTAGGTGATTATAATAATGGTTGTTGATTGGCCCTCATTTTGAAAACATAACTATGTATTTATATGATTCCCTTGTTTGAATTTCGTAATTGACAACTAGAAGGCTAACCCATAAGTGAAAAAGATGACCAAAAGATATAAGAAACCCAAAATGAGTGAGTAAGGTGAGAAAGTATCAGGGGCACTCAGAAGGGATAGGAACGCCTAAGCACTTCTATCTTGGCTAGGTGCTATTGTTTAAAGCCATGAAAAACAAATAAGTAAATTTTTGACTAGGTTGTAGGGTGTGTAAGACCAAATAGAGAACAAAAGACAAAGAAAAGAGGCCAAAGATAGTTGTCAATCACTATATTTCTTTCTTATGAATCATGTAAATGTTAGTATGCTTTTAGGTCCTACAAATGTACCCAAGTGTGTGATTTTGTGTCTATAACAACATCAGAATAATGTATTGTTCTTGAAATGAATGAATCTAAGCTCAAATACACAAGAAGAAGATTAATTTAGATATACCTGAGTGTACATGAGATATTTTGGTGCATATATTAGAGAATATGGGAGTGTGGAGATTAGAGAAGCTTCGTTTCTAATATTATGACATAAAAATTCCCTGGAGTAGGAACATAAAACTCAATTTGAGATGTATAATCTAGGTATACCCCTTCTATATAGTCTTATACGCATTTAGAATTGGGTTTTGGATTTTTTGGGTCCTTTGGTGGCCTTAAAAACTACTTCATTATCAAACCCTTTTTCTTACATAGTCCTGAAACCATATGTAATCAATTAAAACATGCAAAAAACCTTAACTATGGAAATAAGGTTAGTTTTTGTGTTGAAGTGCAATTCATGCACCGCCTATGTCGAAATTGTTCTAAAGAGACCTCAAACCACACATATTTCTCCACCTAGCATGTAACATATGGACAAATGCAGTCTATTGTCAACTTGAACCACTTTGATCATGCTTGGTATAATTTTTCTCTTGTCAAGACTTTACACTGAGGAACTTGGAATCAAGGGATGTTAGGATCCTTGACTTGGTTGAGTGTTTCAAATTATAGTAGTGGCTGCCCTAGTGGATGTGTATCAACTTTCAGTATATTTAGGGAGCCTTGAGTTCCTTTTATGAGTGTTGCAAGTGAGTGTGTCAATAAAATACCATGTGATTTTGAGGTGAGTAAATGAGGTGATGTTAAATTTCTTATATAGGGTTTCAAAGTTAAATTATCATGATAAGGTCAACCCATGAGGGAAAAAATACCCAATAAATGATATTACGCCAAAAAAAGAGTTAGAGAATGTGTCGATACATGACCATATATGTGGGCCATGATTGGCTTATACAACCTGACCTAATTTTATGGTTTTGAAATGGGATAAGGTGAATCAAATATGAAAGTTACAATATAATGGAAAGAGCTTAAGCATTAATTTCATGGACTTGTATTCATAATTTTTCAACACATTAGTAAGTAGGAATAAGAAAGTGAAGAAAGAGATTACAAGATATAATTAGTAGGGGTAAAATGTGGATGTTTGTCTTAGCCAAGATTTACAATTGTAATTAGTATTTATAAAGGGTAAATTAGCAAAGTTGAGTTTCTATAATGGTGAAGACCATGTGTTCTTATGTAATTTTTGAATTCTGACCAAGTGAATAAATGAGTGGGTTTGTTTTTTATTTATATGACTCCAAACATAATATTTTATGCTAATACCAACCTAGGAGGAAAATACCAACTCATAAAAAGATGTTCATTCACAAATTTGACTATAGGAAATCCTTGGACAAGATTGATGAGTGAGGACAAAATCAACTATTTTGTCTTGTCCCTACTAGACAAATATGTCCAATGGGGTATAAAGGTCAATTGATGGTCTAAAAAAGTATACCCATGAGAGACAAGTTGTTTTTTACTAAAAATGGTAGTCCTTTAGGTGTTTAAGTAGTGGAATGAGGGATTACAGGTATTAGGATAATTCATTTGAATTATGTTTTTAAATAGAAGTCGTATATAATGGATATAAGTCAAAAATAACTTTATAAATTACCGAATGACCGAATTTGGGTGTGTATTTATTGTTATAACCATCCCTCATATGTATATAAAATAGTGTAATGAGAGTGTGCATATGTAAAATTTTTAATAAATCCATATAATTATATCATTAAAAACTAAATTCTCAAATCCCTTAGGGTAATATTTTTTTAAAATATTTTCTTATTTTCACCATTATAATATATTCAATATCAAAGTTAACTTGGATTCAAAATTTGGTGATTAAAAATATACCAATGAATGATGAAATAATACACCATATTTTCCACCAAAAATAAGCAATATAAAATATTATGTGTTTTTTTTGCATATGTGTGGGTCGCCTAGGACACTAACCCAAATTATTACACTATGAAATCATGTTTTAGTGTCAAATGATAAAAATAATGATTTGACAGAGATTCAAATTAGAGAGGCTCACAACCCTGACACAAATGGTGACGTACTTTAGCAATAATAAATTACTCTTATGTACTTGGCATTAGAACTATTTTTAATCTCATCTCTGTCACTAGATTTGGAATTTAAACCAAAACCTTGACATAATTTTCCTATAAGAAAAAATTAACATAAATTAGTGTCAACAATTTTGAAAAAAAAAATTGTGATACAAACTATGATGCTAAATGATAAACTCTACTAATGGCACTTTAAAGTTGTTTACATTAGATAATCTAAAATATTACAACCCTGACATAAATGGTGACGTACTTTAGCATCTATAAATGACTTTGATGCACTTGGCATCAAAAATATTTTTAATCTCGTGGTTGCCGCTAGGTTTGGCATTTAACCCCAAACCTTGATGTACTTTGTGCCAAAGAAAAAAATAACAAAAATTAGTCTCGAGCATAGAAAAAACATTTTTTATGACATAAAATGTGACACTAAATGATCGAACTCTATTAGTGGCGCTTTTAAGTTGTTTGTATAAGAAAATATTAATCTCTTGAAGACAAACAATATCTAAGGCTCCTAATTGCTGACATGCAACCTAACAGAGAAATTTCTAAAAGTCTCTATAAGACCATGCCCATTCCAAGAAAAAATATTTATGTGGAGGAATCCTCCATGAATAATTATCCCTACCCATTTTTTGAAATGTCTTACTCAAAAATTGATCACCAAGAAAATCTTGTTAGTATGGACATCAAAAATTACTAAGTAAAATAGAGCATTGTTTGTTCACATTATCTCCACTCATAGAAACACCACCACTATGAAGTGATATTTGAGACCAAGACTAAAGTGTGGAGGAACTATAGAAGTAGTCTCAAACACTCAAAATGCTATCTTAGTGAATTTTTTGGGGGGTTTTATTTTGGTATGATGCCAAACATAGAACCATTATAATAATATTTCTTGTAGACTTTTTTGTTGCAATTTAACACTAGCGGATGCAATGGAAGTAAATATTAGGAAATGTGTTGTAGAAAAATTCTAGAGTAAAACAATAGGAATCAAATTAAATATCAAAATATTTTAAAGTTTTTTGTAATGTCAACCTCTACACTCTTTATTATTGGGTTGAGTTGAGTAAAAATCACCAGTGTCATGAAAAATGACATGACCAAAGTGTTTAACTACTCGTTCAAGGAAATATCGTAACAAGACCAAAAGATTTGACAACTTAACCCACACGAGAACCTTAAGAGATTCATGTTTTGGAATGATAAAATTACAAGACTATGATAATAATACCCTTAAGTTATTCCACATAAACCAACAAGACATTCAAAATCACTTGCACAAGTTAATATTCTTGATGAAAGAAAATAAATAAAAAACATTAGGTAAAGTTTTAAAGATAATAAATCTTAACCCCATACGACTTGTAAGAATACTTGTACATAAGGTGGGATATTTCTCAAAGAAAATAAAGATTACATAATATGCAATGAGGATATTATTCATCTATCATTTTTGAATGAAAAAAAATCATTAGGAGTCTAAAGAACATTTGTAGACTAAGAGGAATTATCTAAATCATTCTCTCGTCATAGACATTAGGTACAAACTTTCACACTCACTTTGGTGTCATGAACCTTTCCTTATACAAGAATAATATTAATATGACCTCGCCCATTCCCTATATAGCTCCTATTATATTATCTTATCTCTATGGGGCCCTATCTCTATTGGGACATTTATTACTAAGCAGGTGTTAGGTGGATGTTAATTCAATTTGAGATGGAATGGATGTCCGTTTAGGGTAGATTGAGGGGGTTGGTTTAGATCTATACTTAGATTCAATAATTAATACTAAAATTTCAAACTAAAAATGGTATGACCATGTAAGACATGCAATAAAACCCTAAACGCAGGTTATACACACACAAAAGCCTATCAAACTAGGCTAAAATACAATTTAAAAGAAAACCACTTTTTTAAATAAAAAAATATATGCCTTTTTTTTCCTATACACCTCATTGGTCTAAGATATTGAAAGGAAGGTTATAATTTTAAATCATGTAGGAGGTGGGATATTTATGCATTATAATGCGAGCAAAAATAGGTACCTTCTACATACTCACGTATACGAAGTAGTCTAATAAAATACCTTGTAAACTTTTATATCTCATATTTAAAGGTACATCTTACATACTAAAAATAGAAGGGGATCTCATATAATTATATTAATTAACTTGTAAACATAAAACAAATAACCCCATGGCATATGCCTTTCCTTTCATATTTTAAAAATTAAAAACAACATTTTCAGCATTTGTTTTCTTAGTTTGAAAATATTAACACAAATTGTAACATCCACTTTTTGTCACTTTGTCTCTAGAAAAAAAAATTAAATAACTTTATGCAACTAATTTAAATACCCATATATTTAAATCTACATAAACCTTAAAGCAATCCATTTCTGATAACTATCATGAACCATGTGCAGTTGTATGAGAGAATGCAGAACCTACTCATTCTCCCTCAATGCTCTGTATGAGCCATACATAAAATGTGTCCCTTTGGTTCCCCTTTAACAAGATATGATATATAAGTGAAAACCCCTAAGTGTGTACCTGGATTCCACCTATGAAAACCATAGGCATTTCATAGCTTAGATAATGGTGAAATCTCAACAATGTAATTAGCAGCTTACACCACTTTGTGCAAAGTTTCTGAGTCATGTATGCCATGCTCAATTCTATGACAGCACCCTCGTCATTGGAATCTTGTCATAGCACCTTATTCACTTGTTCAGTTATATGGATTCACAAATGTTAATGTTGTAAACAGCTACAAGCCTTGAATGAGGTACAAACCAGTTTAACCTACATGAAGATGTACCTCTATGTCATCCTATGATGCCTATGGGAAATAAAGTTTTCTTGTAACAAATCACCTTGTTACTTGCCCACATCTCTTCCTGTAGCCATCATAGGTTGATATAAGGGTGCGTACCCAGGAGGTCCAATCTGTCTTGTAACTCTATCAAGGTTTGTTCTTAGGAAAACACCATACTACAATCCAGTCTCTTGATGAGACAACTCATTACAGATGCTAAACATAAATATCTTAATGGTGACAGTCGTCACCATAGGGATACGACTGTGTAGTATATGCAATGATTTCACCCGCCTAGAATCCTATATTGGTGCATGGTGTTTAATGTTTTCAAGTTAATCATTATAGAAAATCCTAGGACTTACAACACCTTCTCCATGAATGGGTCATACCTAAGGTCCAGATTGAGTTGATCCTAGGACCCCCAATCTCTATAACATTTTAATTACCTTTCAATATCTCATACCCATGTTAACCATTGATAGAAACAATACTATCAATGTCTATGACCATTATTACAGTTTCAAAACTATCCCGGCTTTAACATTTAGGCTCATGTTCCTTATTTCATATTCTAGGGATATGAAATTATATGAAGCTAAGTATTAGGTATGATTCATTCCTTGAATTAAGTGACATATGCCATCAATGCCAACTTTTCTTTCAGTTTAAGCACATCACTTTACTTAATTACAACTCAGTAAAGAACGTTCATTTATTTTACTATCTCCAACAAGTAAGATATATTTCGGGAATCCAATATGGTAGATTTGATGAACCACTTGCCCATTTATCTTTCCCTATCATTTCCTTTTTTTAAAATATCACTCTCTAATTCTCTTTAGAGATAATTACAATATTGACTAGGGATGAGATTCAAATGCTATGTTCTTTTAACTTATTAAGCATGTTCCATATTACTTCCATTGTATCTGACATGCGTATGTGCTCATAATGATGCATCATGGAAATACCCCTAATTAAAAACATTCCATCTCTTTAAGCAAAATATTTCATAACACATTTTATCACAATTATGCAATTCCTGAAAAATGAAACCATAATCAATATATGCTCATGTTAGACCACCATAAGCTCATCCTCTTGTTATTTATGTGTACCATCCTAGTATAGGACTTAATGTTGCTTTCACTTAGAAATAAATATTAAATTATTATATCTTTAATAGGATTTAGTATAACCTATATTTATAAAACAGCCATAGCACAGAAGTACCTGATTATCATAACCTTTCCATGGTTTCATGATAATCCAGCTACTTTCTTAGCAGCGGCCATTAAGATTAGACAATCTTACTTCTAGATATCTTTTGTTGGTTGTGTACATTCTATAAAAAACCTTTGGATAACTTAACACAACTTTACAAGTAGGTTGATATATTGCACTTTCTAATGAGGAAGTTATCCATTAGCAACCTCAATTATTTCCAAGTATGGTTAACATATAATTACTTAGAACAAGATATTTTTAGGCAACGTTCCTCCAATATTCCCTTATATGATCCTTAGAGTCTCACACATAATATGTGTATAGTACTTACTACATGCTTGATACTAATGATTAATACAATAGTATTGTAGATGATGATTTCTTAACTTGATAGATTTATGACTCATAACTTATCAATCGACAATCAACCACTTACAATATATATATATATATATATATATATCAGCAGGAAATCTGTCTTAATTACATTTATGAGATAAATACAACACATGCCTTTATGCATGACCAAAATATTTCTTTTAAATGAATAAAATAGTTATATTCAGTAGCAAAGCCTTTCCCATTTCCAAGAAGATGTATTTCATTTAAGAACATTCAAGTCAGTCATATCTTCAAACTTTCCTCGATTAAAATAATATACAAAACTAAATACTTCACCCTTCCTTCTCTGGGTTTATCTGTAAAATTGTTAGCATGAGTCAGTTCACAGGAACTGAACATGATTAGCATCAACTCACCATAATGACATACTCTACTTAATTATTTCATAGAAATAACCCATATTATTTTTATGAATCAATATTTCAAAGCTTAAGTAGATAAACAATTCTTTCTATAACATGACAACAATAATAAATTTAATGAACCATGGAAGAAATCAATTTTAGACTTAATTTTCCATACAACTACTTCAGTCGCTCAGAAACAGTTATACAATTCATAAGATACATGAGATTTATAAGTATTCAAAGACTACCGTATAAGAGTAACAAGATTTCACTCATTCAATCCCATACTTGCATGCCTGAAATCGTTTTACTCAACCATTAAGTAACCATATAAATATCAATAATACATTCAAGCAATCTCCCAAATATTCACAATAGATCTAAAGAGAATTTCATACATCCATAAGGACTGCTAATGGTTCAGGAAATAATACCAAAACATCAAGAGTACTTTGCTAACGAAATATGATATTAGAGTGTTTAACCTCCATGATAAGAGGGTGACAACATTCATGGAATCCTGCCATATAACAATCAGGTATAACTTGAGTAACAAGCTACATATAAAAATTACCTCAACTTAAGCACTTATATGAGCATTCCAAGAATAGAAAAGAGTACATAATTCCTTCTTCATATATGTTTCATCATATCAAGACCTAATAAACACTAAGGTCTTTAAAATTCTAGAAGAGAGTAGGTACCATGTGTTAACAAGATAAGATAATTTTTACCTAACCCAAAAATTTCATCTGAACTTTTAATATACCATGAGTTTTCTCAACACGAAATTCAACTTCTAGCAAACCACCCTTTTTCCCGGTAATTCAAGACTTCACATGACTCTGAATTTAAGAATGATCTCCTAACCCATTCTACTGAACAAGGTTAGATCATACTGAACTAAATTCATGACACAACCAGGAAAGGTCAATAAGGAACTTTCAAAACGTCAAGGAAACCTCGTATTTAATAAATGAAACTGAGTACAGTTTGATATACGAGAAAGAGTCACTTTTGGGTTTGCTGAGATACCACATAATTCAAATCAGAATCTTTACACCTGCAGAGGATCTATCACATCTCATTTACTCAATTAAAGGACGAATCCAGTTATCATCTATTATAAGAGTCGGAGTATATAGCTTACCATTTTTTCCCAGAATGGGTTACCATAAAAAATCGATTCATGCTATGGAACGATAAACTTGCAAGACTATGATAATAAGACCCTTAATTTATTCCACATAAACCAACAAAACATTCAAAATCACTTGCACATATTAAGATTCTTGATGAAAGAAAATAAATAAAAAAAACATTAGGTCAAGTTTTAAAGATAATAAAGCTTAACCCCATATGACTTGTAAGCATACTTGCACATAAGGTGGGATATTTCTCAAAGAAAATAAAGATTACATAATATGCAATGAGGCTATTATTATAATATCATTTTTGAATGAAAAAAAATCATTAGGAGTCTAAAGAACGACTGCAGACTAAGAGGAATTATCTAAATCATTCTCTCGTCATAGACATTAGGTACAAACTTTCACACTCACTTTGGTGTCATGAACCTTTCCTTCTACAAGCATAATATTAATATGACCTCACCCATTCCCTATATAGCTTCTATTATATTATCTTGTCTATATGGGGCCCTATCTCTATTGGGACATTTATTACTAAGTAGTTATGTGGATGTTAATTCAATTTGAGATGGAATAGATGTCCGTTTAGGGTAGATCGAGGGGATTGGTTTAGATCTATACATAGATTCAATAATTAATACTAAAATTTCAAACTAAAAATGGTATGATCATGTAAGACATGTAATAAAACCCTAAACGTAGGTTATACACACACAAAAGCCTATCAAACTAGGCTATAATACAATTTAAAAGAAAACCACTTTTTTAAATAAAAATATGTATGCTTTTATTTTTTTGTTTTCCTATACACCTCATTGGTATAAGATCTCAAAAGGAAGGTTATAAGTTTAAATCATGTAGGAGGTGGGATATTTATGCATTATAATGCGAGCAAAAATAGGTACCTTGTACATACTCAGATATACGAAGTAGTCTCATAAAATACCTTGTAAACCTTTATATCTCATATTTAAAGGTACATATTACATATTAAAAATAGAAGGGGATCCCATATAATTATATTAATTAACTTGTAAACCTAAAACAAATAACCCCACGTCATATGCCTTTCCTTTCATATTTAAGAAATTAAAAACAAAATTTTCAGCATTTATTTTCTTAGTTCGAAAATATTAACACAAATTTCTTTTCATTGACCTTCAAACCATCTATGGAATTTCCCACATATACATATATAAACCTATAAAACCCTAAATCCTAAAACATGCGGGTACAACCCAGAAACAGTAGTAGATTTGTTCTCATCTGAATTTAATTATCAAGAACTTTTTAGAACACACCCCTAATTATTTACATGTTATAATAGCATAGGACTATGAAGGGATCATCCTGTAGACACTAAAATTAGGTCACGCTCCCCTTTTGTCCCTAGACATATAGGCACCCTTTATTAAATTTACCTAGCCATGACCCCCTTCACCCCACTAATAATAATTTAATTAAATTAATGCATTATCCTCACTATATTTATTATTTAAATATTTCATTTAAATAATATCTACACATATAGTTCACTTAGACACCTCACCAAGCTAACTCAACCTAAGACCTGTTCTTAGCAAGTTACCATAACTAACTAAGACTTACCCAAACCCTAAAAATCAATGCCTAAATTCCCTCTAACCACATTCCCGCATGCTCGCAAGAAGCTCCCATTCTAATCCGTGGGATAACAACACGAGATCGAAGAAAATCAGGAGGATCTCTCTAAGTTTAATAAACCTAGGAAATCCCACCTTGACCGACGTCGGTTATCCCTAACCGTCACCGGTTAAGCTGGACCGCCATCGGTTACCCCTTTTAACCCCTAAACTACCTTATTCTCAAGGTTGGAAAACATTGGGAGAAAAAGTTGACGAGCAAGAACAAAATCTCAGAGTGATAACGCATCTTCAGAGAGTAAATTCCAATGAGAAATCACATCCAAGGAAGGAGATTGAGCATCTTCTCCTACACAGTCAGCCCAGCCACGATCTGATCTATCCAAGAAAGAGAGGAGTGTGCATGCAGCCCATGCAAAAAGCTTTTCTTCAGTTGGTGATTACTCACAGCCTTCAAACCCATCATCAGCACCTCCATCCTTCACACACATACCTTCAGGAATGAAATCCAAGTAAGTATAATGTCATACTTCTCCGGTTTGTTTCATTTCATCATTATTTTATCACCCATTGTTTATCTTGCTCCCTATTGACCTTCTCCAACATTTTCACCTCCGTAGACTCATTAAAACCTCACAAAATCCTATTCCAGTCACCCAATACTTCATCTCGACCAACCAAGACCCTTTGTTCAATCACAAAGGAGACCAAAACCCTGTTCTATGACATTTCCAGATCTCATAGTAACTGGCACTGGTTATACCTAACCATTGTCGGTCACCCTTGACCAATGCCAATCTCTGTGTTTGCCTACACACTCTTAAATAGAGACATACCCACCTAATTTTACATCACCCTTACTCACCTGTGACCTACCCGAGACCTTTATCAGACTTGCAGAACACATAACCAACCATTTGACCTATGGACTCTATTCTAGCTTAGCCTGTTAGATTAGATCTATTTTCTTATGGTGTTTTAAGTGAGATACCTAAATCATTTTAAAAATAAAAGTAGGATTTACTTTGTTTATAGCATTAATTTGTTTTAAATAGTGGACTGACAGCCATCTAGGAAGTATCATACTTCCCGGATCTAGCTCATGCTAGGCAGTTCACTACCCATATTGTTTAATTCCTTCTGGTGGTTTTGTTTTCATTACAGGTAGTTCCTCCTAGCCAAAAGGAAGCTCTCATGGTCAGCTGTGGATTCAGAATTCATATGCGCGCAACAACCCATCAACCGACATTTGAACAGGTATTCCTCCTATGCCCGTTACCCTATCTATTTCATTAACCCTTTAAAGAAACAATCTAAGAAAAAGGTGAAACATTTTGGCATGCCCGGTGGGACCCATCTGGGGTTCCTTGCATTTCATTCATTCCTAGGAAAAAATTGTGTGTTTGTTTCCCTTCTAAAAGTGTACACACTAATTTTCTTCCCTGGTAATCCACATCTCCTTTCTATTTGCTCTAAAGGAAACTTTTCTTTTGGTGTAATTAAAAAGAATCATTTCTTCATGTTTTCTGCATTGTAGTGAAAGAGCATCCCTCTTCCTCTTCATCTTATTATGTCATCCAATTTCACATTTTCGATTTGGGTTTAAAAACAATCACATTCCATTCTGATATATTGCATTATCTCACATTAAATGCGGGCAACCTATATGCTGGAGGTCATGACCAGCTGATGGTTGACAAATGAATCATAGAAAAGTTCTTCTATCCTTTTCTCTTTCTCTGAGTCTTACCAAACCACACAAAAATCCAAATACATACATTATTAAACAACATCTTACCTGGAAGAAGTTGTAGGTGATCACACAATCACGGCACAATGGGCACCCCGCTCGCTACTCTGTCGAGTCATACTTCAAAGCGAATCCTTCCCCCACCATAACATACCTAAAACCTCACCATCTAGATCTCCTTCTTTGTAGGAAGCCATCCTCACCAAAAAATCTATTTCACAATTCATGTGTCAGTCCCTAAATAGCATAAGCTAAACAAACATAATAGAAAGGGCACTCCTAGGATCACATTTTCTTAGTGTTTCTGTTTGGCTTGTGTTTTGAGGTGAAAGATCACGTTCATCACTTTTTTTGTTCATCCTTGCACGCTCCTCATCATAGCTGGTGTATTCCGGCTTCACCTGAGTGTTCCTGGGCCATATCATCATCATTTCCAGAATTCTGGGTCTGATTCCACATCATATTTTAATTCACAACCACTTTCTTTCATCATTGTTTCAATTTCACAGTAACTGTCATCGGTTACCCCTGATCAGCATCGGTTATACCCTACTGATGTCGGTTCCAGCTCCTTTTGCTAACCTAATCAAAAGGATATTTTCACTTCACTTTCTTCCACTTTCCACAGTCTCTGTCACTTGTCATTTATTCCCATTGATGTTTTACACATCCCCAGATTTGGCATACTTGTCATATTTTTCCTTCTTGCCTCATTGTTTACTCACTATCTATTTTCTACAGTGACCTAGCAATGGTTACCCTTGACTGACGTTGGTTTTCCCTAACCGGCATTGGTTAGCCTATTTCACATTCCACCCACCATTTTTTACTTCATCCATTTTTTATCACCAGATTCACCTGTTCATGTTGTTCTCTGTATCATTTACAGAGAAACAGCCCTACCTGATCAATACTGGTTCACATGGTGCTGACTCGAAGACAAGCAAACGCCCTCGTGTTCCATGCCAATTGTCAACCACTCCCACCTAGTCCTTCACCACCTTCTATTTTATAACCAACCATGGATCCCATCCATCCTACCACTATTGCTACCGGAGATGAGGAGTTCGCATGACTCCTTGACCAGAACCCTGTCGCCTTGTTGTTTTACCTCTCCCACTCATCCACTCGAGATGCCTTGGGTTAGTTGATATACATCATGCCCATATCTATCCCCCTAACTCTTGCACCCACTTCCACATTGGCCCCATCTGGCTCCATGCTACCTGCATCCACCTTACCCCCAATGGTTTCGTAGTTAGGTTCTATACCCACCATGACTGTCGTATCTGTTATTTTTTTGGCACCCATTACATACACCATACCCTCAATGACCACCCCAAACACATCCTCATCTACCCCTAATGTCTCATACATACCTGTAGCTACATTCCCACCTCTAGTATCGGTGACCCCTACCCCATTTCAGAACATAGTTCTTTCCATTCCATAATCATTAGCCTCTATTGCCACTAGGGTTACCATGACCCTTCCACCCCCATATACATACTACCCATAACCGCATGTTTCATCTATCATTCATTTCAAGCACGTACCCCCTATTTCCTTGCCTTCTTCTCCACCACCTTACATGGCAGCCCGATACACTGGAATGTCACCCCCATTATATGCCCAAAACCAACCTCCTCATGCTACAGGGAGCATCCAATCATCACAACCCACCAATGACCTAATTAAATTGATTATGGATAAGATGCAGACACTGGAGGCATCAGTTTCTAGCTCCTGCAACACTCTCACATATAATGAGATTTGAAATGAACCTATTCACCCATCCATTCCTATCCGTTCATACCCCCTGCATTGGGAAATGCCTAAATTAAACTACTTCAATAATAAGGAAGACCCACAACAACATTTGCGCTCATTCAAACATGGGTGTTATTTGATTTCTCATGATGATGCCTTTCTTTTGAGAACTTTTCCCATGTCCCTCACTGGACCTGCATTAGATTGGTATAGTGGGTTACCCAAACACTCTATATTTTCATTCAATCAGGTAGCCCAAGCTTTCTTGGATCATTTCTCTATCAATATTGCCAAGAAGGTTACCATGATCGATCTATATTCCACATGTCAGTACGAGGATGAATCTATCATAGATTTTGTCGCTCGCTGGCATAGCCTGATCAATCAACTTACCTTCCAACTGCCACAAACTGAACTCATCGAGCTCTTCACACGAGCTTGCACCAGACATATCTCCCTGACCTTGCAAGTCCAAAATTTCTAAACATTCGATGAGGCATTCACTATGGCACGAAAGTTAGAGATTCGGGCCATCAAAGAGAAGAAAATCCAATTACGAAATAAGAATTCAGCATTCAAGTCAAATGAAACCTCTTCTTCTTCCAAACCACCAACCAATTATTCAAAGGCTAAAGGTACTGCTAATGCAGTGGTACTCAAGGCTGGCCCAGCTCATCCATCCAATCAAGCTACACCCTCATCTAATCTATCACCTATCCAGGCTTTTTGATTCAGACAAGAGCAGCGAAAATATACCCCAATTGGGGAACCTTACTCTTTTGTCTTAGAAAAGCTTATCAAAGTAGGAGCCATCACCCTTCCAGCCATAAAACCACACACTGGTTTTGACCCTGCTCACCCCATGCTTGCATGGTATAAAGAGCATGATTTCTATAACTATCACTGAGTGAAGGGTCATAGTGATGAAAACTACATCAATTTCAAGAATATTTTCCAAGAAATGATTGAGAAATGTGAGTTAACTATGGATAATCCCAACGCCACCCACAATCAAAATCTACAAATCTTCAAAAAACCATTTCCCAATCATGCCCCTTCATACAATCAAACCGGTGAGACATCTACTCATGATACCCATACCCGTGAGGTTCACACAATCTTTAACGAGGTACCTGTCACCTCTCAATTTCCTCACATCCCTTCCATAGAGGAAATCCTAGCTCGAAATCCTCCTTCCACATTGGAACCAACCTCCATCGTTCCTTCACCAACAGAGGAACACCTTTCATCTCCTACATCACCTACAGAGGAGTCTTCTGCTAACATTGAGACCATCTCACCCCTAGCTTCTCCACTTAGAGAACCTTTACCTACCCTACCTCCTCCACCCATAGAGGAGCTCCCATTACCTCCTCCACCCGTAGAGGAGCACCTATTATCTTCTCCCCCTGCAGAGGAGCACCCATTACCTCCTCCACCCATAGAGGAGCACCTATCCATTCCTCCACTTATAGAGGAACTCCCATCATCTCTTCCACCCATCATAGACCCAGTGGAGATACCTTTTCCTCTTGGCGATCATTCTCCATCAGCTACCCAACATCCAATAGACCTACTTTCAGTTCTCTTACCCACGGAAGCTAAAGCTGGCTGATTCCCCGTCTCTAAGATGCATTTTATGGGAATTCCCATTAGGTCCTCACCAACTCCACCCACAGACATGTCATTCTCACGTTTGTCCAATCACTTGGACTATGTGGATAGGGCTTTATTATGGGGTGCCTCTTACTCCCTGTCTTAACACAGATGCAGACAATCCCTCGATGACCTCCACTATCTACCCAAACACATTTCGACCCATAAAACCAAATACAACCACTACTATCGCAACCCCTTCCACGATACCCATTAGCACTCACACCACACCCTTACCCATAACCTGACCTATGCCTAAACCCAAACCCATACCCACAACATTTACCTCCACTAAACCTATTACCACTTTAGGGGTCACCCTAACCACCAGCCTTACTCATCCACCTATTAAACTGGATTTAGCTACATCCTCCAACGTCAAAACCACACCTACTCTGACACCCAAACCAAAGAAACAAACTCATCGACCTCATACCCTGACCACACCAATCACACCCGCACTTGTCCCGTCTTCCTTAAGACCTCAGTTGCCCAACATGATCAAGCACCCTTCACCCATCCATAAACCAATAACACAACAACCCATTCCTTCCTCACAAACCTCTAACCTACCCAGGCACACAACATGACTCATACCCACACCTGTAGTCTCTTTACCACCAATACCTCTAATCCCTTCAGCTATTGCTTCACTACCCACTACACTTCAGTCATTGTCCCTCACACCCCAAGTACGACCCACGTCATCTACCTTCATAGCACCCCCGTTATCCCCGTGGGTAACTCACCCTCTTCCTCCATCTGTTTTTCCTTCTAGACCTCATACACCCACATCACCTTTACCCAAGAAGGTGCAACCCAAAAACAAGACCCCACTACCCCACGACAAGGTAGTCAAAACAACCCCACACCCTCCTACCCATCCATCTACTATACCCCTACCCAAACAAACCCGATCGATACCTCAAACCACACTGGCACCTAAACCCATTGCTCAACCCATTCCTACTCTTCCAAAAATAATTCCCAGACAACCAACCACACCTACACCCAAACCCACATTCACTTCCCATTGTGATCCACTAGCAGGGTCTTATGCCAAAATTTTAACCAACCTCCTTGAGACTTCTGTTATCACATTACCGCCACTCCGACCTTACGACCCCCTCAAACCCAAGCCAAAAGGGTTTGATGATACTAAAATTTGCGCATATCATCATGTGCCAGGGCATGACGTGGAGAGCTGCAAGGCCTTGAAAACCATCCTTATCCAATTGTGTCCACCAGAAACCAACTTTGATGACGATGACCTTCTTGATGAGGATCCTGCTTCACCTACACCCATTCCCACACTGCCCACTCAACAACCACAACCTCCACCCTCACAGCTCCTAGAACCACACACAAAATTTGAAATTAACATGGTTCACATCAGAGAACTTGCCACGCCACCACCCAAATGTCATTGTGCCCAACTGACCTCACAGGGATTTTCTCCTCCAATAGGTTTTTTCCCTTCATGTCATTATACCACTTACCCTACACCTTCTCCATTTGCCAACTTCCCTCAAATCAACATGGTACATGTCACTACACGTGCATAGAAGGGTAAAGAAAAGGTAGCTGACCCACCAACCAATCCTATACCCAACATACCATCTACACCCATACCTAAAATAACTATTCATGGCCCCACATACCCCATTTCTAATGGCATCACACATCGCACCATGCTCAAACAACTACACCAATCTCCCCTCAAAATGTCCTTATACGACCTCATCCAAACCTCAGAATCCCATCGTCAAGCCCTCATGGAGGTTCTTCAATATAGTGAGGTTTTACCCAATGACCCTACACCCGTAGCCTCCATTATCACACCCCATCATGTAGCCTCTCTCACCAAATTACCACCTTCATCCTCACCTCACCTTGTTCACCAAGTGGCCTCCCTTAGCTTCTCAGAGGAAGAGATCGTGCCATACCAAAATGATGACCCAGACCCAACCCTCTTCATCTCTGTCCACATTGATGACATATAGGTACGTCGTGTGATGATTGATGGAGGCGCTAACATTAACATCATTTCATCCCATGCATTTGCTCAAATTAGCATACCTAAAAATTGCATGCATAAACATCCGGTCATGTTGTGTTCATTCAACGATGCTATCACCTCCACACTAGGCACTGTCATCCTGCATGTTCGCGTGGGCCCCCACACTATTCTAGAATTGTTTTATGTTTTGGAGGGGGAATTCCAATATAACTTGTTGCTTGGTAGACCCTAGATCCATGTCATGGGTTACGTTCCTTCCACTTTACATCATTGTGTAAAGTTTGAACACGAGGGACACACTTATACCATTCCAGCTGACCCATCACCTTTCAAAACATGCAACATGCTTTACTGACCCAATGATGTGCTCATACCTATCAAGCCATCTACCTCTGCAACCACTACCGCTTCACCTACACCTCCACCTACCAGTACAGTTGTTGCTTTCACCGCACATACCTCCTCTATTCCTACCACTGCTATAACCTCCACAGCTGACCCATTAGCTTCTCAATCCGTTAACTCCACCTCCACCTCGACCTCTGACACATCATCCATACCAGCTACCCACATACCAACCACTGATCCCTTGGAATGTGTTTTTCAATGCCTCACTCTGGGGGAGTACCGCCTATATAGTGTCAACACATTCCTTACTCCGCACGAGTATGGAAGCCTTCACCAACACCCTCACTATGATCACCATATAGGAGAACACCTCCTTTATGGTCCTCCTCATCTTCGTACTAGTCTCACCTATGGGGGACTTGATACTACCACTTACACACCTAAACCACCATCACAACCCCACCCATTTTCTGCTGACTTCCAATCACTTACCAATCACCTTTTCTCCCACACCTTCCTACACCACTGTGCGTGGAAGGGTTTTAGTTTTGGATTTTACGAGAAAGGCCGCCATACTGTTATTTCATGTACCACCCGCAAACATAATGATCGTAGTGGTATCGGCTTCCCTAAACCTCCTACCAAATAGGCCCGCATTGAACTCATTACAGACCCTAGCCCTTCTCCACCTTCATCACCACCCTCACCGATGGAGTCGATGGATCCTGAATCTATCCCTCCTAACTTTTTTTTTTTCATAAACACCATTTCCTTGGGGCCTTTGACTTATCAACGTGAAGGCGAGGCCCCTTCCACTCTCCCATTCCTGTATCCTGAGATGATCAATGATGACACACCTACCATTAAAATCGTTCAATGTCAGGATGATGAATCCATACTCACCTACCTTGGTGTAGAAGACTCATATATCCATCGGTCATTACCCTCTGAGACACAAACCATGTTGAATGAATCAACTCTCGAGATCAACATTCATACTCAAGATGACCCGCACATCCTAAAGATTGGACAATCTTTAGATGTTGCTAAACAGAAAGCCATCACTTCTTTTCTCCAAGATCATAACCACACTTTCACTTGGTCTTACGTAGACATGCCCAGTATTGACCCCACCATAGTGGTCCATAATATCGTAACCGTTCCCAATGCCAAACCTATCAAACAAAAGCTGAGGAAAATGCACCCTCGCATTGCTCTTCTCGTCAAAGAAGAACTTCAGTGCCTTCTTTCCATTTCCTTCATCTTACCCATTGATTATCCTCATTGGATTTCTAACATTGTCCCTGTTACTAAAGCAACAGGGGGACTCCACATTTGCATGGACTTTCGAGACCTCAACCTCGCCTACCCGAAAGATGACTTTCCCTTGCCTGGTATTGATCAACTGGTTGACCTCACCGCTGGTCACGAGATGCTCTCACTCATGGATGGTTTCTCAGGTTATAACCAAATTTTTCTTGCCCTGAAAGATCAACACAAGACCGCATTCATTACCCCTTGGGGAACCTTTTGCTATCGAGTCATGCCTTTTGGCCTTTAAAACCGCTAGTGCTACATATCAGCGTGCTATGACTTACATCTTCCATGATATCATGCATCACATATTGGAAGATTACGTGGATGATCTCTTGGCTAAATCTAAATGTCGCACCGAGCACCTCGCTGTCCTCAAAACCATCTTTGACTGCCTCATTAAATATTACATCCACCTTCAACCTAAAAAGTGCGTCTTCGCAGTTCTCTCAGGAAAGCTCCTGGGATTTATTGTTTCCCTCCGTGGTATAGAAGTTGACCCTACTAAAGTCAAGGCCATTCTGGAAATGCCTCCGCCCACTAACCTTAAACAACTCCGTAGCCTGCAAGGTAAATTGCAGTCCATTCACCATTTCATTTCACAATTATCTGATCGGTGTCAACCATTTCATCATCTGCTTAGGAAGGATGTCTCCTTTAAATGGGATGATGATTGTCACAAAGCTTTTGAGGCCCTAAAACAATACCTTCTCCAACCACCCATACTCATTCCACCTAAAGACGATCAACCTTTTTACCTATACATATCAGCTACCAATCATTCCTTGGGAGCCATGCTCGCTCATCGCGATGAACAACACAGGGAGAAGGTGGTTTATTACATAAGCCATACTCTTTTGGACTATGAAACCTGATACAACCATCCAGAAAAGCTTTGCTTAGCCTTAGTTTTCATTGCCACCAAACTCCGCCATTACCTACTCAACCACAAAACCTATGTCATGACCAACACCGATCCTTTACACTTCATGTATGCCAAACCTTATCAAAATCAACGTGTCACATGATGGCTTATGCTTTTAGCTGATCTTGACCTCGAATTCATTCACCAAAAGTCCATTAAGGGCCAGGCTATCGCCGACCAACTGGCTGACGCACCTATTGCGGGGGACCAACCCTCTAATTTTGACTTTCCCAATGAATCCATTGCTACCCTTTCCCTGGATGAACCCCCTTACCAAATGACACTGTTCTTCGACGGTTCCAAGTGTCAGCGTGGGGGTGGGGCTGGTGTTATCCTCATTCCTCTGGATGGAGAACCCATGCCTTTGTCTTTCAAACTAGACTTTGAATGCACCAACAATATTGCCGAGTACGAAGCACTCGTACTAGGTCTCCAGGCCGCCTATGCCCTAGATGTCAAATCAATCCACATCTTTGGTGATTCACAATTGGTCATAAACCAAGTCAACGGTATGTACCAATGTCATAACAGGATACTTCAAAAGTATAAAGATCATGTAGACATACTTTTGACCACCTTTGATCATTACACCCTTCAAACCATCCCACGTTCAACCAAAAAATTGTAGATACCATGGCCTGCTTAGCTTCCCAAATACCCTCTTCCCCTTCCAATTCCAAAATATTAGTCACCGTACAATTCCTCCATTCACCTTCTTATTTACCTCACAATGTTTACTCAATCTGAACTGACACCCTTGACCTGAGTGACCTTTGGTATAAACAATACTCCAACTACCTTTCCTTCTCCATCTTACCTCCTGATCTCACCCGTAATGGTCAACGCGCCTTCCTTAAAAGGGTCTCATGTTTCGTTATCCTGGGGGGACTCCTCTATAAGCACAGCTTTGATGGTATTCTCTTACGATGCCTCACAAGTTTTGAAATTCCTTATACCATTAAGGAGGTTCATGATGGCATATGTGGAGGTCACTTTAGTGGCCTTGTTGTTGCTAAGCGTATTCTTCACCTAGGCTATTACTGGCCAACCCTTAACCATGATTGTTGTGACTATGTCAAACATTGTCTGAAATGTCAACAACATTCCAACCTTCATCATACACCCAGTCATGCCTTACAGGTCACTCGTGACCTTTGGCCCTTCTCTCAATGGGGTTTGGATCTTATCGGAGTAATCAATCCTCATTCTTCCCAACGCCATCAATGGATCATAACCACTACCGAATACTACACAAAATGGGTGGAAGCCATACCACTCATCTCCACGAAAGCTGAGAAAATATGTGAGTTCATTAACCATCACATCATTTTCCACTTTGGTGTCCCTCATCGCCTCATCACTGATAATGGAAAACAATTCAAAAACAAAACACTGCAAAGAATTTGCAATGCCTTCAGCATTCAACTTATTTTCTCATCACCTTATTACCCACAAACCAATGGCCAAGCCAAATCCACTAACAAAACCCTCAATAAAATTCTCATGAAAGTGGTTGATGATACTAGGAGGGATTGGCATACGCACATTCCTTTTTCCCTATGGGCATACCACACTAGTATTCACACTTCCACTGTGGCCACACCCTTTTCGCTGGTCTATGGTACAGAGGTTGTTCTACCTCTCGAAGTCCAGATCCCCTCACTCCGCATTTATCTCCATGACATACTTACTGATGATGACTTTTGTTAGGACCACTTAGCACAACTAGAGTTATTAGATGAACGTCGTCTTAACGCTCTGGATCACCTTCAAGTTTATCAATAATGTATCAAATGTGCTTATGAAAAACGTGTTCATGAATGAACCTTCCAAGTCGGTGACCTTGTCTTGAAAGAAAATCAACACTTAACCAAAGCAAAAACAACTAAACGGGGAAAATTTGATCCTAATTGGCTTGGACCATACATCGTAACTCATACCTATGGATTGGGTGCCTATCGTTTATTCTCTCTTGAGGGTAAACCTGAACCTGAGCCCCTTAACACATTACATCTTCAACCATTCTATTGTTGACTCATTATCCTACCTCACCCTTTGTCTCTCTCCACACTCGTAACTTGAGCGTTATCCACTCCATCCACCTCCCTAACGATTAAACAAGGGTCATGTGAGTACCCGTCACTTGTTATCTTCTCTTGAATATGTGTACCACGGCACTGCACATAGCATGATTCTCATGGATACTTTTCGTCTATCTTTAGATGAGATCCCATGGTCGTTCCATCCTTCCTTTTAAACAAGAGTCATATCCTTCACCTTGGTCTTGTTCATGATTTTTAAAAGACCTCCAATGGGACCAAACTCCTTGAGTCAAACTTATAATAAAAAAGATGACTCCCTCAAAAGGACATCTTCTTATCGACCACATTGCTACTATAAATAGATTGCTCCCTTAATGGAAATCTATGTGAAGCTTTCAAAAAAAAAACAAGAGAAACCGAAGCTTCCCACATCAATCAGCTTCACGAAGACCTCAAGGAGTACCATATTATTTATCCCATATAGACTTCCCGCATCGATCAGTCTATCAAAACAAAACACTTTTTAGTCATGGACTTTCCCATTGTGACCTCGCACCTCTTGCCTAAAAGACCGATCACTCCAAACATATAAAATTAACTACCTTTCACTCACCTTACCATTTCCACTCTCATTTCCTAAATCACCTCAAGGGACATCTTGGAATTTCAACATTTGGTGATCCTGTGACTACTTTCACTGTAGAACAGTTAATCGTGCAATGTCTTTCAGATCTTGTGTTCATCACCCCCTTCAAGGTATGATCTACTTAGTATGATCCTACCCAATCAAGTGGCTTTATTGCCCCCCTCTTATCTTTTAAACCATCTTTGTTTACATTTTGATTACCTTATACAGGACTTGGTCCTCGCTGCTTACCTTTGGGGTAATCCTCCTCTTTCACCATAATCACCTTCACCTACATAATTTTACATATAATCTACCCACACCTATTAAACCTAAACCCACAACATGCCCAAAAACCTACCAACTCATTCTCATATTCTTCCCTAGCTCATGGGAGAACTACATCGGCCTGAGGTCCCTTTTTTCAGGACTATGTAGGCAGCACTCTGAAGGGCATGGGGCCGTTAGAGGTTAGCTCGGCCATTCTCTACCCTAAACAATTCATCAACCATGCCTAACTCGCCATTTACCTCACATTTTACTTAGTTCCCCTTTTCTAACTAAATTGGAAATTAAGCCACATACATAACAAGTTGTTTACCATTTCATACATTTATTACACCTACCATCTCTCTATCATCTCTATGCATAGATTATACAACATTTCACATATGACCCATAGTATCATTCATTGCAAACCATAATGAATCATGCCTAAACCAACTTGACTCATCCATGCCTAAACCAACCTGACTCATCCATGCCTATAACTTGACTCAATCCATGCCTATAACCTGACTTGACCATGCCTAAACTGACCTGACTCATCCATGCCTAAACCAACCTGAATCGATCCATGCCTGTAACCTGACTCGGTCCATGCCTATAACCTGACTCGATCCATGCCTAAAACAACCTGACTCCATCATGCCTAACTCACCTACTTTCCATCCATATCAAAGTAACAAATCCATATCTCATCTAACACAAGCCATAAAACCAATATCTCATAAACATATTAACACATCACCACATACCATGAATCTCATTGTATAAATCAATCAATGTGTATCTCAAAATACATGCCTATCTCATCATGACCATCATCTCCAAAATGTCGGCACGCAGGCTGATATATAATACAAAATGTCATCGACACGCAGGCCAGGTCTCATATATACACAAAGAATGAATGAATCAATACAAAAAAATATTCAGCATGCAGGCCGGTATATGCTCATAATATACAACAAAATCACTCATACATCCTCACTATCTTCGGCACGCAGGTCGGTATGTGATCAAAAATACAAAAATCTACGACACACAAGCCAACATACATATCACAAATAAACACTAGTATACATCACAAAATAGGGAGGCTACATATCAGACATCTCACCAAATGTCCTCCATCTCCGTGTCACCTGCACCCTCAGCCTCCTATGCCCCTGCTGGCACATCACCTCACTCTCGTCATCATGCGTTGGTGGCCTCACCCTGATCAGGCCTCGGAGCTCACTGACCTCCTATGCTCTCCACAGTATGTGTGTAGGATCTCGTCCTCTCACTAGATGCCTGTTGTGCCCTATACTCTCCATATGAGAGGAATTATATCCCGATTGCCATGAGCTGGTCTTGATAGTATCGCACCTCACCTAGGGCATCCTGTAGCCTAGATATAGGCATGGTTTTTTGTGGTCCCATAGGTCTCAGCCCCTGTATCTACCTTGCGCTAGCCTGTGAACTAGGACCAGCTCCCTACACCTGTGGAGGTGACCCCTGCCCCTGTGCCTGTGGTGGTGCCCCTGCCCCTGTCCCTATGCCTATATCTAGGCCTGTAAGACCCAAATTTGTGTCTAGGCTATGGCCAAATGACCCTGTAATCCTACCACCTGATCCTGTAGGGCTACCACCTGACTGTCTTTGTCCCCATCTCCTCCATCACCTCTACCCTCTCCCTCTGCCATCTGGGCCTATAGACTGGCCACCTGTACCCGTAGCTCTACTACCTCTTCCTCGGATCCCTCCAGTTGTGTCTGTAGTATACCTATCTACGTGATCAGTGTCGTTACTTGCCCCTGTAGGGCATCTCTCTGCACTATCACAGTAGCTAAATCTGGCTGCCCTGGTCTAGGTGGTATGGCTCGTAATTGAGCCACCCACCACTACCTCTACCTATTTGTGCATCTGGTGTCATCAATATGCTAATCCACTTACTACTCCTCTCCTGTAGGTACTGTAGGTTATGGTAGAGGAAGAGGCCTCTCCATGTCATCTCTCTGATATTAAGGGAAGGGTGGAGGAATATCCTGTACAAGCCCAAACTACCGTTGGACCCTGTCAACCGGGATCATATCATCCTCCCTGGTGCGGTGACCCTGTATCCACCTCTCTAGCTGGAGCTCAACTAGCTCCTCATGCATATTCCTATATGAGGGGAAGCCCACATATGGCCTCCAGATAATGTCCCCTTTGAACAACCCCTCCAAAAACTGTCAAAAATGGGTCACACCATATTTTAGCCTATCTGACCTCCGCTCTTCTGCAACTGGCACCCATCTCCTGTATTCCAACCGCACACATCTTGGTGGGAATGCATCTACTTGGGGAATACCTATAGGTCAAACACAGACTATGTGCTTGTAGGCTCAGCAGTGCAGTATAAATGTATAGCACAGGATAAACCTATGCAGCCACCCATACACCCACAACTCTCTGTAAAGTTGCACTAAAAATGTTGGCACCCAGGAAAATTGTGTCTCATGCACCATCATATCATGGAGCACCCCCATCAGTGATCGGGGAAATTTTTCCACCCTCTGCATCAGGCAATGCATAGTAGCACACTGCCTCCATCAATAAAACTACTAGCCTCGTCTCATCATGACAGGATAGGTACATCTCGCCATAGCTCATACTAGCGCTATGGAAGCTTAACTCCTTCGCCCCTCACCAAATATGGTCTCGATCAACTCCTCTAAGGCCTCAAAGGAGATAGAATACACATGGGCCCCCAATATGGGTAACCTCAGAATCCGGAACATGTCCTCTAGGGTGATGGTCATCTCACCCGTCGAAAGGTGGAACGTGTTAGTCACGGAGTCCCATCTATTAATGAGCACGACCATCAAACTAGGCTACCAAACACCATGTCGGTAGTGCCGAATACCACTCAATCCCACTGCCTCCATGTGTTGTAGCTCCAACAGGCTCACTAGGCCATGCAACGTCACCAATACTGGTGGAACTTTGTCTCACATGTGTAACTGTGATCGACCCTGCATCCAATCTAAAGCACAAAATTAATCTACCTTTTACCATGACCTTATTCATCACTTATCATTACCCACCACCCTATTTTTTACCTTACCCATCTAAACCACTAGCCTACATCACTTTTTTGGACCCTTTTACCTGAAATCCAAACTGGTGCCGGTTCAACCTAACTAACTCCGGTCACCCTTAAACTGGCATTGGTCACCTATTTGGTGACCAATACCAGCTCACCTTGACCAATCATGGTTCTGCATAACCAGCATCGGTCACCTGTTAGGTGACCGATCCCGGTTTAACCCGGCCGATGCTGACTAAGCTTGACCGACGCCAGTCACTATCACGGAAAAATCCTTAACTTCCCAAACCCCCCTTTTTCTAAAAAACCTCCCACCTATCCCTTTTCATCACCTACATTGACCTACACTACCCCAAAACCCCTACCCACCCCACCTATCCAATTTCCTACCCCTCCCCCCTCTTTTTTGACAATTTTTCCCCCCATACCCGATTTAACTTTTTTACCACCCACAACATACAAAAACCCACCCAAATCCAAAAATAAATAACCCTTACACCCTCTACTCTATTTAATTCACATTAAAGAGTTCAGCGCTTACCTCATCGTGTTGTTGCCGTCTCGGTGGCAAATCTTGCCGCTATGCTGGTGGTCCACCCGATCCCTCTCCCACCTCTACCATCACCGAATATATACCCACACACTCCAACCAATTGAATCCCATGCTAAGATCTCATTGACCCGCTACTAACCAACCCAACCACCGTTCACTCACCCTGCTAGCTCACCATCATGTTTCCTCCTAATGCTTTTCTCACGTTTCTCTCTTTCTGTCTTTTCTTCACTTCGTAATTCACAAATGAAAAATAAACACGGGGATATTTTTTTTATACCAAACCCAACCTAACTGACATCGATTCCCCTCAATCGACATCGGTCTCAAGCCCTACCTAACCATTGACGGTTATCCTATACCGACGTTGGCTATCCATGACCACCATCGGTCACCCTGACCTACACATTGCCCTTACATTTCCATTTTACCCCACGCTCTACCTTGCTCTTTACCCCATACCTTTACCCAACACATTACCTTACCATTCATGACCTCATCATTTACTACCTCCATTTGTCCTCCTTTGGGGACTCATTATTTTACCCTTTCCTCAGCCTTACCCATGCCATGATCTTGATATTTGGACCTGGACCATTGCTAGTGACCTTTGACCTCATGTGTTTGCTATACCTTGTGGCACGGTTACCTATGTTGATTGACCCAATGACCTTACCTAGCCTATTTCCATGACTATTTATCCTGACCATACCTTTAGTGTATCAGAACATACCTAAATGTTCCTAAAACCTAACCTACGTTGTGTTTCATGACCTTATCCTATACCTTGGATACCAGATTCACTTCAACCTTGTTTGGATAAACCTATCAACCTTAGACAATGTAGAGTTTTCCTGCTCTTCAACCCGGTAGCGTGCTACATTTTTTATGTGTGCGTGCTTTTGACTGTTTCTACCTTTGACCCTGACAATTTACCTAGATCACCTGAGTAGACATTTCACCCCATTTTCCCTATCCCATTTGCCTTTTCTTCACATTTACCTTTTATCAAACCACTCACTACTTCATCATGCTGCCTCGTCAGTTCCTAGTTTGAGGGGGATCACCGTCACCCTCACATTGGGCAACCTCATCTTATTTTTGTTAGCGTCGCTTCCCAATACAAGATACGCAACAAAAATGGGGAAAATTTAGACACTAAAATTAGGTCACGCGCCCATTTTTTCCCTCGACATATAGGCACTCTTTATTACATTTACCTAGCCATGATCGCCCTTCACCCCACTAATATTAATTTAATTAAATTAATGCATTATTCTCACTATATTTATTATTTAAATATCTCATTTAAATAATATCTACACATATAGTTCACTTAGACACCTCACCAAGCTAACTCAACCTAAGACCTATTCTTAGCAAGTTACCATAACTAACTAAGACTTACCCAAACCCTAAAAATCAATGGCTACATTCCCTCTAACCACATTCCCACATGCTCACAAGAAGCTCCCAGTCTAATCTGTGGGATAATGACACGAGATCTAAGAAAATCAGGAGGATATCTCTAAGTTTAGTAAACCTAGAAAATCTTGCCTTGACCGACGTCAATTATCCCTAACCATCGCTGGTTAAGCCGGACCACCATTGGTTACCCCTTTTAACCCCTAAACTACTTTATTCTCAAGGTTGAAAAACATTGGAAGAAAAATTGGATGAGTAAGAACAAAATCTTAAAGAGATAACGCATCTTCAAAGAGAAAATTCAGTCAAGATACGCAACAAAAATGGGGAAAATTTAGACACTAAAATTAGGTCACGCGCCCATTTTTTCCCTCGACATATAGGCACCCTTTATTACATTTACCTAGCCATGATCCCCTTCACCCTACTAATATTAATTTAATTAAATTAATGCATTATCCTCACTATATTTATTATTTAAATATCTTATTTAAATAATATCTACACATATAGTTCACTTAGACACCTCACCAAGCTAACTCAACCTAAGACCTATTCTTAGAAAGTTACCATAACTAACTAAGACTTACCCAGACCCTAAAAATCAATGCCTACATTCCCTCTAACCACATTCCCGCCTGCTCACAAGAAGCTCCCAATCTAATCTATGGGATAACGACATGAGATCCAAGAAAATCAGGAGGATCTCTCTAAGTTTAGTAAACCTAGGAAATCCTGCCTTGACCGACGTTAGTTATCCCTAACCATCACCAGTTAAGCTGGACCACCGTTGGTTACCCCTTTTAACCCCTAAACTACCTTATTCTCAAGGTTGGCAAAAATTGGGAGAAAAATTTGATGAGAAAGAACAAAATCTCAGAGAGATAACGCATCTTCAGAGAGAAAATTCCAGTGAGAACTCACATCCAAGGAAGGAGATTGAGCATCTTCTCCTGCACAGCCAGCCTAGCCACGATCTGATCTATCCAAGCAAAGAGGAGTGTGCATGTGGCCCATGCAAAAGTTGTTCTTCAATTAGTGATCACTTACAGGCTTCAAACCCGTCATCAGCACCTCCATCATTCACACACATACCTTCAGGAATGAAATCCAAGTTAAATATAATGGCATACTTCTCCGGTTTGTTTCATTTCATCATTATTTTATCACCCATTGTTTATCTTGCTCCTTATTGACCTTCTCCAACATTTTCACCTCCGTAGACTCATTAAAACCTCACAAAATCATATTTCAATCACCCAATACTTTTTCTTGACCAACCAAGACCCTTTGTGCAATCATAAAGGAGACCAAAACCCATTTCTGTGAAATTTCCAGATCTCACAGTAACCAGCGCCGATTATACCTAACCGCTATCGGTCACCCCTGCCCAATGCTGGTCTCTGTGTTTTCACACACACTCTTAAACAAAGACCTACCCACCTAATTTTACCTCACCTTCACTCACTTGTGACCTACCTCGAGACCTTTATCAGACCTATGCAGAACCCATAACCAACCATTTGATCTGTGGATTCTATTCTAGCTTAGCTTGTTAGATTAGATCTATTTTCTTATGGTGTTTTAAGTGAGATACCTAAATCATTATAAAATAACAATAGGATTTACTTTTTTTATAGCATTAATTTGTTTAAAATAGTGGACTAACAGCCATCTAGGAAGTATCATACTTCCCAGATCTAGCTCACACTAGGCATTTTACTGCCCATGTTGTTTAATTCCTTTTGGTGGTTTTGTTTTCATTACAGGTAGTTCCTCCTAGCCAAAAGGAATCTCTCATGGTCAGTTGTGGATTTAGAAGTCATACGTGCACAACAACCCATCAACCGACATTTGAACAGGTATTCCTCCTACGCCCGTTACTCTATCTATTTTGTCAAACCTTCAAAGAAACAATCTAAGAAAAAGGTGAAACACATCCTCTGCATTTCAACTGTTATTGTCTATCTCCTTTTAAAATATTATGTTCTCTCTGAAATACTTATTCTTTTTTATTTTTTTTAAAAAACTACAGCATTTTCCAAAACCCCGTATATTTTTCTTTTCAAAACCTTTTTTTATCAAAATCCTAGTCCTTTAAATGGATATAGTAGCAGGTTCCTACGAAAGATACATATTGGGATGGATTCTTGATAAAAATAAGAGGAAAAAAACAAAAACAATGATGCAGAGGAACTAGAAGAAGAACTCAATCATTCCCTAAACCACATTTTCACCTATCCTGCCCACACGGGTCCTATCAAAAACCTAGTTGTGGAAGGACTTGTGCAATTATCAAGTGGCATAGAATACACTATCAATATATTTCATATGGCCTAGTACATTGAATGGGGCTCTCTCTTCCAACACAATAGTACAATAACAAGCCTTTGTGTTTATGGAGGTGAGTGTTATGGTAATAATTCTAATAGTATTTCTTACCATAGAAATTTATCTAAGTGGATCTCTAGATGGCAAAATTTATATTTGGGATTCTGATATGTAGGTCCACTTGAAGACCATGAAATCCCACAATAATGGGGTCAATGATTGGGCCATACACCCTTCTGGGATAATGGATCTCTCTATTGGCAAGGATAATCATTTAAACATGTTTAATTTAGTTAAGGCAAGATGTACATTTACTTCAAAATTGTAGAAGGAGGCTACTGTTATTGAATTTAATTCTAATACTAGGGACAATTATTTTGTGGCTATTGAAAATATGGTGTCAGTTCACAATGCCAAAGATGCAAAGTTGGTGTATTCTCTATGGCATGGAAAGAGGTTGAATTGCCTTGCTTCATATAAGGTATGTTTAAACTTTTAATTTGAGTTTCATTTCCATCTAAACAAAGAGAAGTTAGATTTCTTCACTTTTTAGCTTGTTAAATCTTATGTTATTTATGTTTGGTAAATCTTGAGTCACCTTTCAAGTGTCTC
The DNA here is from genome assembly GCA_019776745.2 of Taxus chinensis. NCBI lineage: Eukaryota > Viridiplantae > Streptophyta > Pinopsida > Cupressales > Taxaceae > Taxus > Taxus chinensis. The sequence goes on from CM034153.1 coordinate 497,439,474, forward strand.
CCATGACGCATGATACCCTTGTACCAAAGGCAGATATTTTGATTTTGATGGAAAACTTTAATTTATGAAAAATCATTACTGGATAACAACAACGTAAACTAGCAGCACCATTTAAATTAACATCATACCAATTAACAATCATTAAATGAAATTTGATTCCAATATTCCATAGTTACCAATAGACATGCATGAGGAGACAACAAGAAAATACTCAAAAAATGGAAAAACATATATAAATATGTAATCATATATAGCCTAAGAAAAATATTGATGATTTTTTAAAATAAAGATATTAGATGTGAGACAAGAAAATTACATTGATATTTCATCATATATAGTGTCAAGAGTGCAACATATATTTTTAAAATAATAAAAACCACTGTAGTTCAAGTCTCTGTGATGAGTACCAATAAGTACCAGTCTTAGAGAATGTCTCTGCTAGCAGGAAACTAGCCTCTATGTAACACTTGAATGTTTTGACATCGTGAGAGTTGACGTTTATGCTTTCCCTTTTTGAAAAACCAATAATACAAAGGTTATTGGAATTTTTCTGATCAAAATTAGCAACATAATATTAAACCTGATTTTTTCTGTTTTATCTAGATGTTTAATGCTTTTGTGTTTTTATGCATGTAATTGGGTCTTCCTATGTTGTGATCTTTGTGGTCACATAGATTGTTTTGGTCTAACAAATGCTAATAAATCAACTGTAATTCAATACCATCTCATAATTTCAGTACCGTCACACAAAAAACTTATCTATCCCAATTATTAAGATATTAAAACCACTTTTGATGGCATGACTATGACTACAACCTAATTTTAAAGGTTTTCCTCTTTGTAGTTATAGCTAAACAGAACTTGGTGCCACTACAATATTTTTACATCATATGATTATTTTTTTCCATTCAATCAAATTTTAATTGATTTCTATTCTTCTAATAGAACATGTGACATAATTTATTGATCCATCACAAGTTTTCCTAAGGTTTCTTTCAGTTAAACCAAATATTTATTTTTTTGTTTGGTTGCAATTGAGGTGGGTTACCCCTCCATTATAATTTACAAGAAGTCATATATAATTAGTAATAAAGCAATCTATTTTTTTCCCTTCTCAAGAAACTGAAAAAATCTCCCATCTATATTTTACTTTTACATGGATTTCACCCTCATTAATTCCTCTGTAAGCATAAAGCTCTTCCTTCTTAAATCCAAAAAAATTATTAAATTCAAACAAAAATTGTACAACTGATTTAGTTTAATTTGAATTAACTAATTAAATCTAGATATTGCATAGTCACTTATTGTATGAATGATGTACAAATGTGGAAATATAATAATGACAAAAAGAAAATAAACATGTAAAGTATGAAACCCTAAGCAATGAGATTAGATAAGAAGAGTTAGCTGATATACGCACAATTTGGAAGTGATCTGAGGAGGGAGACTTGTTACTAAGGATGTATGTAGTGTCATATCTGACCTCTATAAATTGTGGAACTCACGGAAAAGGTTGGGCAGGGGTGCCCATAGTAGGAGAGGGGAACCTAAGCATTGATGACTTGATTTAGGTGCCTGTGACCACGTAAAATATCTTATGTCATAAGGATGTCACAATTATTCCTTGTTGATCACCTAATATTTGCACTATGGTCATTAAAGGTGCCTTTAACCTGCATAAGAGAAATTCACCTACACAAGACCACAAACCACATCAAACCTAAAAAGGAAAATACATAATCAGGATTTAGAATGACCCCAAGATTCACCTCGAGAGTGAACTTATGACCAAGAACTTCACTACATCTTAAATCCATGTAGTTCTTTTGAGTGTGTGTAGAAATTGTGCCCTAGGATGCCCTAGTGCAAGTTGCACTTTATAGTGGGTTGTAGCTAGAATGTAGCAATGTAGTAGAATGTGTGGATGGAATAGAATGAACTTCCCCTTCCTATGCTATATATGCAGAGTATGCATTCCCTTGTCCCTTGAATGGATGTTAGATGAATGCATTGGAGTGCTTTAGGTTCCTTTTGAATGCAAGCTTAGGTGATAATAATAATTTTTCTGGGTGCCACTGCGACAACATGCCATGAGTTTATGTAAAAGTTCTCTATTGTCGCTGGAAAGATTGGAACAACTAGATAACAAGAAGAAAACATCTAGCTACAATGCCAAGAGCAAGGGGAAAAGGAAATAAAACATTATGTAGGGCTATACAACCTGAGGGTTGAGAAACTAACTAAAAAATCAAATTATTTCCATTGAGAAATGGATATCGAAGGCTACCATGATACCATATAAGAGTTATCAAAACTCTCATAGAATCCCTTCAACAATCCATCACCACATTCAAACATACAAAGGCATCACACATCCATACACAAAGATATCATGCAAAACAACTAAGTATGTTATTTCCTCTCTGTATGATTTTTTAACAATAGTAAAATAGGGTTCTTTGTCCTTCACCCTTTTGTTAAAATCAGAGAAAAAGATTACAAATAATGTCCTCTGCCAAAAAGATAGAGCAACCTTCTTAGTACGAAGCCAAAGCGAAACTACAAAAACAAGCAAAAGAGATACAAAACCTTAGCTATTGAGATACAAAAAATATATTTCTCTTCCCAATGCCTCATAAAACCATTCACAATTTTTTCCATAAGATGCCAAAAGTAAGAAGTTACATAATAAAAAACCCAAAGGTTGTAGAAGAAAAAATGCACCTCCCCGATTTGAAAGCTTCCTAACACCCTACACCATCCATTCGGAAGAGTTCCATTAATCATCCTTAGTAGCAACGTACTCATCTTTTATGTTCTCCAAGATTGAGAGATTCCTTGGTGCGAAATTAGTAGCCTCATTACATGGAAACTTTCACCAAGGTCCTTGAAAATTCATTTCAAACACCCAATCCTACTTAATCTTGTAGAGGTTTTAGGAGTCGATGCCATTCCATCAAATCTGTAGTGATTACAAAAGATATAGGATCTAACTCCATTCCAATAGTCACAAGAGTATTTGCTACTCTATTAGTCTCCCAAATAGAATGTTGAAAAAATAGAGTGAAAACATGCAACCAAAACATAAGCCCCTTGAAAAATCTAGTTCGACTTCCAATTAGGTTTCATTTCTTTTATCTAGCATTGATTATAATCATGGAATCACACTCAACTCAAATATCCTTATATCATTTATTATTGGCCAACCTCACTCCTTCCAACAGTTTCATTTCTTCTACCTCGTCATTCTTCACTTCATGGATAAAGAAGGAAGTTTTGATAATAATATTCAAAAGGGAAAGATCATCTGGTTGAGTTTTTTGAGGGACATATTTCTTTATTGTAAGTGGGAGCATATATTTTTTAGAGATACATTCCTATTATTGTAAAGGGAAATATTTTTATGTGGGGGAATTATTTTTCTATGAGGAGCATTATTTCTCTAGTGAGGTGCATTTTATTATCCATTCAAAAATTCATACAAGAAATAAATTTTATTTGGCATTAGGGGTATTGTTCAGGTGTGCCCAATGAATCATCCCTTATCAGTAAAGGAAGTGTGCCCAAAGAATTACCTGTCAACCCTAATGGGGGAAATGCATCCCCTAGAACCCCACTCCCCAGACTTGTTTAATACATCTAGGGACTTATTATTTGCAAAGAGGATTTTATACTTGGAGGAACTTATTATTCCTTTTCTTGAGGATAACAGGTTGAGGCCTAATTTGACAGGCGGTCAGACCTCCTCACATATAGACCCATACTTCCAGTCTACCTACAATCACTACTCCTACACCCGCTAACCCTACTTTTTCATTATTTGTGTTTGTTCCTACTGTTCTAGCTTTTATTTCTATATATGTTAATGTTGCACACTATGTTTATCTCACTAGCATATCCATGTACTTATCTAAATGTCTCATTTAATAAACAAACTACTACTTTTGGTTCTTACATGCTTAATTCCATCGGTTATCCTAGTGGAGGTGTTGTAGACATTTTCAGGGTATTTTTTCTCCTAGCCATCTTGTTAGATTGAATTATTACCACAACATTGGTTTTGATAAGATATATTTCACTGGGTTCATTTGATGATAGAGCTCCCATTTTTGTTCACTCCACTCTTTGTAAATAGTTTAAGCAACACATGATATTTTTTCACCTTAAATCAAGCTTGGGAAACATGATATTCTAGCTATCAGACCTGATCAACCTAACTTACAATCAAATGTATCCTTACATGCACTAGTTGTGCAATTGAATTGAATCGTATGTAGACATATTTGTCAACCAATTGTATTCATATGGGATGGATTTTTGATCATTTTTGGTGGCATCACAAGCATTATTTGAGAGGGCACTACTAGCAAGTGGCTCCTCCACTATACAACTTCTTATTCCACCCATTATTCCTCCTACATTTTGATGCTCATTAGTTGGTTGAATATTTAGTCAGTTGTTTTTAGGAGAAACTCTCATGTTTACGAATGACATTTTCTAGAGATTGAGTTCATTCTAAAGTTTTTAATGTGTTTCTTGGTGGGTTTTTTTATTTTGTGGGAACATTTTGTAGTTGAGTACACATCCATGAAGGTTTGTGTTGCTTAACCACGTATTACCCTTGTCATGTGTGTGTGCTCCATGTCAAGTTAGTTTTTCTATTCTTCAGTTGCATGACTACCCCATCACCACAATCTTCTCGAGAGATATTTTACTATGATGATAGGCATTATACAATGGGAATGGTTTATTTGATAGGATAAATCCTGTGGGCTAGGAGTGTAACCAGACATGGGAATGACCATGGGAGGCATAGGAATCGTTGATACATTGCACACATTTTCATGTATCTTTATATAGTCTTATCCAACTTTGTAATGTGCACCAAATAACATTAAATGTTGTGTGAGGAGCCACGTTGTGTACAAAATTCTCCAAACACAAGGAATTGTTCATTTTTGTGCAAGTGAAAGTAGAAGGGGAGCCATGCCTCCATTATTACAGTTGCGGCATCATAAGCTCATGAGTCAGATTTTTGGTGAATTGTCGCTAGAACTAGGTTTTAAGGAAGGTCGCATGGAGAGGGTGTTGAGCAATGAGGAAGGTTCTTGAATTCTCATTCACTTAATTTCTACAGATGATCTAGAGTGATTGAAAGCCAATCCGAAACAAGGGTGGAATGCACTCATGTATACAACATTTTATGTTGTTCGACGCATGAACACAACATGTTGTCAATATGTAATTTCTAGGGAATCCTCTCAACATCTCATCACCCAACTCAACATAATTGTCGCTTTGTCTCCGTTGCAAGTGATTTCTTTGTTTGGGCTTGGAAAGAAGAAGGTGACACCTCCAAATTCAAGTCATCTCCTGCTCCTGCTACTGTTGAGCTCTCCAAGTGGTATGGTGAGTCATCTCCCTTACCTTACCTTACCTTTTCCCGTCTCATTTACTCTCCTTTTCTTACCTCACATTGACAGGATTAGATAGAAAGATCTTTCTCCGAGAGGGTTTAGCTTGACAAGGCCTACTGTAGACACAAAATTATGCACATTTACACATAATTTAGCCCGGTCTTATACTACTATTTAGAAGGTTCTCAAGTGTACAAAGTACTAATTAATCCCACCTTTTGGTCATCTTTATTTTATATTTTATTTCGTAGTTCATATGTATTTTCGAGCACTTATCCAATCCATTTCACAACTACCTCTGACATTCTATCCCTAAATCAGGACGCCTCAACCTTTATTGGGGCACCCTGGGGCACCCCAGTCCCACTTTGGGTGCCTTGATCCATGCAAATTCCCTTTCGCTCATTTTTGGGTCATTTCTAGCTGTTGGTCATCTTTATCTTTTTCCTAGTCAGCCTTGTCGGGATTAATTACAAAATTAAACTTGAGAGCCCTATAAATATAAAGTTATAAGACAATAATAACGGTCCTAGGTATTTTTCATCTTATCACTACTATCACTCCATCTAGGGTTGCATTCCATTCCATCACTTGCATCCACATAGTTTTTATGTATTCAAGCTAGGAAATCTACATCAAACATACTGCATAGGGGGAGGGTTTCCATTATATTTCATGCACACATGCTACTTACATTTCTATAGCTATTATTTCTCACTACTTCATAAAGTGTGACTGACATGAGAGTGCATAGGGAACAACATGCACACACATGCACCAGAACTACATCAAGGTCCGTAATATAGTGGAATGCTCAGTGATAAGTCCACTAGTTTGGCGGCTAAGGTCAGTCTAACCCATTCATATGCATATTTTATTTTTCTATGGTTTGGGTATTTCCTCCTTGAATTTTGAGTCATTCTCCAGTTTATCTGATGGATCCAACAAGACAAGACGAGAAGTACTTAGAGACATTTAACAACCATACCAGATTGAGGTTCTAAGCATTTACGCAGTCCCTAGCACCCAAACTTCAGACCAGGGCAGCCTAGTACCTTCCCAAGTGCCTATGTCATCTCAGACAGTCTATATCTGCCCTCTGCAGGGGCCCCGAGTGTTCATCTGCACTACCAAGCTCTAGTTCCAGATCTACAACAACCTGCGACAGTCACCATCAATCAATAGAGTCATTTCTCCCCTTTCTCTTATATATTAGGGTTTCATTTTATTTATTATAATCATTTACCTCCATTACATTCTACTTTAGGTTATCTATTTACTATCATTTACTTCTTCTTAGTTTTTTTATACATTGTTTTAGTCCTCTTACTTAGATTAACTAGTTTTACTATTACCTCCCATATTAGGTCCCTAGTTCAATAAATTAGTTAATCATTTTGGTGAACCCAACTTCCATTTTTTGTTTATGCACATTACTTGTAGTGGTCATTTTTTCTCTCTATATTATTGTGAGTTTTCTTCTTCTCTTCACCACCCCTCTCGATCTATGGCCGACATACCTATGTCTACGACTGAAAACCCCTTAGATAACTTTACCTGATTCCTCCTTCATAAGATCGAAACCATGGATATTGAGAAGTCCTATGATGAAGATACTAATGTGGACCAATAGCTCGATGCTATTATAGATTTATGTCGGGCCTTACTCGATAGCCCCACTCATCTCCCTCATGTTTTGCATGCTTTACTCGCGAATAAACAGGCTCGTGAGGTATCTCTACCTGTTTCTTCTGCTCTTATTGTCTCCACACCACCTGTTTCTACTCCCTTATTACATTTACTACCCTTCCAACCCATGAGGGTGCTTCCAATATCCCACTTAGTTCCACCTCTCATTCCCCTAATTTTACATCCCTATACCAAGACCTCCAAAATCAAATCCACCAGTTACAAGTCGTCATTTCTAAAGGACCCCTACAACTCAATTCCACCTCCCTGTTACATTCTCCATTTATGTCATCCATCTCTACTTACTTGTTCCCCCCTAACTTCATCTCTCCTAAATTTCCCATTTTTAAAGGCCACGGTGACCCACAAGAACATCTTCATGCTTTCCACGTCACCTGTCTTGACTACGCTGACGATCATGTTATCCTTGCTAAGTTGTTCCACATAGTCTACAGGAGTATGTGATGCGTTGGTTTTATGACCTCCCTATTTATTCGTTGGTCTCCTTTACTCATCTTGTTGATTCCTTTCTTGCCCATTTCTCTATCAATATAGGTTCTGTGATTTCTTATGCTTAGCTAACACAACTCAAACAAGCACCCAACAAACATTTCTCTGACTATGTTTTGTGTTACAAACACCACTTAGGTAAGATGAGTAATCCTCTTACAGATTCTAAGCTCCAAGATATATTTATCCATAGTCTCTTACCACCTCTACAAGATAGTGTGCTCTTTGAAACTTTTCCCTCCGTTGATTAGCTCTGTCATGCTCTCAAACTACATGAGACTAAACTTGTCTCCGTAAGAAAGCTCAAATACTAGGATCCATCTTCCTTCTCATCTCTCTTAACAAAAAATACTCTTTTCTATACACTCATTCCTAAATCTAACGACCCATAAACTATTGTTAATGTAGTCTCCACTACTAGGGAATTATGCCCACAGCCATACTAGCGTCCTTTTACTAAACTTAGTATGTCGCTTAGCATCTTGCTACCACATCTCATTGATAGTGGCCTCATTACTCTCCCACAACCTTTGCAACTTGACTCATCTCACCCCAAAGGCATAGCTTTGACGATTGTTTTCATTGTGATTATCATTAATGTGTTAGGCATTCCACTTATCATACTTTCAAACTCTGAAATATCATTCAAGACTTACTTAATGGTGGCCATCTTGAAATTCTCAAATCTCCCTCATTTTTCTCTACCAATGATAACCACAAACTCCAAATATTTAACAACTCCCTACCCAAACATGATACTAAGAAAGTTGATTCATCTTCTAACTATGTCTGTCATACATCGTCTGCTTCTCTTGGACCTCTTGACTTCGTTATTGCTCACAGTACAGCACCCACACCGATTATCTCTTTCTCCAACACTAACTATCATGCTACATTCAAATCCGACCATTTATACATATAGGCCTCTATTACATCAACCCCTATCAACAACACTAAGGTTGATTCCTCTTCTCCTATCAGTACATGTTCCTTGTCTCTCCTCCAATCTATTAGTTACCCTCCCTCGCAAATTGACTTCCCATTCAAAATACCCTATGGTGTTGTCAAGTTACCTATCACCATCGGTCCTCTCACTCTTATCATCCCCTACCTCATTAATCAAACCACCAACCAGTATGACCTGCTTCTCGACTTAAATTGGATCCAAAAATCCTAAGCTATAATTTCCATCAACCAATTGCACCTTAAATTTATCTATGATAACCAAGTTATCTCCATTAATGGCATTCCTCTTTCCATTCCACTACTAGTATCTCCTCCTAAACCTGCTCGTGTTTCATATACCTCTCCAAAATCATCATATTTTATGTTGATTAAAGCATCATCTACTCATAGTTCACCTATTTCAATGTCGCATACATGACCTACCGATTTCGCCAGTCCTACACACTACCATATGCCTATCCCTAGGACAATCACTGCATCATGGCATCGTTCCCCACCTTGCTTTATTCCTCACACATCTTCATCCCCTCCACACACGACATTTTCATGGTCTCCATCACCAATACATTTCATTATACCATGATATTCAACTTACATTTACCCCTCACACATGTATAGACTACATTCTTCAGCACAGCATCTCTCCTACATCCCACCACTCCCATACCTTGGTCCTACATTCCCATCCTCACTACCACTGACTAAGGTACCTTATCCCTTCAGCCTTATTGGTTGATTTCTCCTTTCAACACACTTGGGGGGCATAGCACATCATAAACTACCCCCCTCTCTATCTTCTCATAACTCCATAAGCCTTACATTATGTATTTTCTCTACATCTTCATCCTTTCCATAGGCATCCTATCTTATGTGTCATATCACCCTCATTACCCAATGATGCACTCTTGTGCTTTGGTTCACACTGGACTGTTGATGGATTACTATTACACTAAACCCAACACACCACACATCTTGCATTATCATATGCATACCTCATCTACAACTCATTTATACATCATCTATCTCATACATGCTACACTAGTCATCACCATACATGAATCTAGATTTATATTTCATCCATACATTCTATATTTACGCTAGGTCACATTATCCATGGATCTATCTTGACATTCCATCACTACACATTCTATTTCTATTTACATATATCACTATATCTTGCATATATCATATTCATATCCAGATTTAATCTCCTTCACAATTTGAACAACATCATGAACTTCCATGAGACAATCAAGGATATATAACCTTCTTGTTTCCCTTTCAATGTTGTTTTGGTAACCTATTTCTCACATCTTATGGGACAACATTTGGATAACCATTCATTCCTCCAAAATTTATAGGACCAAAGGTGTTAACAACAAATGGAGGTCTAAGCTGAGCCATATTGTTTGGTGGGGGTGATCTTGGAGGTGAAACAAGTTGGTGAGGAGTAATAAAGGGTCTGATTGGAATAGATGAGTGATCTTTAAAATGAAAACCCCCCAAAGGATCTCTCTCTTGATAAACTTTAGCAAACTTAGAAACCACATGAGCAGATTTAGGAGAAAGTTTTTTAAATACACAAGAAGTTCCCTCACTTGATGGAGAATGAAAATCAGCAAAAAGATTGCCTAAATCAGATCTACTTGAAGAGGAATTATAATCTTCAATAACATGTTGCTCTCCTTCAAATTCAACTATGGGGATCTCTTTTCTTGCAACCAAATCACCAACCACTTTCCACACTCTTCTTCCTTCTAGTTCTGAGCTTCTTGATTCGGTGAGCAACTTCTTAGAAGATTCCTTGATGAAGAGGGATCTCCTTCCCTCCATCTTGACAGATTTAAACAAGTTACAAATGACAGAGATGTATAAAACAACTGGTATTTCAAGATCCAAACAACATGGAGTTGCCACTAAGGAATTCCACCTTAGTTATGCAAGAAAGCACTAAAATATTTTTTCAAATGTATGCTATGACTGAAAAATTTGCAAGGATTTACAAATCAGATCTTCTTCTTCTTCTTAATTCAACCAAAAAAAATGCATCCAAATCATATAAACTGCTAGTAAATGAGAAGAGCAGGCTGAGCTTGAAATCCTTTTTACCCAAAACATGCAGATCTGAAGTATGAAATGATATCTAAGGAATGTAACAACTCAAATACTTGATCACACAAATGCTCAAACCTTTCAAACATTTCAAAACCACCAAGAAATCAATGAAATTCCCCGGCAATGGTGCCACTCGGGTGTTGGTATCCAAATTTAATCTCCTTCACAATTTGAATAACATCATGAACTTGTACGAGACACTCAAGGATAGATAGATGGTTTGTATGTCAATTGTAGCCAGGGAGCACACCTATCTACTTGTTTTAATTCAATATTTGATGGAGTGGATAGCACCTTCAAAAGGGTTTTGATCTAACCCTCACTATTTTAGGTTGTGCCTATCAACCAAGGCAAGAGGACCTATATTACAGCCCTTATATGGTAAAGGAGATGGAGATATCCTTGTGTTTTGCATATGGTATGGAAGGGGCCTTGTGAAAATATAATCAAGTATCCATTATCCAAACTCAAAGGATTTGTCACTACTAAATGATGGAAATGTTTTCAAAACAAAGCTAGGGCTGCTAAAGACATGATAAAACCCTTATATGCTTTGTGCATTTTTGTGAAAGGACGGAGTTCTTTTGTGGACACACAATGCAAATGCAGGGGTAGTATAGGTAGGATGAGTTAGTTTGAATGAAATTTTGTGGGAGATGTTAGGACAAGAGTAGCTAAGAATCACCAACTTCTTTGAGGACCTTTGCAAGAAATTTGTAACACCTACACAACAAGAATACTTCCAGAGATTTTAAGTGCTCCTTCAACCAGGATATGTGCACAAATGGAGGCCCAGATCTACACTCTTCCACACAACCTTTGATAACCTGCTACAAAATCTTAAAGCAAAATACCAACAAAGTATCCAATAATCCTTGTTTAATCATGACCTAAGGTGCACCCAAAGGTTTACAAATATTCTCATTATTCAGGGACAGTAAAATGATTTTAAATTTGTTTATCTTCTATCAGATGAAAACTCTTCTGAATATAAGATTGCAAATGTAATTAAACCATCAATAAGAAATGAGACCCTGTATGATCAAAGAGATTCCAAATACAATATTATAACATGAGTAAGAAACATAAATTGAAAACATTCTGAAACATAAGTATATGCAAACTTTGCCAAGAGAATAAACCAGATAATCCAGAAAATGATCAGATATATCAGCAAGGGAAAGTCATGAGAACAATCTCAGAGCCTGTTGATGGCTTTACAACTGAAACTAACTCAACATGATGAAATTTGATACAAAAATGGAATTGAAAATGGCTCTCAAGTGGTTTTCTCTAGAGAAATGGATTTCTTCCAGCCTTTTTTCTTGAAAAAAATTGAGTCTCCTCTTCTCTCTTCTATCTCCTCTCCTTTTACGAATGCTTCAAAAATACAATTTATATCTCATGTCAGGTTGGATCCTTGTCTCCCAAGCAAAGAATATGCTTAGGGATCAAATTTGTTACAAGAAACTTTATCCATTTCATGAAAATGACATTAAACTATAAAATAGCTTGTAAAATGCTAGGGATGCATAAATAGTTTAAAATATTGCATGAATTCATATCCTTATCCATCCCAGGGTCACGTTTTGTGCATTCAGACATGCCAGCATGCATTTGCAATCATTTCTCACCTTTTACTTCATCATTTTTCACCTCTGCAACCTTTTATTTTCACCTTTCACATTTTTTCATAGGTATAGGGAAAACATTTTCGTCCAAAAAATCATAAGCCATCAAATTAGCTCCCAAAAATGGTGCCATTGCACTTAGAAGGCTGAGGGATGTGAAATAATATAAAATTTCATGCATTTTGATGAAGAAACATGATTTCCAAGTTTCTTGGAGTTCCCATGGCGCCCAAAAATGAAATTACACAGTGACCATTGATTTTAGTCAACCTTTAATGCCAGCCCTCCATGTGGAGGATGAGATTCATGAATATTCCCTCTTTTACCTTTAGATAAGGTGGACACGTGTCCAAACACCATTGGCGTGGGCCCCTTCCCTTTAAAATTTGCATTTGTAACCTTTTTATGCCTTTGGAAAATTTTGAAAATTTTCCCCACTTCCCCCCTAGACCTGCCATGTGTCCCTAGGTGGGCCCCAGAAAAATCCACGGGCCAATTTGATGAATTTTACCACTTTTTTGAGAAAAGGAAAATTTTCTCAAAAAACTCCGCAAACCCGAACACCCACTCTCTTCCCCACCACGTGGCACCCTCTGATTTGTCGCGGGGCCACGCCTCCAACTCTACCTTCAATCATCCGGAAGCATCAAAACTCTTTGCGGGCCCACGCTCCTCTTTATGACACTTTGAAAATGCCACGTGTCACCCCCTGATTGGCTACAGGGGCACACGTCCAATGTTTCCCTGTCGGGGCTACAGATAACGTTTTGTCTTTGCCAAAAATTTGTAAAATTTTCAATATTTTCCCCTAGCTCCAAACCTCCACCTCCTTTTGGACATGTGTCATGTTATCATTGGTTGTGGGAATTTGGCCAAAATTTTGACTTTTACCCTTTGAAATTGAAAAACATCAAAACTATCACAAAATCTGTGGATCCATTATACCCCTTTGGACACATGTCACTTTGTGATTAGTGCGGAGATCCGGCTCAAATTTTAACTTTAACATTCTGAAGTTAAAACTTCAAAGTTTTCAAAAACTCCACCCCTCCATGCTGACTTTCCTGGACACGTGTCCACTTCTTATTGGAGGCAGGCCTTTGGGTCAACATTTTCCCTTGACACCTTGAGCCAAAAAAACAACAAATTTTTTCAAGTCCTCTGCCATCCGCATGCTTCTTGTGCCACATGTCTCCTTCCCATTCGTTACGGGCCTTCAGGAAAAAATTTGATTTTGAGAAATTTGCAAAAATGAAGGAAAATTTTCTAAGTGCAACCCACCACCCACCGATCCTCCAGCAAATCAAAGTGTGCCACGTAGGCACATCACTGTAGCAATGCGGGGCCGAGGACCAAAATTTTCCTTATGCCAAAAAATCAAAAAGTGACAAGTTATAACATTTTCCCAACCGCCCCCGACCAATAGAAGCTCGCCACGTTAGCAATAACATGCGAAGATGAATTTGACAGGAAAATGACACCCGTATGCCCGTCAAAACGTAAATAAATACCGAGGTTGCCCTAGAAATCAAATTTTTTCACAAGGAATGTATATTTTTTCAGTTTTAAATCAAGTGAAGCATGACTTTACATTAATTTCGACCAGGGGATCAAGATTTTAACCTCAAATTACTCAGATTCGATCCACTTCAAGTTTTTCACGATTTAGCAAATGGACAAAATGACACAACCCGTATAAATGAAAAAATTAGGGCCACAGATGGGGGGAAACTTGGATTTTGTTTCAATTTAGGGAAAAATAACCACATCATGAGCATCTTGAAGGCATTCAACTAGAAAAAATGAGTTGCAGGTCACCCACTCGAGAAAATAAACGTTTTTGACCAAAAATGGATATAGAAAATTAGGGCAAAGTGTGCAAACTCATAATTTACACCAACATATCCTATCCTACATAACCTACATTTCCTACACTACACGAGTTACCTAGCACATTTATCCATCATCTACATTCTACATGCTACATTATATGTCATTACATATGGGTCTAGTTTTATCATCACTGCATACCCTATCTACACCTATCATCACACTCTCTACATTTTCCCATGCATTTACACACCTTACTCACCCTTTGGTCACCTACACTACATCATTTTATGCCCTGCACTCACCACCCTATGACGCACTTTAGTTCCTCAGTCCATACTTGATTGCCGAGGGTTTACCAATCAAATGGACCTTCCCTACATGTGACATGTTATCGTACCAAATCCATCAAAAGAGGAACCTACGCTCTAGGCTATATCATCACCCACATTCATCATCACATACCATAGTGGTATACACCTTTAGGTTAAATCACCACTCCTTTCATCATTTCCAATTCTTCTATCATAAACTTTACCATCTACTCTATCTCATTTTGTCATCGCTTATCATAGTGGTATACACCTTAGGTTAAATCAATACTCCTTTCATCATTCCAATTTATTAAATCATTCACTCAGCCTCACATTCTACTCCATCATATCCTTGCATAGTGGTATACACCTTAGGTTAAATCACCACTCTCTTCATCACTTTTCCATTATCCTCTTATCTCCTATCACCACATATTCTATTATCCCATTCTAGGTCATCTTATTATTCATCATACTCACCTCGTAGTGGTATAAACCTAAGGTTAAATCACCACTCCCTTCATCATATCCATTTATCATCCTACATTACTCTATCACATCAACATTCATCCTATTCATCACTTAGTGGTATACACTTTTAGGCTAAATCACCACCCTCTCCTTCTTTATCACATAGTGGTATATGCTTAGTGTTAAATCAGCACCGCCCACTATCCCTTGCATACTCATATCCACTTCATACACCCTCCTCTCTCATCTTGTAGTGACATATGTCATAGGATAGATCGTCACCTTCTTCTTCCATCATGTAGTGATATATGCTTAGGGCTAAATCATCACTCATCTATTCAACATATCATGGTATACGCTTAGGCTATAGGGTCCACGTTTATATTTTCATGTCTCCTCACCATCAACTTCTTCCATAGTGATATATGTTTAGGGATAAAATAATCACTCATATATTCAAAAAATTCATGGTATACACTTATGCTATAGGGTCCATGCACATTTCCCCATGTTGCATTTCATCACCATCATATACACATTCATCGCACTGTGCTAGATACAACCAACACTACTCAAGCATTTCCTAATGACACACTCTTTTTTATGGTTCATTCTTGACTACTGAGGGGGGGAAAAAATGAAACTCATGACATACACTTCCATCCACTTAGAGGGCACATTGCTCCTATCATTCCATTTTTCATCCCATTCCATCCATCCACTACATACTACATTGTCTTGGGGGAATTTACTTTTGCTTACTAGTGTTTTGCATGTTCACTTTGCTACACATGTTAGCCTGATTTCTTATATGTCATTATCATACACATATGCAAGCTCACCTCTTTATTTAGTGTGATTGCACATATAGGACTCTACATGCAGCATGGATGCTCTCCTTCTACCCTTCTGTTACTGTTCATTGGGGGCATCGACATTCAACTTATATAGGTTTTATTGTTTCATTTTGTACTTAGCATCTTTTACTACTTGCTCATACATGTTTTTGACATATTGGTTATCATCCTCACATGCTAACGAGTGTCTCATGTGCAGTACTTGTTTTGCAGGACTACATGTTTCCATGACTACTTGTATTTCTACTTGTATGTTTTATTTGCTATTGTATACAGGCTTTGCCCTTTACTTGTGTGCATACTTGTCTATTATTTACGACCATGATGGCCTTACGTGTCTTGTGACATCGTGAGTGATGTCCATTTTTTATAACCTAATTTTTGTTGTCTTCTTGTTGTTTCTTGCATGTTTACACTACTCTACTTGGTAATTTTTATACACTATTTCAATTTTTACACTGATTACATGTATGATATTTTAGACTAACACTTGTTTTGGTAAGCCATCCCCTTTTGTGTGTGCCTTGGTATCAACCAAGTGCTTTCCCTTTCCCCCCTACAGGGTTGAGTTGGTTACAAGGTCAGAGTGTGGTTGGTCCTCTTTTAGGGCCACATTTTCCTTCCAGGGTTGTCACATGCACCCCCAAAGAGGGTCACATCATTATGGTTTTTCTACTAACACAACGTATCTACACTGATTCACACATAGTGAGTGAGCTCAAATAAACTCCATACACAGTGGCCATACCAGGACATGGTGTCCTTCAACAATTCTGCGGAGTGGTTATAGGCTCAGGGGTTACCTCGGGTGGCCTCTCTACACTTCTCCATCCAGTGGCATAGGATTGCCCAGAAAACAACGCAGTATAGAGTTCTCTTCAACTAATTGTAGCAGAAATGGGTAGAGTTGGAGGACACAAAGCATTTCTTCCCTACACTTCTTCAGCCAGGGTGGCATGAGATTTCTCAAAAAACTTTTGACAGTACATGATATCCTTCTACATCCTTCTCTCAACATGGATCAAGTGCACATGTTCCATTCTTTTCATTTTTCCATTTACACTTTATATTCTAGCGTACTTTACATTTGTGTATTATACACAACATTTTTTACATACATACATATTTGACTCCTTGAGCGTTTTCTCCTTACAGGTCTTCCATATGAGAAAAAAAAATTCAAATTGGGAGCAACAATAACAATGACAACAGTGAAAATGACAACAAAAACACACCGCGGCATGTACTTGACATACTAATCATGCAGGTATATTACACATAGAAGTAGCTACACACGTGTTTCACCCTAGGTTCGCTCTCATCACTTTTTCACATTTTTCATCTTTAGAATCCATGCTCCTCTATATTTTTCTTTTTTGTCATTCCATGCCTTAGTCTAGTCCATCAACATGCTTTCTTCTACACTCTACATAGATATCAAGAACATATCTCTATCTACTTTATGTTACCGAGTTTTCTACTCACCAACATAAAGTGGGGACAAATGTAGACACAAATATTGAACATTAGAAAATATTTAGCCCAGTCTTATACTAGTATTCAAAATATTCTCAAGTGTACAAAGTACTAATCAAACCCACCTTTTGGCATCCTTTTTCTTGTCTTTTATTTTTTCTATCCTGTGTATTTCCTAATACCTATCAACCCATTGCATGACTGTTCCAACATTCTAGCCTAAATCAGAGCCCCAACCTATACTGGGGTGCCCCGGGGCACCCTGGTCCCACTTCTAGGCCCCCTATCTATGTATAACCTCTTCCACTTCTTTTTGGGTCATTTCTAGTTGTTGTTCATCCTTATCTTATTCTCAGTCGGCCTTGTTGGGATTAGCTATGAAATTAAACTTGAGATCCCTATAAATATAAATTTATAATACCATAATAATGGTCTTAGGTCTTTTTCATCTTATCACTACTATCACTCCATCTAGGGTTATATCCATTACATCACTTGCATCCACATAATTTATATGCATTAAAGCGAGGAGATGTACATCACACACACTACATAGGAGGAGGGATTCCATTTTATTCTATGCACACATATTACTTACATTTCTATAGATATTATTTCTAATTACTTCACAAAGTGTGACTAACACAAGAGCACCTAGGGCACAACACGCACCAAAACTCAATCAGGTTCTGTAATGTAGTGCAGTGCTCAGTCATAAGTCCACTATTTTGGTGGCTGAGGTTAGTCCAACCCATTCATATGCATCTTTTATTTTTCTAAGGTTTGGGTATTTCATCCTTGTATTTTGAGTCATTCTCTAGTTCATCTAATGGATCACGCACGATAGATGGGAAGTACTCAGAGAAATTTAGTGACCATACCATATTGAGGTTCTAAGCATTTACGTAGTCTTGAGTGCCCAAACTTCAAACCAAGGTGCCTTGGGGCATCCCAATAGCTTTCCGGGTGCCTATGTCATCTCATACACTGCATATCTACCCTATGTAGGGCCCCTAAGTGTTCATCTGCACTACTGAGTTCCAATTCCAAATTTGCGACAACCTACGATAGTCACCATCAATCATCTAAGAAATTTCTCCCCTTTCTCTTGTACATTAGGGTTTCATTTCAATTAGTATAATCAGTTACTTCCATTACATACTACTATAGGTTATCTATTTAATGTCATTTACTTCTTATTAGTTTGTTTATACAGCGTTTTAGTCCTCCTACTTAGATTAACTAGTTTTATTATTACATCCCATATTAGGTCCCTAGTTCAATACATTAGTTAATTAGGTAGGTGACATGATATCATTAATATGAGTAGGAATGGATGGAATGCATGCAGATATAGCAGAAGGATTAGGAGTTCTAGATTGATCGACATCATATGTACTAATATTGCAATATGGAATAGGTTGTGATGGAGGAATGGGCATGGCGGTGACGGGGTCTATAAGTCAAAAATTGAATGGATCAGGGTCAACATAAATGGTATTTTCATATCCATCATGTAGTAATTGAATGCACCAATGAACTATGGAGGAAACCGCATGCATTTCATGCATCTATGGTCTACCAAGTAAAAAATTGAACTAGAATAAGGCATTGATAATAAAGAATACAGTAGAAATAATTTTAGGTTCAACGTGTAGAGGTAAGGTGATAGTGCCAATGCATGTGTGAGTAGTGGAGTCAAAGGTGCAAATGACTTTAGAGGATTTATTAATTAAAATGTGTGTAATGTTTGTTTTCCTTAGGAGGGAGAGAGGACATAGATTTATAGCAAATTTATTATCAATGAGTACACACTTAATACAGATGGCACCAATAATAGTGGTGATAAGAAAAGGTACAAAGGGGTTATTAGTACCAGAGGGAGGGATATCCTCATCTCTAAAAGATATAGCATATGGTAGATTTTTGAGGGATTGAATGAGGTGAGTAAAGATAACAGACGAATTATTTATTTTAATGTGAATGGAAAAAAGGGAGGCCTCTAATGTATGATGATAATCAGGTGCATCAGAAAGAGATATTTTAACTGGTGTATTCTCAAGCTACTCAATGATGTCATAACCTTTAGAGGTGGTAGTGAGAACTATATAAGTAATAGGCAGTGGAACATAGATAGGTGAATAAGTAGGAGGACGAGTACGATGAGTGGTAACTACATTGATGACTTGGTCAGGTATTAAAGTGATGACACAAGGAGGATGTTTAGTATGAACTTGCACAAAATCAGTAGCAGTAACAGCCATGCCGCAATCCTTGGTTAGAGTAAAATAAGGATATGAGGATTTATCCATGAATTCATAATAAGGAGATATATTTCAATGCATTCTCAAATGGTAGGATTTGAGTGAGTTGGGTTCACAAAATGATTTAATTTAATTTTAATTAATTAATTAAATCTAGATATTGCAGAGTCACTTATTATATGAATGATGTACAAATGTTGAAATACAATAATGACATAAACAAATACTAAGCATGTAAAGTATGAAACCCTAAGCAAGGAGATGAGATAAGAAGACTTAGCAGATATACGTGTAATCTAGAAGTGAGTTGAGTATAGAGAAGTTTTGAATAGGATATAAGTAGTGGTGTATTTGACCTGTGTAAATTTTGTAACTCACGAACAAGGCTAGATAGGGGCACCTGTAGTAGGACAGGGGCGCACTCAACAGCACAAGGGCATGTGACACTAATGACTAGATCTGTTCATCTGTGACTATACAAAATCTCTATATTTGGTTTTTGTTGTGTCGTAAGTGTGTCACAATTATTCCTTGTTGATCACCTTATGTTCACACTATGATCGTTGAAGGTGACTGTAACCTATAAAGGATAAATTCATTTATGCAAGCCCACAAACCACATCAATCCTAAAAAGGAAAATGTAGATTGGGGATTCAGGCTAACCACAAAGGTCACCCCAAGACTGAACTTATGATTGAGTGTTACACTACATCTCATAATCCATGTA
Organism: Taxus chinensis; assembly: GCA_019776745.2. NCBI lineage: Eukaryota > Viridiplantae > Streptophyta > Pinopsida > Cupressales > Taxaceae > Taxus > Taxus chinensis. The sequence continues at coordinate 497,459,742 of CM034153.1, forward strand.
GTTCTTGTGAGTGTGTGTAGAAATAGTGCCCTATGATGCCCTAGTTCAAGTTGCACTTGACAGCAAGATGTAGATAGAATATAGCAATGTAGTAGAATGTGTGGATGGAATAGAATGAACTTCCTCATCCTATGTCATATATGAAAAGTATGTAGTTCCTTTTACCTTGAATATATGTTAGATGAATGTTTTGGAGTGCTTTAGGTGCCTTTTAAATGCAAGCTTAGGTGATGATAATAATGTTTTACGTTTGGCCCTCATTTTGAAAACTTAACTATGTATTTATATGATTCCCTTGTTTTAATTTTGTAATTGACAACTGGAAGGCTGACCCATAAGTGAAAAATATTCCATAATGATAAATAGACCCAAAAGGAACAAATAACGTGAAAAAGGGTCAAGCGCACTCATAGGGGACAGGAACGCCTTGGCAATTTTTTCTTGGTCGAGTGTTGGTGTTTGAAGCCATGAAAGATAAATAAGTAAAGTTTTGACTCGGTTGTAGGGTGTGTAAGACCTAATAAATAATAAGAGACAAAGAAAAGAGGCCAAAGATAGTTGTCAATCACTAGTTTTCTTTCTTAGGAATCATGTAAATGCTAGTATGCTTTTAGGACCTAGAAATGTACCCAAGTGTGTGATTTTGTGTCTATAACAACATCAGAATAATGTATTAGTTCTTGCGATGAATGAATCTAAGCTCAAATACACAAGAGGAAGATAAATTTATATATGCATGAGTGTACATGAGATATTTTCGTGTACATATTAGAGAATCTAGGAGTGTGGAGATTAGAGAAGCTTCACTTCTAATACTGTGACATAAAAAATTTCTAGTGCAGGACCATACAGCTCATTCGAGATGTATAATCTATTTCAACCCCTTCTATACAGTCTTAGATGCCTTTAGAATTGGGTTTTGGATTTTTTGGGTCATTTGGTGGCCTAAAAAATTTCTTCATTATCAAACACTAGTTCTTACACAATCCTGAAACCATACGTAATCAATATAATCATGTCAAAACCTTAACTATGGAAAGAAAGTTAGTTTTTGTATTAAAGTGCAATATGTACACCGCCTATATTGACATTACTCTAAAGAGACCTCAAACCACACATATTTCTCCACAAAACATGTAACATCTATACAAATGCAGTCAATTGGCAACTTGAACTACTTTGATCGTGTTTGGTATAATTTTGCCCTTGTCGAGACTTTGGACTGAGGAAATTCATCTGTAATTGAGGGATGTTAAGATCCTCAACTTGGTTGAGTGTTTCAAAATTATATTAGTGGTTGCCCTAGTGGATGTGTATCAGCTTTTGGTATATTAAGGGAGTCTTGAGTGCCTTTTATGACTGTTGCAAGTGATTATGCCAATAGAATGCCATGTAATTTTTAGGTGACAAATGAGGCGATGTTAACTTTCTCATGTAGGCTTCCAAAGATAAATTATCATGATAAGGTTAACCCAGGAGGATAAAAATACCCAATAAATGAAATTACACTAAAAACAGAGTTACAGAATGTGTCGATACAGGACCATGAAGGTGGGTCATTATTGGATTATACAACTTCACCTGATTTTATGGTTTTGGAATGGGATAAGGTGAATCAAATATGAAACTTAGTATATGATGGAAAGAGCTTAAGAAATTATTTCATGGTCTTGTATTCATATTTTGTCAACACATTAGTATGCGGGAATAAGAAAGTGAAGAAAGAGATAACAAGATATACTAAATAGGGGTAAAATGTGGATGTTTATCTTAGCCAAGATTTACAATTGTAATTAGTATTTGTAAAGGGTAAATTACCAAATTTCAGTGTCTATAATGGTGAAGATCAGGTGTTCTTAGGCAATTTCCAAATTGTAACCAAGTGAATAAATGAGTAGGTTTGTTTTTTATTCATATGAATCTAAACGTTGTATTTTATGCTAATACCAACCTAGGAGAAAAATACCAACTCATAAAAATATGTTCATTCACAAATTTGACTATTAGAAATCCTTGGACAAGAAAAATGAGTGGTGAAAAAATCCAATAGTCGGTCCTGTCCCTACTAGACAAATATGTCTAATGGGGCATAAAGGTCAATTGATGGTCTAAAAAGGTCTACCCAGAAGATACAAGTTGTTTTTTACTAAAAATGGTAGTCCTTTAGGTGTTTAACTAGTTGAATGAGGGATTACAAGCATTAGGATAATTCATTTGACTTATGTTTGTGCGTGAAAGTCATATATAATGGATATTAGTCAAAAATAACTTTATCAATTTCCAAATGACCAAATTTGGGTATGTATATATAGTTATAACCATTCCCCATATGTATATAAGATAGTGTAACGAGAGTGTGCATATGTAAACAAATTAATAAATCCATATAATTATAACATTAAAAATGGAATTCTCAAATCCCTTAGGGTAATCTTTTTTTTAATCTTTTCTTGTTTTAACCATTATAATATATTCAATTTGGAAGTTAACTTGGATTCTAAAAATGGAGGTTCAAAATATACCAATGAGTGATGAAATCATACACCATATATTCCACCAAAAATAAGCAATATTAAATATTGTGTTTTTTGTGTTGTATTTGTGTGGGTCACATAGGTCACTATCACAAAGTCTTACACAATTACATAATATTTTAGTGTGAAATGATAAAAATAATTATTTGACAGAGATTCAAATTAGAGAGGCTGACAACCCTAGCACAAATGGTGTCGTACTTTAGCAACAATGGATTACTCTTATTTACTTGCATTAGAACTATTTTTAATCTCGTCTTTGTCGATAGATTTGGCATTTAACCCAAAACCTTGACATACTTTGCCTTAAAAGAAAAAAGTAACATAAATTGGTGTCAAGAGTTATGAAAAAAAAATTGTGATTTAAACTATGACGCTAAATGATAAACTCTACTAATGGCACCCTAAATTTGTTTGCATTAGATAATCTAAAATATTACAACCCTAACATAAATGGAGACGTAATTTAACATCTAAAAATGACTTTGATGCACTTGGCATAAAACTAATTTTAATCTCGTGGTTGCTGATAGATTTGGCATTTAACCCCAAACCTTGATGTACTTTTTGTCAAAGAAAAAATTAACAAAAATTAGTGTCAAGCACTAAAAAATCCTTTTTTGGTAACATAAAATGTGACACTAAATGCTCAAACTCTATTAGTGGCATTTTTAAGTTGTTTGCATAAGACAACATAAAAATATTAATCTCTTGAAGACAAACAATATATAAGGCTACTAGTGCCTTACATATAACCTAACAAAGAAATTTCTCAAAATCTTTATAAGACCATGCCCATTCCAAGAAAGAATATTTATGTGGAGGAATCCTCCATGAATAATTATCCCTTCCCATTTGTGGAATTGTCTAACACAAAAATTAATTACCAAGAAAATTTTGTTAGTATGGAAATCAAACATTACTAAGTAAAATAGAGCATTGCTTGCTCTCATTATATCCACTCAGAAAAGGATCACAACTACAAAGTGATATTTGAGACCAAGAGTAAAGAGTGGAGGAATTTTTGAAGTAGTCTCAAACAAACAAAATGTTATCTTAGTTGATTTTTTTTTGGCGGAGGGGGGGGGGGGGGTTCTTTATGGGATGATGCCAAACATACAACCACTAGAATCATCTTTCTCGTAGACTTTTTTGTTTCAATTTAACACTAGCGGATGCATTTCCTACTTTCTAGGAGTTTTACATACCACCACAACTCTTTTACTATTGATAGTAGTCCAAACTTTTTTTTTTCAATATTTCAAGGCTCATCATTAGTCTATTGGGGTTTATAGGGGAAATTCCCCGCTCTGTCAAAAGTAAAAATTTCAAAATTTTGAGTTTAAATGTCTTTTCTGTCGAGCTGGTGGTGTGGAAAAAGTCTTGAAGACGAAAAAATCTAAGTTCTGGGTCATTCTGTAAGTATTTCGGGCCTGTCGGACATTTTTGTCCCAACTGTCCCAAGTGCAAACGGGTCTTCTGTTCTCCGATCGGCCAAAACCTCCGAATTTGTCCAATTTTCGGGCCCGTCGGAAATTTTTGTCCCAAGTAGCCCGAACTTATTGTGCGAGTTGTTCCATTTTCAGCCAATTCGCCCGATTTTGTCCCAAATGTCCCGAGTTCCAAATTGCTCTCTGTCCCATTTTCAGCCGAAACCCCCGAGTTGTGTACTTCAGAGCTCTTTGCCCCATTTTCAAAAGTGCGCCATGTTTCAATTTCACCCGAACCGGCCAAACCGCGTACTCTGGAACTTTTTGTCTCGAATGTCCCAAGTCCAAACGGGCCTTTTGTTCCATTTTCAGTCGATTCGCCCAAACCGCGCTTTCATGTCCCAAATGTCCCAAAGTTAAAAAAGTGCAAGTTGTCCCATTTTCGGCCGAAACTCCCGAGTCGCGCACTTCGCTCTTTTCCGTCCCAATCGTCCCAAAATGCATTTGTGCGTCCTCTCCCTGTTTCGCCTGAATCGGCCGAGCTGCGTGTTTCGTGCATTCACGTCTCACAAGTGTCCCAAGTGAACCAACGGTCATCCATACTTAGTTTCCCACTCTTCCCGAATATGCTGTTTTTCAAAATATGAATTCAAATGCGCATTAATTATCCTTCTCTCTCCTCAACGGCTATGTAACGGGCAAAACTTCCTTTGCAATTCTTACATTGTTTCGAACCCTTGCAATTTGAAAACCCTCGCATGTCCCGTCCCTCTGAAACTCCTTTCCGAGCCTGGTTTGCAGCTCTGTTATTATCAATATGAAGATCAAGATCCTGGAGGAGGCTTGGGAGAACTAAAGAAGCAGTTACGAAGGACGAAACTTTCAAGACGTCAGTTACATCAGTTTCCAAAGATATTCATTGTCATTCTCAAGATAAAAATTCTGGCGTGTCCCTCGTGGCAAGGACATGGCTGAGACGTGGAAGAAACTCAAGCAGCAGTTTCCAAAGACAGTGGGTTCCTCTCAGAACTGGCCACCTGTCTCTTTCCCCTTCCTTCTCTCTTCTCGCCATTCCTTTCGTATTCCATGTAATTAGTTAAGAAATTGCGTTTGGCATTCCTTAACTATTCTCTAGTTAAAAGAAACGGTTACGAGGAGTAACCAAATTGTAAGCTATATAATGGCCTTCTTTGAAAAGAAGGAAGAACTTGGCATATTTTCTGGAAGTGTAAATAGATCAGGGAGAAATCAATACAAAAGGGCTTTCCATTCATTGTCTATCCAATCTCTGTTATCTCTGTGTTTTCTTTTAATTTCGTGAAGATCATGTGTTTCTAGTTCGTTAGTCTCACTGATTGCATATTTTCAAATATTGCGAGTATAGTGATCTTGTATAACCAAGAAGGAACTTTGTGTCCTTGATTAATGAATCTGAAGAAGATTATTTACAGAACTTTGTGTCTGGTAATCTCATCTTGTACAAATGATCTTGTTTTAAATTCACTGCAACTTCGTATACATAAAGGATTATTCTGCTATCTATAATCCTGCATGTTGCTCTTCTGCTCACCCTCGTATTCCCTTTCCTCAGTCCTTTTGTAACTGATGATCCTTGTGGAAAACACTTTCATAATATCCAAGTTCAACTATAAAATAATGTTTTGTATATTTGTAAATAAATTCGTTTCTAAATAAGGGAACCTCTCCCATTAAAGAGGAGGGACTTCTTGTCCCCTGACTGTTGCTCTTCTTAAAAGTCCTATTTGACGACCAATAGTTTTTGGTGACTCCGCTGGGGAAAATCACATTCCAGTTCAGTAATTTTTGATCATCTTTTGATCTGGCGACTCCGCGTTTTACTCGAGGGAGAAGGACCCTTGGTATTGAAGACTCTCAGTTTCAAATTTTGGAGCAGCAGGGTTTTCCTTTCCCTTCAACAAGAAATAGAAGGACTCGTTCGACAAGCACACCACCTGTTCAAGAAAGAAGTCCTGCGGGTGGTATTCCTTCAGAACCTGCTAGTCCCAATCTACGAGCTTTGACTCTCGCTGGTGTTAAAGTTCCTCTCCAAGCCGTTTTTCCAAGAATGGCGGCGCAATTGCCATGGGGTCAGCGTGTCGGGCCCCTGGCCCTTACTCAGCCTCTACATGAGTTACCCAGAGGTAACCGGAAGAACTTCCCGAAATTCAAAGGTGATGGCAAGGTACATCCTGATGAACATATTGCAGCCTTCATAGTTGCATGTGGGGTTTTGGGAGTTGAACATGAAGACGTCTCCGTAAGACTGTTCGTGGAGACTTTGCAAGAAAATGCTGCTGATTGGTTCTTTCACCTTCCGGATGGTGCTATAACCGACTGGGACACCATGAGAACCCAGTTCGAGAATCGTTTCAAGCCGGCAGAAGATGTGCATGCTTTGCTTGCCCAAATTTCTCAGATAAAGAAAGATTCACAAGAACCCATGAGAGAGTTTGTGGCTCGGTTCAACAGGTTGATAAATAAAATTCCAGCAAACACCCGACCTGTTGATCGGATTAAAAAATGTTTCTTTCTAAATGCCCAATCACCTAAAGTTAGTTATGCACTAAGAAGGGCTAATCTCGGAACGTTAGCTCTGGACCAAGAACTGGCTGTTAGTGTCGAGGATGACTTGATCATGTCAGGGAAGTTGAGAAGAGACACTTCCAAATCTAAGTCTGCTGCTTCTTCCTCTTCCACCCCTGGACCTAACACTGACCCATTAGTTCAGAAGCTTGTGAATGATCTTCTTGCTATAAAGAAACAACTGGCTCAGCACGCTCCTTATGCAGACGTTCCGAGGAGAAATTTCCAGCCCAGGAATTGTTTGCCTACTTCTCAAACAAGATTAGCACTTGAAGGACCTCCTGTTAGAGTCCCTGTCAATGCGACCTGCGAGGTGGAAGAACCAGATGATGATGAAGATAACGAAGCTTGCGACGAGTTTGCGAGAGAATTTGATGATGAGGCAGAGGAACTTGAGGGATCTCGAGTGAATTTCTTTACCACTGAGGGCATTGATGATTATGATGTAGTGCTAGCAGACATGAACAGCGAATCTTTTGCTGTCATGACTCGAGAACAGACAAAGCAGAGGGAGAAGGTGACCCAGCCACCTAAGAAATCCAAGGAGTAGTCGGCAACTATCCCTGTAATTGCAAGAAGAGGATCTCCTATCCCTACTTCGTCTACACAGAAGGTGAGTCCTATCAATCCAGTTACCAAAGTTGCTTCTTCTTTTTCTCCTAAAGTTGATAAGCCTAGAATTCCAAATGATGATGGCCCGTCCACTTCTGGATCCTTTGATATTGTTGATCACCTGAAAAAGACCAAGGTCCAAATCTAAGAAGCTGAGTACTATCAAACCCATCCCAAAGCCTTTGCCAAAATGATCCACTTTGTTAATTCCAACTCTAAGACCACTTCTAAAGGCCTTCTACCTACTCCTCCCTCTGCGCCACAACCCAGTCTGGTAGCTGCTGTCACCTCGCCTGGTGACAAAATTAAACCATTTTATGTAACACTTCTCATAGCTGGCCATAGACTCAGTAATTGTGTCATAGATTCAGGAGCCTCGGACAATGTCATGCCAGCTAAAGTAGCTCATGCTTTAGGCTTAACCCTCACTCGTACTTATGGATCTTGCTACTCTATGGAGAGTAAAGAAGTGCCTCTGGTTGGAAGGATTAAAGATGCACAAGTGGCTTTTGCTGCCTTGCCTGAAAAAGAAAGTGTTGGCTACCATCCTAGTAGCAGATATCCCTCCTTCATACGGGATGTTGCTAAGTAGAAACTTCTGCAAAGATGTGGGTGGGGAAATCCAGATGGACTGGTCACATGCACTCGTGCCTGTCAATGGACAAATGAAGAAGTTGTTGCCTGAAAAGCAGTCTGAGTATATTGTGCAGAAAACAGATGATCCTAGAGCACAAATACTCTATGAGGATATGGGTCATGGCAACTACATGATTATGTCCCCTGATGAAATCCAACCCCCCAAAGTGTCTCCTAAAGATCCCAATGGTGTTTGGATTTTAGAATTTGATGGAAGTTGTTCCTCAGCTGGTTCTGGAGCTGGCGTCCTACTAGTGTCACCTGAAGGATGCCTACATCCTTTTTCATTTAAGTTGCAGTTCGAAAACACTAATAATACAGCAGAGTATGAGGCTCTCATTCTTGGATTGCAAGTGGCCAAAGAACAAGGTGTGAAGAACCTTTTGGCTCGTGGTGATGTAGAGCTGATTGTAAAGCAGGTCAGAAACCTATTTCAGGTAAAAAATGGGAGGTTAAGCATTACCGGAATCAGGTTTGGGATTCCATTGAATTCCTTGATGCTTTCTCTATTGAAGCAGTACCTAGGGAAAAGAACAGTAGGGCTGATTCACTGGCTGTCTCAGGGTCACTGCTGATTCCTCATCCTGACTTCTCTCAGGATAAATTCACCATTGAAATGGTCCATCGGCCGAGTGTACCTGATAACACCAATAACTGGCAGGTTTTCAATGATGATCAACATTTACTTTCCTTCCTGGAACTCAAAGGTAATTTCGAACAACTGTATTTTGAGGGAAGTGACAACCTGCCTCGTGAAAGTGTGTCCTTTGACCAAGCTGTCACCCAAGGAGAAGAAACAGATCAGGAAGGGTGCATTAAACTCAAAGGAAACAAGATTCCTAAAGGGTTTGGTGAGTTTGGAGGAACTATTTGATAAGCATGACAGGTATGTGAAATCTAGAGCTTCTTCTGGGCCTAAGTAATCAACTGAGTATGATAAGATTAATATTGGGAGTTCTACTGACCCCAAGCTCGTGAACATTGGAAAATGTTGTACGGCAGATGAGAGGAGAAAAGCAATTGATCTTCTAAGAAGGTATAAGGACGTTCTTGCATATTCTTATGAAGATCTGAAAGCCTTCAAGCCAAAAGATATGCAGCACTCTATCCCTCTCAAACCAGGAATTAAGCCTTTCAAGCAGAAACAAAGGCAGTACAACCCCAAAATAGCTGACACCGTCTTTCAGGAGATTCAGAAGTTGTTGAAGGCTAAAATTATTTTTCCTATTCACCATTCGACATGGATTGCAAATATTGTGCCTGTCAGGAAGAAAAATGGTGAGATCCGCATCTGTGTTGATTTCAGGAACCTGAATCAGGCTTCTCTGAAAGATAACTACCCTTTGCCTATGATGGATCAGATATTGCAAGCAGTAACTAGGATCTGAAATGTTATCTATGCTTGATGGATTCTCGGGATACAATCAGGTAGAGGTTGATACTGCAGATCAACACAAGACAGCCTTCACCACTCCTTGGGGTACCTTTGCCTACAAGAGAATGCCTTTTGGGCTTATTAAGACAGGTGCCACTTTCCAGAGAGCTATTGGAATGTCTCCTTTTCAAGTGGTGTATGGAGTTGAAGCTCAGTTACCAGTGACAGTGGAGCTGCCGGCCTTGCATCTAATGAAGGCCATCGAGGATACTAGTTTCGGAGATGCCCTGGACAAGAGAATTATGTACCTGCACAAGCTGAACGAAGACAGATTGGTGGTTGCTGACAGGATATCTGTTCACCAGCAGAAGGTAAAGGTCTCTGTTTGACAAGAAAGCTAGGTTCAGAGAGTTCCAAGTTGGAGACATCGTACTGTTATGGGACAAAAGACATGAACCTCGTGGAAAGCCATGGAAAGTTTGATTCCCTGTGGCTCGGACCTTTCAAGATCAGACACTTTGCTGGTGAGAATCCTTTCTATCTTGATTACATGGATGGTTCTTCTCTCCCACTTCCTTATAGTGGGCAGTATCTCAAGTTGTTCAAGTCCTAGGTGACTAGGGAGTCCCTTTGTATATTCTGTACAGTGTTTTTGCTTCTGTTGCTTTTGGTGTGTTTCCCTTCTGTTGTTTTTGTGTGTTGCCCTCTGTGTTGGTCTGTTTTTGACTCCGTTGCCCAATGGATAAGGCACTGGTCTACTTCACCGAGTTTGTCTAAGTTCTTGCCTTGTCTCATTCCTTGAATTTATGCCAAGTCATCCCCAGAAGGAGCCAGCTGTTGTCCACTCAAAATTCCCCGCTCTGTCAAAAGTAAAAATTTCAAAATTTTGAGTTTAAATGTCTTTTCTGTCGAGCTGGTGGTGTGGAAAAAGTCTTGAAGTCGAAAAAATCTAAGTTCTGGGTCATTCTGTAAGTATTTCGGGCCTGTCGGACATTTTTGTCCCAACTGTCCCAAGTGCAAACGGGTCTTCTGTTCTCCGATCGGCCGAAACCTCCGAATTTGTCCCATTTTCGGGCCCGTCGGAAGTTTTTGTCCCAAGTGTCCCGAACTTATTGTGCGAGTTGTTCCATTTTCGGCCGATTCACCCGATTTTGTCCCAAATGTCCCGAGTTCCAAATTGCTCTCTGTCCCATTTTCAGCCGAAACCCCCGAGTCGCGTACTTCAGAGCTCTTTGTCCCATTTTCAAAAGTGCGCCCTGTTTCAATTTCGCCTGAACTGGCCAAACCGCGTACTCCGGAACTTTTTGTCCCGAATGTCCCAAGTCCAAACGGGCCTTTTGTTCCATTTTCGGCCGATTCGCCTGAACCGCGCTTTCATGTCCCAAATGTCCCAAAGTTAAAAAAGTGCAAGTTGTCCCATTTTCGGCCGAAACTCCCGAGTCGCGCACTTCGCTCTTTTCCGTCCCAATTGTCCCAAAATGCATTTGTGCGTCCTCTCCCTGTTTCGCCTGAATCGGCCGAGCCGCGTGTTTCACGCATTCGCGTCTCACTTGTCCCAAGCGAACCAACGGTCATCCATACTTAGTTTCCCGCTCTTCCCGAATATGCTGTTTTTCAAAATATGAATTCAAATGCGCATTAATTATCCTTCTCTCTCCTCAACGGCTATGTAACGGGAAAAACTTCCTTTGCAATTCTTACATTGTTTCGAACCCTTGCAATTTGAAAACCCGCGCATGTCCCCTCCCTCTGAAACTCCTTTCCGAGCCTGGTTTGCAGCTCTGTTATTATCAATATGAAGATCAAGATCCTGGAGGAGGCTTGGGAGAACTAAAGAAGCAGTTACGAAGGACGAAACTTTCAAGACGTCGGTTACATCAGTTTCCAAAGATATTCATTGTCATTCTCAAGATAAAAATTCTGGCGTGTCCCTCGTGGCAAGGACATGGCTGAGACGTGGAAGAAACTCAAGCAGCGGTTTCCAAAGACAGTGGGTCCCTCTCAGAACTGGCCACCTGTCTCTTTCCCCTTCCTTCTCTCTTCTCGCCATTCCTTTCGTATTCCATGTAATTAGTTAAGAAATTGCGTTTGGCATTCCTTAACTATTCTCTAGTTAAAAGAAACGGTTACGAGGAGTAACCAAATTGTAAGCTATATAATGGCCTTCTTTGCGCCATTTTGAAAAGGAGGAAGAACTTGGCATATTTTCTGGAAGTGTAAATAGATCAGAGAGAAATCAATACAAAAGGGCTTTCCATTCATTGTCTATCCAATCTCTGTTATCTCTGTGTTTTCTTTTAATTTCGTGAAGATCATTTGTTTCTAGTTCGTTAGTCTCACTGATTGCATATTTTCAAATATTGCGAGTATAGTGATCTTGTATAACCAAGAAGGAACTTTGTGTCCTTGATTAATGAATCTGAAGAAGATTATTTACAGAACTTTGTGTCTGGTAATCTCATCTTGTACAAACGATCTTGTTTTAAATTCACTGCAACTTCGTATACATAAAGGATTATTCTGCTATCTATAATCCTGCATGTTGCTCTTCTGCTCACCCTCGTATTCCCTTTCCTCAGTCCTTTTGTAACTGATGATCCTTGTGGAAAACACTTTCGTAATATCCAAGTTCAACTATAAAATCATGTTTTGTATATTTGTAAATAAGTTCGTTTCTGAATAAGGGAACCTCTCCCATTAAAGAGGAGGGACTTCTTGTCCCCTGACTGTTGCTCTTCTTAAAAGTCCTATTTGTAGGCATCCAAAGAGTGAAATTCTGACTGAGCACTACACTACATCTCATACTCCATGTAGTTCTTGTGAGTGTGTAGAAATTGTGACCTAGGATGCCCTAGTACAAGTTGCACTTGATAGTCGGTTGTAGCTAGAATGTAGCAATGTAATAGAATTTTTGACTGGAATAGAATGAACTTCCCCTTCCTATGCTATGTATGCATAGTATGCATTCCCTTGTCCCTTGAATGGATGTTAGATGAATGCCTTAGAGTGCTTTAAGTAACTTTTAAATGCAAGCTTAGGTGATGATAATAATTTTTGGTGTTTGGCCCTCATTTATATGATTCCCTTGTTTGAGTTTCATAATTGACAATTGAAAATCTAATACATAAGTGAAAAAGATGCCAAAAAGATAAAAAATACAAAAAAGAGTGAGTACGGTGAAAAAGGGTCAGGGGATCCTAAAGGGGATAGAAGCGCCTAAACGCTTTTGTCCTGGATGGGTGATGGTGTCTGAAGCCATGAAAGATAAATAAGAAAAATTTTGACTGGGTTGTAGGGTGTTTAATACAAAATAGCAAACAAGAGACAAATAAAATATGCCAAATATAGTTGTCAATCATTAGTTTTCTTTATTTGGAATCATGTAAATGATAGTATACTTTTAGGACCTATAAATGTACCCAAGTGCGTGATTTTATTTCTACATTTGCCACCACTTTATGTTGTTGAGTGAATACTTGATAACATAAATTAGATAAGAGATGTGTACCTTATAATCTTATAGACCATGTGGTGAATAGTGCACCGAGTGGACAAGTGAAGCTTGGAATGATTGTAAAGTGAAGCATGTAGACTAGGATAAGAAAGTGACCCTAGGGGTGAATCGTATGCATTGCTTGTACCTATTGTTGTGCTTGTATTTTTTTTAGAATCCTTGTTGCTACTATGAACAGACCTACAAAAGAAGAGTAAAATAGTAGTCAAAGTCTTATATGTGAAAAATGTTAGCAAAGTCTGCAAAAGTGTGTAAAAGTAATAGTAAAGGAAATTTTGCACATGATGTAAAAGAGTGTAAAGATAGGAATGTCTCCTGAAATTCTATGAAGAGCAAGTTTTTGTGTGATCTCATACCAATAGAGAGTTTTTTGGTGATCTCATGCCAAAGAGAAAGTGTTGGGGAGAGAGATCTAGTGTTATTCTCCATCTATGAATCTGTCCAATAAGCACCACTGTAGATGGTGTGTCCCTAATTTGTTCATGTTGTCCCAATTTTTTCCGAATTAGTTCCGAGTTGTACCAATTGAATAATATATAATGTTTTTTTTTACTTGAAGGGTTGTGGCTGTAACTGCATAGATGTTTTGAAGTCTTCTGTGAACTATGTTGATATAAGAATATGATTGTATGTGTCCACAGTATATGAGTGACCTGGGGATGACACAAGAAGCTAGGCACTACTGTCTGATGTTGGGCACTGGTGTCTATGTTGTGCTGAAGACCCAAGTCAGGTTCTGGGTCGTTTTGTGACTAAATTTTTTTGTTTCTATAGTGTAACTTTGAGCTATTGTAGGGGTTATTTGTTCGCCCAATGTATGCCCCCCTTGTTTGGGGGGTACATGCAACATCGATAAGAGAATGCAGCCCAAATGAGATGACTTGATGCTGAGATGAATTGTATACCTAGAGGGGGAATGGGATGTGCATGTTAGAAACAAAGGTATGTGCAAACAAAGTGGCTATTAAAATGTGTAGTAAAGAATAAGAAAGTGTCCAATAGAATACAATGTAATAAGCAAGTGTGTAAAAATGTGGACCGCAAAAAGTGAGTTTTAAACATGGAGTGTTGCTAACAATGTCACAAGATAATCAGGGCTAAAACGGCCATCAACTAGCAAACAAATATCAAACAAGACATAGAGAAAATCCTGTAAAATGTAACATGCATGTAGAAAGCAATGTAAAGAAAAGTATATCAGATAACCATTGTGGAATATAGTCCTGTAAGGAAAATTTTGCACACGAAGCACTCATTAGCATGTTAAGAAGATAAAAATTATGTCAATACATGAATGTATTAATAGAAAGTAATGTGTTGGTAAGAATAAGAGGTAGTGTATGATGAAATAATAACACCTGTAATGTGAGAGAGTAGGAAATATAGATGCCCCCAAGAGCCTCAACAGGACTAGAAAAGGATACAATGTCGAGCATCATTGTAGCATGTTAAAATATGAAAGATATTTGTATTCACTTCAAAATACTGAGTGAATGCACATATGCATATATAGAAAGATAATAACATACTGAGTATCTGACTAGAATAGTAAGTAAAGTGCATCATGTAAGTAGTATAAAAAGGAAAGAGTAAGTGCAACCAAGATATTCAAATGTAGTGTATGAGTATGAGGGTATGCAATGTGTGAATGTGATAGGAGTAGTGTGCCCCCAGTGAATGTAGATGAGTATGAGATGAGGTTCATTTATAAAAGACCCCTCAAAAATCAAGAATGAACCATAGATCAAGAGTGCATCATCAAGAAATAGTTTTAGAATGTGTGCTAGAAAGGTAGAGTATGAGGCATAGAGCGTGAAAAGTGAATGTGGTGAAGTTTGTTTCATATTCAAACCCTTAGAAGTTGAGAATGAACTGTGTAACTACAGTGCATTTTAGGGTAATGACGATACAATGTGTGTATCAAAAATTTTGAAATTACGTAGAGATATGTGGTCATGAATCACATAGCGTTAAGTGTGATAGTAGATGTTAAAGAAAACTTGTAGGGATGGAAGTGGGGGAAGAAATTATGATGCCCCCGAGTGCATGATGTAAAGAAATGAGGAACGAGGAGTACGTGCAAGGAATACTAATAAATGGAAGATATGGAGGCCATAAATAATAGTAAAAAATATACATACATAATATAGGTCATGAGAGTGAAGTGGGGGGAGGATATTGGCAAGTGTGAATCCTAAGCGTGTTAATCCATCATGCATGCAAAAAGTCTCAGAGTAAGTAGGTTTGAATGGAATATGATGCCAATAAAATTTACAGATGAAGAGATTGCATGTGAAAGGATCAAGGTGTAACATAGAGTGATTTTGGGGAGATTCAATAGATGGTGAGGTGTCCAATGTATGTAAAATCCCTTGAAAATATATCATGGCATTAGTAGAAGGAGGGGGTTATTTGAATTAATATTCACCAGGGCCAATAGCAACAAAAGTTTCCTAAAAGTATGGTTCATTTATTTCAATAGGAGTAAAGTTAAGATTACCCAATGTGTCATCGTTAATCTCTAGAACATTAACCTCATCATTAGAGTCATCAGTGCTGACATCATCTATTTGGATAGCATCGTCAACGAAATTGGTAGGAGTGGATCTAGGTGTAGAAGTGAGAGGAGCCATGACAGGTAGAGTAGTGGCAGCCATAGAGTTAGACATGAAAGGTGATAGGATATCAGTAGTATAAGTAGGAATCAATGGAATGCATGTAGAGGTAGAAGATGGAGCAGGAATGCTAGATTTATCGATATCGTATGTACTAATATTGTGATATGGAATAGGTTTTGATGGAGGAATTGGCATTGTAGTGATGGGGTCTATACAATAAAACTTGAAGGGTTCATGGTCAACAGAAATGGTATGTTCATATCCATCATGTAGGAATTTAACGCACTGATGAATTGTGGAGGGAACCACATGCATCGCATGAATCCATGGTCTACCAAGTAAAAAATGGAACTAGAATGAGGCATCGATAACAAATAATTCAGTAGGAACAACTTTAGGCCCAAATTTTAGAGGTAGGTTGATAGTGCTCATGCATGTGTGAGTAGTGGAGTCATAGCCACAAATTACTTGAGAGGATTTATTAATTAAATCATCAATAATGCCCATTTTCCTGAGGAGGGAGAAAGTACATAGATTTATAACATATCCATAAACAATGAGTACATGCTTAATACAGATGGTGCCAATAATAGTGGTAATAAGCAAAGGTGCAAAGGGGTTATCAGCACTAGAGGGAGGGATATCCTCATTGCTAAAATATATAGCATGTGGTATATTTTTTAGGGCTTGAATGAGGTGAGTAAATATAATTGGTAAATTATTTTTTTCAATGTGAATGAAACAAAGGGAGACCTATATTGTATGATGAAAATTGTGTCCACCATGCAAGAGATCAAAAAGATATATTTTAACTATTGTATTCGTAAGCTTCTTAATGATGTCATAACCTTTAGAGGTGGTGGTGGGAACCATATAAGTAATAGGCAGAGGAAAAGAGATAGGTGAATAAGTAAGAGGACGAGTGCAGTGAGTGGTAACTACATTGATGATTGGGTCAGGCATTAAAGTGATGAAGCGAGGAGGATGTTGAGTACAAACATGCATAAAATTAGTAAAAGTAGCATCCATGCCACAAACCTTGGTAGGAGTAAAATAAGGATATGAGGATTGATGCATGAAATCAAACGAAGGATAGATATTTCAATACATTCTAAGAAGGTAGGGCTTGAGCAAGTTGGGTTCACTAAATGATTTAGTTTAATTTGATTTAGTTAATTAAATCTAGATATTACAAAATCACTTATTATATGAATGATTAACAAATGCTTAAATACAATAATGACACAAAAAAATAAGCATGTAAAGTATGAAACCCTAAGCAAGGAGATAACATAAGAAGACTTAGTTGATATACACAGAATCTGGAAGTGATCTGACTTGGGAGAAGTGTTGAATAAGATATAAGCAGCGTCGTATCTGACCTCTATAAATTCTTGAACTCATGGACTAGGTTGGGTAGGGGCACCCATAGCAAGACAAGGGTGCCTGACACTGATGACTAGATATGGGTTCCCATGACAACGCAAAAACTCTAGATCTGTTTTTTTTGTGTCACAAGGTTATCACAATTACTCCCTATTGATCTCCTAATGTTTGTGCTATGGTCATTTAATTTTCCTATAACTTGTAAAAGACAAATTCATCTACACAATCCCACAAACCACATCAAACCTAAAAAGGAAAATACATAATGGGGAGTCATACTGACCCCGATGGTCACCACAAGAGTGAACTTATGACCGAGTGTTGCACTACATCTTAGACTCCATGTAGTTCTTCTGAGTGTGTGTAGAAATTTTTCCCTAGGATTCGCTAGTGCAAGTTACACTTGATAGCGTGATGTAGATAGAATGTAGCAATGTAGTAGAATGTGTGGATGGAATAGAATGAACTTCCCCTTCTGGTGTTATGTATGCAGATTATGAAGTCCCTTTTCCCTTAAATGGATGTTAGATGAATACCTTGGAGTGCTTTATGTGCCTTTTGAATGCAAGCTTAGGTGATGATAATAATGTTTGTTGTTTAGCCCTCATTTTGAAAACATAACTATGTATTTATATGATTCACTTGTTTGAATTTCATAATTAATAACTAGAAGGCCAGACCATAAGTGAAAAAGATTCCCAAAACTTAAAAAAGAGCCAAAAGGACCGAGTACGGTGAAAAATGGTCAAGGGTACTAAGAGGGGATAGGAAATCCTAAGCACTTATGTCTTGGTTGGGTCCTGGTGTCTGAAGCCATGAAAGATAAATAAGTAAAGTTTCGACTAGGCTATAGGGTGTGTAAGACAAATAGAGAACAATAGACAAAGAAAAGAGGCCAAAGATAGTTGTCAATCACTAGTTTTCTTTTCTATGAAACACGTAAATGTTAGCATGCTTTTAGGATCTAGAAATGTACCCAAAGTGTGTGATTTTGTGTCTATAACAACATCATAATAATGTACTGGTTCTTGTAATGAATGAATCTAAGCTCAAATACACAAGAGGAAAATAAATTTAGATATACATGAGTGTACATGAGATATTTTGGTACACATATAAGAGAATCTGGGAGTGTGGAGATAAGAGAAGCTTCACTTCTAATATTGTGACATTAAAATGCCCTGGTGCAGGATCATACAGCTCCCTCAAGTCGTATAATTTAGTTCTACCCCTTTTATACGGTCTTAGACACCTTTAGAATTGGATTTTGAATTTTTTGGGTCCTTTGGTGGCCTAAAAAGGTACTTCATTATCAAACCCTAGCTCTTATAAAGTCTTGAAACCATATGTAATATGTTGGTGTTAACACACCATTGTACAAACAATATATCAAATCTAAGCATACATGTAAATAAAAGTGAATATTCTACCAGAAGAAATATACAAACCAAGAGACATAAATCAACACCAAATTTAATGTGGTTCACCTAGTGTGGGCTACGTCCACCAAGAAATAAGCCAATCTATTATCCAAAGCTTTGACAAGATATACAATGAAGATTTACAATCTTCCACACCTCCAAAATGTACAGTACTTTCTTTCTTCAATATTTTTCTTCATCACCAAGAATTCTCTCTCATCAACCTTTTTGCAAGTTCTTTCTAATTCTTGTTAATCTCTCACTTCTAAACCCTATCGTTACTCTTATATAGTAATTTATAGACTTAGGGCAGTTAGCCATGAAATTACAATCAATAGATATACTTTAATGCTAAAAATAGATCTAATTCCCAAGAGTTAATAAAAACATCCTCACACAGGTAACCGATGTTGGTTCCTTCCTTTCCTGATCGATGCTAGTCTTGGGTGACCGATGTCGGTTACCCCATGACCGATGATAGTTACTGTATTTTCTAGCAAGTTTCCATTGCATGCTAAACTAAAGTAATTAAGCTCCACAACTCAAAAATCTCCCATTTGGAGATTAATTACTGCACCATACCTGTACAGCATCATTCTTGGATCATTCCTTAGCTTTGTTTCTTCCTCTTCAAGTCTCAAACTCAAAGACCAATAGAAGTGGAGTGTAGCTCCAACTTCTCCTTTGTTAATGGATTCGTTAGCATATTTGCATGGTTCTTACTCGTATGAATCTTTTCTAGATTCAACTGTCCATCCTCCAATACCTGTCGTATGAAGTGATACCTCAACTGAATGTGTTTCATTCTCAAATGAAACGATGATTTCTTTGCCAAATGAATTGCACTCTGACTTTCAGTGAACAATTTACAATCATCTTGCTCCTTTCCCAAATCCTCCATGAACCTACTTATTCATGTCATCTCCTTGCTAGCCTATGTAGCTGCAACATACTCTGCCTCTGTATTAGACAAAGCAACCTTCTACAATTTTGAAATCTAGCTAATAGTTGTCCCACCTACTATGAAAAATATACCCAATAGTGCTCCTCCTTCTATCCAGATCTCCAGCCATATATGAATCAACATAGCCACATAATGAAATATCTAAACCTCCATAGGATAACTACATGCTATATGTCCCTTTCAAATACCTAAGTATCCATTGGACTACTTTCTAATGCTCTTTACCTGGATTGGTCATATATCTACACACCGCTCCCACTACCTATGTGATTTATGGTCTTGTACAAACCATAGCATACATGAAACTCCCAATTGTTGAAGCATATGGCACTCGTGTAATGTATTTAACCTCCTCATGTGATGATGGACACTAATCTTTGCTAAATTTTAAGTTTCCAGCCATAGGTGTGATAACAGGTTTTACATTCTACATAATGAATCTTTCTAACACCTTATAGATATAATCCTCCTAAGACATATAACAATTTCTTGTTTTTCCTGTCTCTGTGTATTTTCATGCCAAGGATTCTTTTTACAGCTCCTAAATCCTTGATAGCAAATGTGTGAGCTAGCTTTCTCTTAAGCTCACCAATGTCCTGCATACTAAATCCTACAATAAGCATATCATCCACATACATTAACAAAATAATATAGCTCCCATTTTCAAGCTTCTTGAAATAAACACAATGGTTAGATTCACATCTCAAGTAACCAAGATCTTGCATAAAACTATCAAACCTCATGTACCATTTCCTTGGAGCTTGTTTGAGCCCATATAGACTCTTTTTCAACCTACACACTAAGTTCTCCTTACCCTTGACTTCATACCCAAGCGGCTGCTGCATATAAATCTCTTCATACAAATCACCATGAAGGAAATCCTTCTTCACATCTAGTTTCTCTAAATGCAAATCCTCTACTGCAACTAAGCTTAATATAGTACAAATAGAAGTCATCTTAACAAACGGAGAAAAAATTTCACCAAAGTCAATACCTACTTTCTAAGTAAATCCATTTATTACAAGCATTTCCTTGTATCTTTTTTGTCCACCCTCTTCTTCCTTGATCCTATAAACCCACTTGTTCTGAAATGTTCTCTTACCTACTGGCAACTTTACCAAATCCCATGTCTAGTTCTATTACAATGAGTCCATCTCCTCATCCATGTCATGCTCCCACTAGACGTGGGTCTTATCCTACATTGCTTCTTCAAAGCTCTCTGGTTCACCATTATCAGTCAATAATAAATAAAATAGATAAGGTGTACATCTTTCTTGAGGTTTACTTACCATTTGTGACCTTCTCATAGGAGTTTGGGGTACTGAAGGCTCAATCTACATATCCTGGACATTCCTATCCAAATCTGACTATGACCGCCACCAGTCACCTCTAACCGACAACGGTTATGCTAACCGAGGCTGGTTTGGATATTTTGTAACTGATACTGGTTAATCTAATCGGTGCCGGTTAGGGGTAAATCAACACCGGTTACTGTGTAACCCTATCGGTAATTCTTTTAAATCTAAGAATTCATTTTCATTCACAAACTTCTTAATCAGTTCATCGTTGGGAACCAAAATTTTATCTATGTACATTCTCTTTTCATTCCATTCAATATCACGACTCCTTATAATTTTAGAATTCTTTAGATCCCAAAAATGGAAACCGAAAGATCACCAGATCCATAACTAATGAAAGTGCATCTCTTGGATTTTACATCCAACTTTTTCCTATTTTCCTTATCGACATGCACAAAATCTTCTGAACCAAAAACTTTAAGAAAAAAAAGATCTACCTCTTTACCAGTCCAAGCTTCCTCTCGTATTCCTCCATCTAGTGAACTTGAAGGACCACGGTTAATCAAATAAATCATTGTATCAACTGCTTCTGCCCAAAACTGTAAAGGCAATCCATAATGTATCCTCATAATTCTAGCACATTCCATGATTTTCATGTTCATTATTTCTACAACACCATTCTCTTGTGGTGTTCTATGAACCGTTATTTCTCTACATATCCCATTCACTGAAAAATGATCATTGAAAGCCTTGCTACAGTATTCACCACAATTTTCAGATCTAAGGCACTTTAACTTAGAATTTGATTCATTCTCAACAAGGGCTTTCCATATTTTAAAAGTCTCAAAAACATCATATTTACATTTAATACAATAAACCCATACCTTTCTTGTAGCATCATCAATGAAAGTAATATAATAATGAGATCCTCCGTGAGAAGCTACCTGAGCTAGTCCTCACACATCTGAGTGTACAAGCTCCAATTTATGCTCCTTCTTAGTTGCCCCAACTTTGAGAACTCTAACTCTCTTGTGCTTTCCAAAAATATAATGCTCACAGAAATCAAGATCTAAATCTTTCAAATCTGATAACTTACCCTTAGCCTTTAATATTTGCATTCCTTTTTTAATCATATGGTCCAATCAGTTATGACACATACATGCATCTGAATCTGAAGTAGATAATGTAGAAAAGGAATCAGTTATAAAAGTAGATAAATATAATGTTCCTACCTTCTTACCTCTTGCCACAACAAAAGAACCCTTGGTGACTTTCCAAGAGTCTCTTATAAAAGTAACCATGCAACCAGATTCACCTAGTTGCCCTACATAAATAAGATTTCTCCTGAGGCTTGGCACATGCCTCACATCTTTCAATACTCATGTATTTCCATTTTACAATTTTAGATGAATTTATCCTTTACCAGTAATATTGTAAGGTTCATCATCACCCAAATAAACATGCTCAAAATTTCCCTTGACATAATTTATGAAATAACCCTTATTAGGGGTTGCATGGAAAGAAGCTCCTGAATCTAAAACCCATGATTCAATTATATTATCTAAAGAAAGAATAAGAGTATCTTGCATTACCTCTGATGTAGCAAGATTTTCTTCTTTACCTTTTTCTGGTTTTTGGTTCTCTTTATCCTTTGACCAACAATATTTCTTTGCGTGTCCTTTCTTTCCACATTTCTAACAAGTAATTCCCTTACTTCTGGATTTAGATCTGCTATCCCTTGACTTTGATTTCTCATTACTCTTACTCTTGGATCTCTCCTTCTGCATGCCCCTGCTTTCTACATTCAAATCATTTCCAAATGATGATTGCTTTGTACTTTTCCTGTGAATTTCTTCATTCAAGATTATACTAACCACACCATAAAATTTCAAAACATTATTAGTAGATGTTGTATTAATAACATCCATTACCAATTTATCCCAACTATGAGGCAAAGAACATAAGAGTAAAACTGATTTTACTTCATCATCAAATGGTATTGCAACTGATTTTAACTGATTTACAATAGATCAGAAATCATTTAAATGACTAGATGCAGATCCACCTTCATGTATCTTACAAACTAAATAGTTTCTTCATCAAATAAATTTTATTTGAAGCACTAGGTTTTTCATATAAATTATCAAGAGATTTCATTAAATCTACCATAGAAGTCGCTTCTGTAATATTGAAAGCCGCGGATGCTGCTAGGCTTAATCTTATAGATCCCAAAGCCTTTCTATCAAGAATCTTCCATTCTTCATCAGTCATATTTATAGGTTTAGACTTATCATCCAACGGTAAATACAAATCTCTTTGATATATATAATCCTCAATCTGCATCTTCCATAATTGATAATTTTGGCCGTCAAATTTCTCTACCTTGTATTTTTTTTCTTCTTCCATTGTTGTAGCTCCCACTCAATTAGATTCCCTCTGTGAGTAAATCTGTCAACACACAAAAAACCCTCAAACAAAGCTCAGAAACTAGTTTTTGGGGTTAGCACACCGGTTGTACAAACAATATATCAGATATAAGCATACATGTAAATAAAAGTGGATATTCTACCACAAGAAATATACAAACCAAGAGACATAAATCAACACCATATTTAATGTGGTTCACCCAGTGTGGGCTACGTCCACCAAGAAACAAGCCAATCTATTATCCAAAGCTTTGATAAGATATACAATGAAGATTTACAATCTTCCACACTTCTCAGATGTACAGTACTTTCTTTCTTCAAGTTTTTGCTTCATCACCAAGAATTCTCTCTCTCACCAACCTTTTTGCAAGTTCTTTCTAATTCTTATTAATCTCTCACTTCTAAACCCTATCTTTCTGCTTATATAGTTGCTTATAGACTTAGGGCACTTAGCCATGCAATTATAATCAATAAATATATTTTAATGCTAAAAATATATCTAATTCCCGAGAGTTAATTAAAACATCCTCGCACAGGTAACCGATGTCGGTTAGCCCTAACCGATGTCGGTTGCTTCCTTTCCTGACCGATGTTGGTTACCCCATAACCGATGACAGTTACTATAAATTCCAGCAAGTTTTCATTACATGCTAAATTTAAGTAATTGAGCTCCACAACTCAACATAATCAACTGAATAATGTCAAAACCTTAACTATGGAAATAAGGTTAGTTTTTGTGTTGAAGTGCAATGTGTGGATCGCCTATGCCAACACTACTCTAAAGAGGCCTCAAACCACACATATTTCTCCACCTAGCATGTAATATCTATACGAATGCAATCAATTGACAATGTGAACCACTTTGATAGTGCTTGGTATAATTTTGCTCTTTTCAAGACTTTAGACTGAGGAAATTCATGTGGATTTGAGGGAAGTTAGGCTCCTTGACTTGGTTGAGTGTTTCAAAATTGTAGTAGTGGCTGCCCTAGTGGATGTGTATCAATTTTCCGTATATTTAGGGATCCTTGAGTGCCTTTTATGAGTGTTGCAAGCGAGTGTGTCAATAAAATGCCATGTGATTTTCAGGAGAGTAAATGAGGTGATATTAATTTTCTTATATAAGGTTCCAAAGATAAATTATCATGATAAGGTCAACCCAAAAGTATAAAAATACCCAATAAATGAAATTTCATTGAAAACAGAGTTAGAGAATGTGTCGATACATGACTATACAGGTGGGCCATGATTAGATTATACAACCTGACCTAATTTTATGGTTTTGGAATAGGATAATGTGAACCAAATATGAAAGTTACAATATGATGGCAAGAGCTCAGGCATTGATTTCATGGACTTGTATTCATAATTTGTCGACACATTAGTATGCAAGAATAAGAAAGTGAAGAAAGAGATAACAAGATATACTAAGTAGGGATAAAATGTGGATGTTTGTCTTAGCCAAGATTTACAATTGTAATTAGTATTTGTAAAGTGTAAATTACAAAATTTGAGTGTCTACAATGGTGAGGACCAAGTGTTCTTAGCTAATTTCCAAATTGTGACCAAGTGAAAAAATGAGTAGGTTTGTTTTTAGTTATATGACTCCAAACGTATTATTTTACGTTACTACCAACCTAGGAGCAAAATACCAACTCATAAAAAGATGTTCATTCACAAATTTAACTATTGGAAATCCTTGGACAAGATCAACGAGTGGGGACAAAATCCACTATTCGTTCTTGTCCTTACTATAAAAATATGTCCAATGGGGCATAAAGGTCAATTGATGGTCTAAAAAGGTCTACCCAGGAGATACAAGTTGTTTTTTACTAAAAATGGTAGTCCTTTAGGTGTTTGAGTAGTGGAATGAGGGATTACAAGCATTAGGGTAATTCATTTGAGTTATTTTTGTTCATACAAGTAATATATAATGGATATAAGTCATGAATAACTTTATCAATTGCTAAATGACCGAATTTGGGTGTATATATTTTTTTCTAACAATTCCTCGTATGTATATAATATAGTGTAATGAGAGTGTGAATATGTAAACAAACTAATAAATCCATATAATTATATCATTCAAAACTAAATTCTCAAATCCCTTAGGGTAATAGTTTTTTACCTTTTCTCATTTTCACTATTATAATATATTCAATATCGAAGTTAACTTTGATTCTAAAAATACGAATTAAAAATATACCAATGAATGATGAAATCATACACCATATTCTCCACCAAAAAAAGCAATATAAAATATTGTGTGTTTTGTGTTGTATTTGTGTGGATCACATAGTTCACTAACACAAATTCTTACACTATTACATCATGTTTTAGTGTCAAATGATAAAAATAATGATTTGACAGATATTCAAATTAGAGAGGCTCACAACGCTGACACAAATGGTGACGTACTTTAGCTACAATAAATTACTCTTATGTACTTGGCATTAGAACTATTTTTAATCTCATATCTGTCGCTAGATTTGGCATTTAACCCAAAACATTTACATACTTTACCTCAAAGAAAAAAGTAACATAAATTAGTGTCAACAGTTTTGAAAAATATTTTTTTGTGATACAAACTATGATGCTAAATGATAAACTCTACTAATGGCACTTTAAATTTGTTTACATCAGATAATCTAAAATATTACAACCCTGACATAAATGACGACGTACTTTAGCATCTACAAATGAATTTGATGCACTTGGCATCAAAACTATTTTTAATCTCATGGTTATCACTAGGTTTGGCATTTAACCCCAAACCTTGATGTACTTTGTGTCAAAGAAAAAAGTAACAAAAAATAGTCTCGAACACTGAAAAATCCTTTTTTGTGAAATAAAATGTGACACTAACTTCTCAAACTCTATTAGTGTAACTTTTAATTTGTTTGCATAAGAAAATATAAAATATTAATTTATCAAAGACAAACAATATCAAAGGCTCCTAATCACTGACATGCAACCTAATAGAGAAATTTCTAAAAGTTTGTATAAGACCATGCCCATTCCAAGAAAGAATATTTAGGTGGAGGAATCCTCCATGAATAATTATCCCTTCCCATCTATAGAATTTTCTAAGACAAAAATTGATTACTAAGAAAAGCTTGTTATTACAGACATAAAAAATTACTAAGTAAAATAGAGGATTGTTTGCTCCCATTTTCTCCAATCAAAGAAGCATCGCCACTACGAAGTGATATTCGAGAGCAAGACTAAATAGTGGAGGAATTGTAGAAGTAGTCTCAAACACTAGAAATTTTATCTTAGTGGAATGTTTTTTGGGGTTGTTCTCTATGGGATGATGTTAAACATAGAACCATTAGAATCATCTTTCTTGTAGAATTTTTTGTTGAAATTTAACACTGGCGGATGCAATGCCTACTTTTTAGGAGTTTTACATGCCACCACAAATATTTTACTATTGATAGTAATCTAAACTTCTTTTTTTTCAATATTTCAAGGCTCGTCATTATTCTATTTAGATTTACAAGTGACCGTAAGTAGATAATCACATATCTTATAACTGAGAAATTGACGTTCAAATTAAATATTAGGAAATGTGTTGTAGAAAAATTTTCTAGAGTAAAACACTAGGAATAAAATTGAATATAAAAATATTATTTAAAGTATTTTTGTAATTTCAACTTCTACACACTTGATTATTGGGTTGATTTTATTAAAAATCACTAGTGTCTTAAAAATGACATGACCAAAGTGTTTAACTGCCCGGTCAAGGAAATCTCATAACAAGACCAAAATATTTGACAACTCAACCCACACGAGAACCTTGAAAGAGTCTTGATATGCAATGATAAACTTGCAAGACTATGATAATAAGACCCTCAAGGTATTCTACATAAACCAACAAGACATTCAAAATCACTTGCACGTGTTAAAATTCTTGATGAAAGAAAACAAATAAAAAACACTGGGTCAAGTTTTAAAGCTAATAAAGCTTAACCCCATATGACTTGTAAGCATGCTTTCCCATAAGGTGGGAGATTGATTAAAGGTGAAAAATCTTACATAATATGCAATAAGGCTATTATTCTCCTATCATTCGTGAATGAAAAAAAAACAACATTAAGAGTCTAAAGAATATTTGCAGACTAAGAGGAATTATCTAAATCATTATCTCGTCGTAGACATTAGTTACAAACTTTCACACTCACTTTGGTGTTATGATCCTTGCCTTTTACAAGCATAATTGTAATATGACCCCACCCCTTCCCTATACAACTCCTATTATATTATCTTATCTATATGGGGAACTATATAGATTCCTATTAGAGCATTTGTTACTAAGCATGTGTTAAGCTATGTTAATTCAATTTGAGATGGCATGGATGTTCGTTTAGTAGATTGAGGGGTTTGGTTTAGATCTATACTTAGATTCAAGAATTAATACTAAAATATCCAACAAAAAATGGTATGAGCATGTAAGACATGCAATAAAACCCTAATAAATTAGGTTAAAATACAATTTAAAATAAAACCTCATTTTTTTAAAATTATCCTTTTATTTTTTTGTTGGTCTATACAAAACCTCATTGGTCTAAGCTCTCAAAAGGAAGGTTATAATTTTGAATCACATAAGAGGTGGGATATTTATACAATTTAATGAGAGCAGAAATAGGTGCCTTTTACTTATTCACAAATACAAAGTAGTCTCATAAACTACCTTGTAAAACTATATTTAAAGGTACATATTACATACTCGAAATAGATTGGGATCCCATATAATTATATTAACGACCTTGTAAACCTAAAAAAAAGCACCCCACCTCATATGCCTTTCCTTTAAGATTTTAAAAATTAAAAGCAACATTTACAACATATTTTACTCAATAGGAAAATTTAAACACAAATTTCTTTTCATTGACCTTTGAACCAAATATGGAATTTCCCACATATACGTATATAAACCTATAAAACCCTAAAACCCCAAAAATGTGGGGATAGCTTTGAAATAGTAGCAGATTTGTTTTCATCTAAATTTAATTCTCAGAGACTTTTTTAGAACATAACCCAAATTTTTTATATGTTCTAATAGCACAGGACCATGAAGTGATCATCCTCTGCATTTCAACTGTAATTTTCTATCTCATTTTAAAATCTCAGGTTCTCTCTAAAAATCTTAGTCTTTTTTATTTGTTTCAAAAAAAGAGAGAATTTTCCAAAACCCTGTATATTTTTCTTTTGAAAACCCAATTTTATTTTTGTTGAAAATCCTAGTCCTTTAAATGAATATAGTAGTAGGATCCTATGAAAGATACATACTGGGATGGAGCCTTGACAAAAACAAAAGGAGGAAAAAACAAAATCAATGGAGAAGAGGAACCACAAGAAGAACAGATTCATTCCTTAAACCCTATTTTCACCTACCCTACACACATGGGTCCCATCAAAACTCGAGCCATGGCAGGACCTATGTTAGTAACAGGTGTTATGAATGACACAATCAAGATATTTGATATGGCCTAGTGCATTGAAGGGGGATCTCTCCTCTAACACAACGGTGCAATAACAAACCGTTGTTTTTATGGAGACGAGTGCTATGGTAATAATTCTAATAGCATTTCTTACCCTAGAAATTTATTGAGTGTATCTATGGATGGCATACTTTTTATTTGGGATTATTATATGTGGGTCCACTTAAAGACCATGAAATCCCATAATAATGGTGTCAATGATTTTTCCATACACCCTTCTCACAGATTGGCTCTCTCTATTGGCAAGGATTGTCATTTGAACATGTTTAATTTAGCTAAGGAAAGATGTATGTTTACTTCAAAATTGCATAAGGAGGCTACTGTTAAATAATTTAACTCTAATACTGGGGACAGATATTTTGTGGCTATTGAAAATATGGTATCGGTTCACAATGTCAAATATGTAAAGTTGTTGTATTCTCTACAGCATGGAAAGAGGGTGAATTGCTTTGCTCCATATAATGTATGTTTAAATTTTTAATTCGAGATAGATTTACATCTAAACAAAGAGAAATTAGTGTTCTTCACTTTTTAGCTTGTTAAATGTTATGCTATTTGGGTTTGGTAAATCTTTAGTCACCTTTCAAGTGTCTCCCATGATGCATGATACCCTTGGACCAAAGGTAGATATTTTGGTTTTTATGAAAAATCATTACTTGATAGGAACAATGTAAACTATCAACACCATTTAAATTAACATAAAACCAATTAACAATCATTAAATGAAATGTGATTCCAATATTCCATAGTTACCAGGAGATAGGCATGAGGAGACAACAAGCAAGTACTCGCATAATGGAAAAACATATATAGATATGTAATTATATATAGCCTAAGAAAAAGAATTATAATTTTTTTAAATAAAGATATTAGAAGTGAGACAAGAAAATTACATTGATATTTCATCATTTAGATGTAAGTCAAAAAAATTACATTGATATTTCATCATATATATTTTCAAGAGTACAACATATATTTTAAAAAAATTAAAAGCCACTAAATTTGTGGTCTCTGAGATGAGTACCAACAAGTACCAGTCTCAAAGAAATGTCTCTGCTGGCAGGAGACTAGCCTCTGTGCAACACTGGAATGTTTGACATTATGAGAGTTGAATTTTATGCTTTCCCTTTCTGAAAAACCAAGAATATAAAATTTATTGGAATTTTTCTGATTAAAATTAGCAGCAGAAGATCAAACCTAGTTTTTTCCATTGTATCTAGATGTTTAACTCTTTTGTGTTTTTATGCATGTAACTAGGTCTTCCTGCGTTGTGATATTTTTGGTCCCATAGACTAAATTTGGTCTAACAGATGTTAATAAATCAACTTTAATTCAATACCATCTCATAATTTTAGTACTATCACATAACCAGCTTATCTATCCCAATTATTAAGATATTAAAACCACTTACGATGGCAAGACTATCACTATAACCTGATTTTACTTGTTTTCCTCTATGTAGTTATAGTTAAACAAAAATTGGTGCCACTACAATATTTTTGCATCGTATGATTGATTTATATTCTTCTAATGGAACTTGTGACACAATTTATTGTTCCATCACAAGTTTTCTTAAGGTTTCCTTCGATCAAATCAAATATTTATTATTTTTTATTTTGTTACAATTGATCTTAGTTACCCATCCATCACAATTTACAAGAAGTCATATATAATTGGTAATAAAGATATCTATTTTTTTCCCTTTTAAACAAAACCGACAAAATCTCCCATCTATATTTTACTTTTACTTGGATTTTACCATCATTAATTACTCTATAAGCACAAAGTTCTTCCTTCTCAAATCAAAAAAATTGTAAAATTCAAAATTAACTTCCAACAAAAATTATACAACTGATTTTATTTAATTTGAATTAATTAATTAAATCTAGATATTGCATAGTTACTTATTGTATAAATAATGTACAAATGTTGAAATACAATATTGACACAAGTAAAAAATCATGTAAAGAATGAAACCCTAAGAAAGGAGATGAGATAAGAAGACTTAGCTAATATAAACACAATGTGGAAGTGATCTGAGTAGGAAGAAGTGTTAAACAGGATGTAAGCATCATCGTATCTGACCTTTGTATAATTTGTAACTCATGGAAAAGGATGGGCGAGGGTGCCCGAAATAGGACAAGGGCACCTAGGTGTTGATTACATGGTATGGATGCCCGTGACCACGTAAAATCTCTAGATATGGTATTTTTTGTGTCACAAGGGTGTCGTAATTATTCCTGTTGATTGCCTAATGTTCGCACCATAGTCGTCGAAGGTTCCTCTAAGAGAAATTCTCCTGCACAAGCCCATAAACCGCATCAAACCTAAAAAAGGAAAATGCATAATGGGGATTCAGACTGACCCCAAAAATTTCCCTGAGAATCAACTTACGATGGAGAACTGCACTACAATTCATACTCCATGTAGTTCTTTTGAGTGTGTGTGGAAATTTTTCCCTAGGATGCCCCAGTGCAAGTTGCACTTTATAGTGGGTTTTAGCTAGAATGTAGCAATGTAGTAGAATGTGTGGATGGAATAGAATGCACTTCCCCTTCCTATGCTATGTATGCAAAGTATGCAATTCATGTTCCATTGAATGCATGCTAGATGAATGTCTTGGAGTGATTTGGGTAACTTTTGAATGCAAGCTTAGGTGATGATAATAATGCTTGGTGTTTGGCCCTCATTTTGAAAACATAACTATGTATCTATATGATTCCATTGTTTTAATTTTGTAATTCACAATAGGAAGGTTGATCCATAAGTGAAAAATATTACCAAAAGATAAAAGAGACCAAAAGGAGTGAGTAGGATGAAAAATGGTGAGGGGCTCCCAGAGGGGACAGGAGCACCTTGGTGCTTATGTCCTGGCTGGGCGATGGTTTCTAAAGCCATGAGAGATAATTAAGTAAATTTTCGACTGGGTTGTAGTGTTTATAAGACCAAATAGAGAACAAGAGACAAATAAAAAGAGGCCAAAGATAGTTTTCAAGCATTATTTTTCTTTATTAGGAATCATGTAAATGATAGTATACTTTTAGGACCTAGAAATGTACCTAAGTGCATGATTTTTTGTCTACATTTGACCCCACTTTATGTTGTTGAGTGAATACTAGATAACATAAAGTAGATAAGAGATGTGTACCTTATGATCTTGTAGATCATGTGGTGAATATCATATCGATTGGACAAGAGAAGTAAGGAATGATTTCAAAGTGAAGCATAGAGACTAGGATAGGAAAGTGACCCTAGGGGTGAAGTGTATACATTAGCTGTACCTATTTTTGTGCTTGTATTTATTGTTATAGGCTCCTTATTTTTGCATATTATGGACATACCTACAAAAGAAGAATAAAAGAGTAGTCAAATTCCTGTATATGAAAAATCTTAGCAAAGTGTGCAAAAGTGTGTAAAAGTAATAGTAAAGGAAAGTGTGCACCCGATGTAAAATATTGTAAAGATAGGAATGTGTCCTGAGATGTTGTGAAGAGAAATTTTTTTGTATGATCTCATGCAAATAGTGAATTTTTTTTTGATCTCGTGTCAAAGAGAAAGTGTTGGGGAGAGACGTCTAGTGTTACTCTTCATCCATGACTCTGCCCTAATAAGTACCACTGTTTATGGTGCCTCCTTGATTTGTCCATGTTGTCCCGATTTTTTCTGAATTAGTTCTGAGTTATACTAGTTAAACGAGATAGAATAATTTTTGTGCTTAAAGGATTGTGCCTGTAATTGTAGAACTGTTACGAAGGATTTTGTGAATTGTGTTGATCTGAGAAGATGATTGTATGTGCCCCCAATATAATAGCACCCAAGGGAGGACAGAGGAACCCAAGTACCATTGTCTAATGTTGGGCACTGGTTTCCATGTTGTATTGAAGACCCAAGTCAGGTTATGGGATTTTCTGTTAATACATTTTTGTTTTGTTTCTATAATCTATATTTGAGTTGTTGTAGGGGTGATTTGTTCACCCAATGTATGCCCCCCTTTTTTTGAGTGCATGTAACATCGATAGGAGAATACGGCCCAAATGAGAGGACCTGATGCTGAGCTGAATCCTATACTTGTAGGGGGTGGGGGATGTACATGGTAAAAACCAAGGCACGTGTAAACAAAGTGGCTGGTAATATGTGTTAGTAAAAAAGTAGAAAGCATGCAATAGAAGACAATGTAACAAGCGTGTAGAGAACATGGATCATGAAAAGAGGGATTTAAACATGGAACATCGCTCACAATTTCATGAGGTAATCAGGGCCAAAACAATAATAAAAAAGCAAACAAACATCAAATAAGACATAGGAAAATACTGAAAACAATAGAATACATGTAGAAAGCAATGGGAAGAAAAGTGTATCAAATAACTATGGTGGAATATAGTCTTGCAAGGAAAATGTTACACATGAAGCACTCGTTGGTATGTTAAAAATATAAAAATTATGTCAAGCCATGAATGTATTAATATAAATTAATGTGCTAGTAAGAATAAGAGGTAGTGTATGATGAAATAATAACACATGTAATGTGTGAGAGTAGGAAATATAGATACCCCCAGGATCCTCTATGGGATTGGCAAAGGATACATCACCGAGCATCATTACAACATGTGGAAATCTTAAAGAGATATGTGTTCTTTACAAAATATTGAGTGAACACGCATGTACGTATATAAAAATATAATTAGATACTGAGTATCTCACTAGCATAGTAAGCAATGTGCATCATGTAAGTAGTATAAAATAAAAAGAGTAAGTGTAACCAAGATATGCAAATATAGTGTATGATTATGATGGTATACAATGTGTGATTTTGATAGGATCATCGTGCTCCCCAGTGAATGTATATGAGTATGATATGAGGTTCATTTATAAAATACCCCTAAACAATCAAGAATGAATCACAGAACAAGAGTGTCATGAGGAAATAATTTGAGAATGTGTGTTAGATAGATAGATCATGAGGCATAAAGCATGAAAAGTAAATGTGGTGAGATTCATTTCAAATTTAAACCCTCAGTAGTTGAGTATGAACTTTGGAACTAGAGTGCATCATAAGGTAATGATAATACAATGTGTGTATCAAAAGGTTTGAAATTGCATAGAGATATGTGGTCATGAACAACAAAGTGTTAAGTGTGATAGTAGATACTAAAGACAACTTACATGAGTGGAAGGGTAGAAGAAAGAATGATGCCCCCCAAGTATATGATATAGAGAAAGGTTAAGTAAATTCATCTAGAAGATCATCAGTGTTAGGGTCATAATCGATAGGATCTAGATAAGAGACTTGGTAAGCAATAGTGTGAGGTTGAGCAAATAAATATCCTGTGGGGTGTAAATTTTACATGACCATATCATATTCTTCATCAATAAAAGGAGGTTGAAGACAATCGTGAGCATACCAACAAGTTATATTTTGAGTATATCCCAAGAATGAATCATTGCAAATAGAGACGTGACCAAGATGTATGGGAAATTTGATATCAATATGATTGGGATCCAGTGTGCCACCAATGTAATCAAGCCAAGACTAGCCAAGTGTGAGTGGAGAGGAATAAGGAGTGCATGTAAGGAATACTAATAAATGGAAGACATGGAGGGAAAATATCGGCAAGGAGAGTGAGGTAG
This sequence comes from Taxus chinensis, assembly GCA_019776745.2. Taxonomy (NCBI): domain Eukaryota; kingdom Viridiplantae; phylum Streptophyta; class Pinopsida; order Cupressales; family Taxaceae; genus Taxus; species Taxus chinensis. The sequence continues at coordinate 497,493,689 of CM034153.1, forward strand.
GAGGAAGATATAGGTGAGTGTAAATCCTAAGTGTGTTAATCCATCAAGCATGCAAATAGTCTCAGAGTAAGTAGGGTCAAATGGAATATGAGGCCTATAAAATTTACGAATGAAGAGATTGCATGTGAAAGGATCAGGGTGTGACAAAGAGTGATTCATGGGAGATGTAGTAGATGGCGAGGTGTCTAATGTATGTGTAGTCCCTTGAAAATGTATCATGGCATTAGTAGAAGGAGGGGGTTGTTTGAATTAATATTCACCATGGCCAATAGCAACAAAATTGTCCTGGAAGTATGATTCATTTATTTTAATAGGAATAAAGTTAAGGTTGTGTAATGTGCCATCGTTAATCTCTACAACATCAACCTCATCATCAGAGTCATCAGTAGTGACATCATCTATTTGGATAGTATCATCAAGGAAATTTGTAGGAGTGGAACCAGGAGTAGAAGTGAGAGGATCCATGATAGGTAGAGTAGTGGTAGCCATAGAGTTAGACATGTTAGGTGACATGATATCATAATTATGAGTAGGAATGGATGGAATGCATGTAGAGATAGCAGAAGGAGTATGAGTGCTAGATTCATCGACATCATATGTACTAATGTTGTGATATGGAATAGGTTGTGATGAAGGAATGGGCATGGTGGTGACGGGGTCTATACAATAAAAATTGAAGGGTTTAAGGTAAACATAAATGGTATGTTCATATCCATCATGTAGGAATTTAATGCACCGATGAACTGTGGAGGGAACCACATACATTACATGAATCCATGGTCTACCAAGTAAACAATTAAACTAGAATGAGGCATCGATAACAAATAATACAGTAGCTAAAATTTTAGGTTCAACGTGTAGAGGTAGGGTGATAGTTCCCATACATGTGTGAGTAGTGGATTCATAGCCGTAAATGACTTGAGATGATTTATTAATTAAATCCTCAGTAATGCCCAGTTTTTGAAGGAGGAAGAGAGCACATAGATTTATATCATATCCATTATCAATGAGTACACGATTAATACAAATGGTGCAAATAATAGTAGTGATAAGCAAAGGTGCAAAGGGGTTGTTAGCACCAGAGGGAGGAATATCTTCATCGCTAAAATATATAGCGTGTGATATATTTTTGAGGGATTGAATTAGGTGAGTGAATACTACAAGTGAATTATTTCTTTCAATGTGAATGGAACAAAGGGAGGCATCTAATGTATGACGACAATCAGGTGCACTATGCAAGAGATCAAAAAGAGATATTTTAAATAGTGTATTCTTAAGTTGCTCAATGATGTCATAACCTTTAGATGTGGTGGTGGGAATCGTATAAGTAATAGCCAGTGGAACAGAGATAGGTGAATAAGTAGGAGGATGAGTGCGGTGAGTGGTAACTACATTGATGATCAGGTCAAACATTAAAGTGAAGAAGTGAGGAGGATGTTGAGTACGATCTTGTATTAAATTAGTAACAGTAGCAGCCATGCCACAACCAAAGCCACAATCTTTGGTTGGAGTAAAATAAGGACATGAGGATTTATCCATGAATTCAAAAGAAGGGGAGAAATTTCAATACAATCTCAGAGGGTAGTGTTTCAGTGAGTTGGGTTCTCCAAATGATTTAATTTAATTTTAATTAATTAATTAAATCTAGATATTACAGAGTCACTTATTATATGAATGATGTACATATTTTGAAATACAATAATGACACAAGCAAATAAACATGTAAAGTATGAAACCCTGAGCAAGGAGATGAGATAATAATACTTAGTTGAAATACATGTAATATTGAAGTGACCTGAGTAAGGAGAAGTATTGAATAGGATATAAGCAACATCGTATGTGACTCGTGTAAATTTTGTAACTCATGTACAAGGTTAGGTAGGGGCACTTGCATTACGATAGGGACTCCCGTAGCACCACAAGGGTGCCTAACGTTGATGACTTTATTTGGGAACATGTGACCATACAATAGCTCTAGATCTAGTTTTTGTTGTGTCACAAGGGTGTCATAATTATTCCCTATTGATCACCTGATATTCACACTATGGTCGTTGAAGGTACCTGTAACCTACAAAATGATAGATTCGTCTACACAATCCACAAACCGCATCAAACCTAAAAATGAAAATTCATAATGGGGAGTCAGGTTGTCCCCGAAAATTACCCCAAGAGTGAACTTATGACCGAGTGTTGCACTACATCTCAAAATCCATGTAGTTCTTGTGAGTGTGTGTAGAAATTGTGCCCTAGGATTCCCTAGTACAAGTTACACTTCATAGCAGGATGTAGCTAGAATGTCTCAATGTAGTAGAATGTGTGGATGGAATAGAATGAACTTTCCCTTCCTATGTTATTTATTCATAGTATGCAGTCCCTTGTCCCTTTAATGAATTTTAGATGAATGCCTTGGAGTTCTCTAGGTGTCTTTTGAATACAATCTTCGGTGATGATAATAATGTTTGGTGTTTTGCCCTCATTTTGAAAACATAACTATGTATTTATATGATTTCCTTGTTTGAATTTTATAATTGATAACTGGAAGGCTTTCCCATAGGTGAAAAAGATACCCAAAAGGAGTGAGTAAGGTGAAAAAGGGTCAACGGCACTTAGAGGGGATAGGAATGCCTAGGTACTTCTGTCTTGGTTGGGTGTTGGTGTTTGAAGCCATGAAAGATAAATAAGTAAAGTTTTGACTAGGTTATAGGGTGTGTAAGACCAAATAGAGAACAAGAGACAAATAAAAGAGGCCAAAGATAGTTGTTAATCACTAGTTTTCTTTCTTAGGAATCATGTAAATGTTAGTGTGCTTTTAGGACCTATAAATGTACTTGTACGTACCCAAAATTGTAAGGTACTGTACTGCCAGAACAACGTGACAGGTACCCCAATGATGATGCAGGTCTCCTTGCAAGGTGTTCAAAATCCGGAAAATCTATCCAAGTATGTGTTAACATCCCGCATGCCCCGCTTAGCCCCAACATGCTTTGATTTTCTCTTTTCCCCTCTTTTCTTGGCCTTTTACTCTTCAGTGACGAAACCGCCGCCCTACCTGTGCGGCGGTCTCGTGACCGCCACCCTGAACAAGGTGGCAGTCCTCTAACCGCCACCTTGCTCAGGGTGGAGGTCCTTTACACATTTTCCAGAAAGGTCTTTTAACACGAATCACGTAATTTTAATGTTTTACCAGCTTTTTTTCACCGCCATAAGCTTGCATTTATGATTCTGGTTCCCTGGAATAGTGTTTTGCCATTGTTTATAGTTTAAGAGTTCTATTCGGTTTTTACCTTGGGTAAATGCAAATTCTATAAATAGTTGGCTTGTGCTCAAGCAAATGGCCCCTCAAATTTTCCTCTGAATTTCTCTTTGCAATAGATTTAGTTTTCATTTTGCTTAGAGTTCTTAGTTTCTTTCATTGCATGCCTAGTTAGTGTTGTTTTGCTGTTAGGAAGCCACATATCCATCTTGTGTAGGTGTTGTTATCATTTCATCCAATCAATCGGAGTAGAATAGTCTGTTTTCAATAGGAAGCCATTAAAGTTACAGGTTTTATTCTTCAAATAGGATAGTTTCACGTTCTGGATGCTTTATGTTGCACGACTCGCAATAGATCCCGCTAGGAACTGCATAAGCCAAGCTCTGTACTCTTGCACTATCCCTCTCCTACTCACATTGTATTCAGTCTGTATTAAGCCTCAGCCCAATATCATCACAGCAATAACTGATATAGATCAAAATCTTCATATCCAAGTCTTCCGAACAACGGTAAGCTTGCAACAAATCAATTCCCAGTTGAGCGGGTTAAACGTAGAAGACGACCAAGCGTACACGTTTTGGTCGAATCAACCAAACTACAGATTACCCTAGGCAACATTGATATGACTGTAGAAGGGCTTGAAAGAGAACAAACCTTTGGTTGTGATTCTTTAGTCCCACAGCCAGACGCAGGAGACATTCTCACAGACATAGATACTAGCCTAAGAATTCAGGTTGCAAGAACGCCTGTAAGATATTCTGAGAAAATCACACAGTTATTGATCCTAAATATAGAAGCTGAGAAAGCATACGATTACTGGGTGTTAGGGATTAGGACTTGATTCTACACATGACCATAGTAGGACCGCAACAAATAAACGTCTACGGTTGGGATCCACAAATCCCGCAACCCAACGAATCCATAGGAGAATTAGACATAGACACTGGCCTACGCACACTAGTATTCTGGTCTACTCCACTTCCACCTATCATCATCGAATAATTATCCTTATTAGACACAGCAGCTAACAAAGCTAGGGAATTCTGGACTAGGCCAGAGAATCACCCATAGAAGTAACTATATCCATCATTCATTTCATGACCCTGTCTAGAGACATACACGAAACTATCCCAGGTCATTTTCCAGGTATTCCACAACCCAAACATCCAATCACGCTAGAGCTCGATATTGATTGGAGCCTTCGAGCAGTCTTCCTTACCGATCGATCTATCACACCAGTTCAGGTTAGGAGGGCCTTCTTTGCCTTAGATTCGTAAGTTCCGCTAGTGTGTATTGAAGACATTAGATTGCCTAACTAATTTGTCTACATCCCATACATATTCCATCCCCACCGACTATCTCGAAACGACCTCGGGAGGTCGGGTGCGAGGAAGAGTTTCTTGTATATTCCCACGCTCGCATGTCACTTTTCCATCGTACAGTACCCAAGTGTGTGATTTTGTGTCTATAACACCATCAAAATAATATATTGGCTCTTACAATGAATGAATCTAAGCTCAAATACACAAGAGGAAGATAAATTTAGATATACATGAGTGTACATGAGATATTTTGGTGCACATATTAGAGAATCTTGGAGTGTGGAGATTAGAGAAGCTTCACTTCTAATATTGTGACATAAAAATGCCCAAGTGCAGGACCATACAGCTCGTTTGAAATGTATGATCTAGTTCTACCCCTTCTATATAGTCTTATACACCTTTAGAATTGGGTTTTGGATTTTTTAGGTCCTTTGGTGGTATAAAAAAAGTACTTCATTATCAAACCCTAGTTCTTACACAGTCCCAAAACCATATGTAATCAATTGAATCATGCTAAAAACCTTAACTATGGAAATAAGGTTATTTTTTGTGTTGAAGTGCAATCCTTGCACCACATATGTCAACACTACTCTAAAGAGACCTCAAACCACACATATTTCTCCACCTAGCATGTAACATTTATGCGAATGTAGTAAATTTGAAACTTGAACCACTTTGATCATGTTTGGTATAATTTGCTCTTATTGAGACTTATGACTGAGGAAATTCATGTGGAATTAGGGGTTGTTAGGCTCATTGACTTGGTTGAGTGTTTCAAAATTATAGTATTGGTTGCCCTAGTGGATGTGTATTAGATTTCAGTATATTTAAGGAGCCTTTAGTGCCTTTACAAGTGTTGCAAACGAGTGTGTCAATAAAATGCCATGTGATTTTTAGATGAGTAAATGAGGTGATATTAACTTTCTTATATAAGGTTCCAAAGATAAATTATCATGATAAGGTCAACCCAGAAGGATAAAAATACCCAATAAATGAAATTGCACTGAAAAAAGAGCTAGAGAATGTGTCGATACATGACTATACAGGTGGGCCATGATTAGATTATACAACCTGATCTAATTTTATGGTTTTGGAATGGGATAAGGTGAATCAAATAAGAAAGTTACAATATGATGGCAAGAACTTAAAAATTGATTTCATGGACTTGTTTTCATAATATTTCAACACATTAGTATGTAGGAATAAGAAAGTGAAGAAAGAGATAACAAGATATACTAAATAGGGGGAAAATGTGGATGTTTGTCTTAGCCAAGATTTATAATTATAATTAAAATTTGTAAAGGGTAAATTACCAAAGGCTAGTTTCTATAATGGTGAAGACCAGGTGTTATTACGTAATTTCCAAATTGTGACCAAGTGAATAAATGAGTAAGTGTTTTTTTATTTATATGACTCCAAACGTAATATTTTATGCTAATACCAACCTAGGAGAAAAATACCAACTCATAAAAATATGTTCACTCACAAATTTGACTATTGGAAATCCTTTGACAAGATCGATGAGTGGGGACAAAATCCACTATTTGGTCTTTAACCTACTATAAAAATATGTCCAATGGGGCGTAAAGGTAAATTGATGGTTTTAAAAGGTCTACCCAGGAGATACAAGTTGTTTTTTAAATAAAAATGGTAGTCCTTTAGGTGTTTGAGTAATATGACGTTCACCAGAGAATCTAGTTCATCTCCTCAAGTTCTACTTAGACCAAAAATTAGTAGACAATCAGACCCATACCAGGTTTTAGATGATGAACATTCAGTATATTATGCCAGGAATGACAACACTCTCGGAGTATGTACCCACCCATAGGAGGTTTACAAACACAACCTGAAATCTCTTTCCAAGAAAATACCTCCATACCACGTCATATAGGAAATGGCCTCGAGGAAACTTGGCAGGGTAGTGATCAGTTCATAGCGGTGTATCATAGACCTATACAACACCATGATATACAACAAATGCCACTAAGGCATAATATCATGACTTCACCAAATGAAGTCATTTCAACTCTAATAGAAAAGGTTAGAGGGTTAGAACTTGCCCAAGAAAGTCACAATTCGCAATTCATACAAGTAGGAAGTTCCAATCCTCCACACCATCCTAGCCAAGTAGATCTCCTCACAGGAGTAGGCACGTTAGGCATGAATCCTTAGTATTCACAACAAACACCAACTAGACCCACCATCTCTAACATTGTTCCTCCTGGTCTAGTACAAAACAATCCATTCATGGACAGTACCTCGTCATACTTAAACATGTACTCCAAATCACCACAAGGGGATATGTTCTCCTCTCCTGGCATGTTTTCTCAAACACAGGGGCTTCCTTATGCCCTTTCCAATGTATATGCTATGCCATGTCAACAACCCATTCCACCGCCGCTCCCTCAACAGGCACCATCAATGGTCGAAACATATGTGATAGGGACTTACTCAGAATATTTGAAAGAGCCCTTGGATTTCACCATACGAAGTGTCATTCTTCCAATACCTCTTCCCGATTTTCCCAAATACAAAGGCGAGGGAGATCCAAATGCACATATCAAAGCTTACGCTACAGCCATTCGAGAACTACTCCCATGGGGTGGGGTTGTTGCTAAAATATTCCCAAAAACCTTGGAAGGCATCGCTCTCGATTGGTATTACAGAATACCTGAGGCTTCCATACATTCATTCAAACAACTCATGTCAGAGTTCATCAAGGCCTTCGACATGAACAAATTATTAAGAACAGGAATCAGAGAATTCTTACACATCAAGTAAGAACACAATGAATTTGTCACCCATTTCATCCAGAGGTGGCAAATAGTTCTTTATTCTTTGGCGAGTGCTCCCAATATGGATCAGATGGAACTATGTGATTTATTCCTTCATTCTCTCAGTAGAGAAGTGAAGGAAGAAGTCTAGAAGTTTCCACTAAGGACTTACGATGAAGTACTTGAGAGCACTCTTCGAATAGATCAAGTGGCAATTGACAGTGGTCGCAAAACATATGGAGCAAATGGGAGGTTAATCACCCCCAACCAGAACACCACAACTTATCCTACTACCATGAATGTTAATCAAGGACCTAAAATCCTTAATAAAAATCGGGGTATAACAACAGATGGAGTAACCGACCAGCCTAAGAAGGTAAATGTTGTCAATACTCCACCACAAATAAACAACCAACAAAATAACAGCTTTACCCTAACAATCAATACAGTGGATTTTAACCATCCACAACAACAAAAACAACGGAAAAATCCCATACAGGGTCCAAGCCAAAATTCAACTAGGTACCAAAACCAGAATTCAAACCAAAGACAACAAACACAAAATTTTAATAGAGAACGGTTTGATCAAAATTTTGGGCCACAATACACATCAAACCAACAAACTAGGAGTTACAATCCTAATTTGTATTGTGTTTTCCACGAAATTCGGGGCCATGACACTAGAACGTGCCATGACTACAATAAATTCATGCAACGCTTGCTAGATGAACAAAGACAACTTTTCATGGATATGTTCTTGGCAGATCCTACGTTACCAACATCAAATACTTTTTCAGGGGAAGTTTCCCCTCAAAACGCACCCCTGAAGATCTTTAATGATCCACTCCCAAATCACAATAACAACAAGCTAAATCTAACTGGGATGAACAAGGGTGTAATGATAGGAAACAATGATCATGAAGCCTCGACCTCGCTAAATCCATTAGCTGCGCCACAACTAGGAAGTCAACCACAACCTAAGGTAGTCAGTTTAGTGGAGTTGGACGTTGAACTACCCATTGAAGCTATAACAAGGATGCGAGAGTATTTCTCTCAGCCAAGTCCAAGCCACCTGCTAGAGGTGGATGACATCCAACAAATCGTAGCAAAACCTGTGGGTTCCTGTGATTTAATTAACGACCTAACAAAAACCTTCTCACACATTTCATTTTTAGACTTACTAAAGAACTCTCCTGCTCACAGGGATGCTCTTTTAGAAGCATTAGGTTTAGGTCATTTAATTAACATCACTCCACCTCCTAAAACATAGGTAAATAATATAGACTTTGATGTTCATCCTCCGGGGTAGGCGGATAGGGACGTCGAATTCATATTCGAGATAAACAAAATGCTGAAAGATGCTGAGATCGCACGCCGAGGTGATCCAGCCTTACATTTACAAGTATGGGTTTATAACAACTATGTAAAATGTGCAATGATAGATGATGGGGCAGCAGTTAACATAGTCCCCTTCTCTTTCCTTCAAAAGCTAGGGTATGGAGAAACCAATTGTTCCACAACTCGAAATACACTAAGGGGCTATGATAGCCTTAAAGCCACCTCGGTTGGAACTATAGTATTACCGGTCACCTTAGGACCCAAAACCATCTTGACTGAGTTTTATATTATAGATCGGGAAACTAACTATAATATGATCCTCTGCTGATGATGGATACATCGTGTGAAGGCAATCCCTTCTACACTATTTCAAGAAGTAAGGTTTTTACACTTACGAAAGATATTTGTGGCCAAAGGTGATCCAAAACCATTCGATGTACACCTAGCTGACTTAAAGAAAATACCAGGTGTGCATTCAGATTTTGAACTCCCAACAAACCAACTTGATAAACCTACCAACCCAAAACCAAAAGAAAAGTTGGTACCTACGACAGATCTTGAAACTATGAGCCTAGCCAAGGCAATCCCAACCCCCAAAGATGAAGCTAACACCGTAGAAACACTATTATTAGGAACTACTGCAAAAATCATCGAATTAATAGAACAAGATCTACCAATGTTCTTACCATTTGATTCTGTAGGCGTGGGATATTCCCTGGGTGTCGGTTCTCTCCCAGCGGTAGATCTCTGCATGGTAGAGGTAGAAGATGTTAACACAACAAATGTCCCAACATCTATACTCCCAGTTAAACATTGGAATCTCCATTTTTATGGGGCTAGATGTCATTATGGAGTTGGGGCAGGTATAATCTCTACTTCTCCCAAGAGGAAAGTCCTACCATTTGCCTTTAAACTAAATTTCGAATGCACAAACAACGGCACTGAATACGAAGCCCTACTCCTTGGCCTCATTTTAGCTAAGAGAATCGGTGCCGATAACATCAGAGTGTTAGGAGACTCACAATTGGTATCAAATCAAGTCTCTGAGATATATGAAACCAAAGCCGAGCACTTACAGCTTTACAAAATAGATGTGTTAGATTTAAGCAAGGAGTTTGACTTCATATCAATTGAAGCAATCCCGCGAGAACAAAATCTTCTCGCTGATTCAATAGAAAATTCAGCATCACATTTTACTCCAAGCAATAAGTTAGAGGATACTCGTTTCATGATATCCCTTCGTGATGAACCACTGATAAAAACAATGACAAATTCTCTTTTAAACGGAAATGAATCTACTATCCTAGACCACATTGATAGTGATATGGCCACTCTGAATTACTTAAATGCCTATGTGGCACTACATCTCTCCTATCATATGATAGATTTGTCCTTAATCCCACATTTGTCTTCCTACTTCGGAAATCCCATGATGGCTCTTCCCTCAGAAATGGAACCTAGCGTATACACAGTAGAAAATAGGGACAATTTGGATTTACCTCCAGCCCCACTTGAGTTTGAAGAAGGTAACGCCTCTTTGATCGAAGAGACGATTGATATTAACATCAGAACGGAAGATGGACCAAGGATATTGAAACTAGGATCCTCGTTAACCCCAGAGGAAGTAGAAAAACACACTCGGATCCTGAAAGAATATCAAAAGGTGTTTGTATTTAATTATAAGGAAATGATAGGGGTTGCACCCCACATTGTGGTGCACAACCCCGTCACTAAATCATATGCAAAACCAATTAAACAAAAATCAAGACCCATGAAACCCAAGGTAGCTCTCATGGTGAAAGAAGAGGTAATAAAACTCCTCCAAGTAGGATTCATCAAACCAGTTGATTACTCCCAATGGGTATCTAATATCATTCCCGTTCTCAAGAAGAATGGGAAGATACGCATCTACATAGATTTCCGAGACATCAACAAAGCATGTCCTAAAGATGACTTCCCATTGCCATCCATTGATGTCATTGTTGATGCAACAGCTAGGTTTGAAATTTTGTCTCTCATGGATGGATTCTCGGGATACAATCAAATTAAAATATCTGAACAAGATCAAGCTAAAACCACGTTTATAACTCCTTGGGGAACTTATTGCTATGCTACTATGCCATTTGGTCTCAAGAACGCTGGTGCTACATACCAACGAGCTATGACATATATATTCCACAATCTAATTCATAAAATGGTGGAATCCTATGTAGATGACTTGTTGGCTAAGGCCAAGAAGCGTTGTGACCATCCGAAAGTACTCCGCTTCATTCTCTCACGTCTGATAGAATACGGAGTCACGCTAAATCCAAAAAAATGCGTCTTTGGTGTAACAGGAGGGAAGCTCCTAGGTTACATCATATCGTCACGAGGGATAGATGTTGACCCAACCAAAATTTGGGCTGTCCTTGAAATGGTCCCACCTTTGGATGAATCTGGAATTAGGTCATTTCTTGGAAAGTTGGGTGCAATCTGGAGATTCATCCCAGACTTAAGCTTCGCCATCCATCCAATCAACAATCTGCTCAAAAAATATTATAATATTGATTGGACCGAAGATTGCAATGAAGCTTTCAACGCAGTTAAGTGTTTCTTGTTATCACCACCTACGCTAATGCCACCTAAGCTAGATCGCCCATTAATTTTATACTCACAAGCTACCAATGTCTCACTAGCCTGTATGCTGGCTCAAGAAGACGATGACAAGAGAGAATGTGTGATTTATTTCATTATCCGAACACTGCTCGACTATGAAACACGTTATACACAAGAAGAATGAGAATGCCTCACCATAGTCTTTGCAACTAAACACATAAGACATTATATGCTAAATCAAGAAACAAGGGTCATGATAAAAACGGACCATTTTACGAACTTTTCTCACGCAAGGGTCCTTATCTAAGAAGGCTGGACGTTTTATAACCCTAATGGGAGAATTCAAATTAACATTTGTAAATCAGAAATCAGTTAAGGGACAAATCATCGCAGATTGGTTAGCTGATAACCCATTAAATGGAGGTCGATATAATAGATCTAGATTTTCCAGATGAGTGCGTATACTACATCGAAACCCGACCTTCTATCTCTGAGTGTCCCTGATACACTGATATCATTAATTATATCATGGACCATACATATCCAGAAGGGGCTACACCACAACACAGAAGGCAACTACGCATTATCATTGCAAAATATGTCATTATAGAGAAAGTTCTCTATCGGAAAGCATTCGATGGAATGCTTCTAAGATGTGTTGACGCAGAAGAATCCAAGAAGATTCTCCATGAATCTCACAGTGGAATGTGTGGAGGCCACTTCGGTGGCCATGCCACCGCTCGCAAAATACATCGAATGGGCTATTTCTGGCCCACTCTAGAACATGATGTAGTAGAGTTTGTACGCAGGTGTCATAAGTGCCAAGAGTTCTCCCATGAGATCCACATGCCAGCACAAACTCTACAACTAATTGCTACTCCATGGCCCTTTTCTACGTGGGGCCTCAACTTGATAGGGAAATTCTCTCCCTCATTTACATATGGCCATAATTTTATAATCACGGCCACCGAATATTTCACCAAGTGGGTAGAGGCTATGCCTCTTACTACTGTACCGAGTTATGTAATCGCCAAATTCATTTTAAACCAAATCATTTGCAGGTACGGTGTCCCACAAGTCATTATCTCAGATAACAGGACTTCTTTTAAGAATCATGAAGTTCGTGAATTGTGTAATAAATTTAAAATAAGCCATCATATGGCTTTCTTATATTATCCACAAGCCAACGGACAGGCTGAAGCAACAAATAAAACACTAAAATCCATTCTCCTTAAAACGGTGAAAGAAAACAAACGAGATTGGCACTTGAAGTTATATCCGGCCTTATGGGCCGACCGAACCTCAATAAGAACACCAACGGGAGTAACTCCTTTCTCACTAGTGTTTGGGGTAAAGTAGTTCTCCCACTCGAGGTTGAAATACCCAGTCTCCGCATTTCATTACAAGGGATTCTGGATGAAGACGCTTACAGAGAAGCACATCTTTCCCAACTAGAAAGCCTAGATGAAACTAGGTTAGATGTTGAATAGTGGCATAGAGTCTACGCTGACCGGATGTGCTGGCAATATAACAAGAAGGTCTATGAACGTGACATATATGAAGGTGATCTAGTTCTAAGATCAGACAGCTAGATCGACAAGAAGACCGGTGAAGGAAGTTTCGGCCTAAATGGTTGGGCCCATACCGAGTCATGAAGGACTATGGAAACGGTGCATACCTCTTATGTACGCTAGAAGGTGAGGAATTTGGCGAAACAGTCAATTCCCTACACCTCAAGCGTTTCTACGGGTAAGCAGATAGCACTACTTATATATATCTACATTGCATCTTCATATAGATTAGGATCATATTGTCCGCTTGTTTCGTACACAAATTGTGATCAAGGAATCTATTCTCAAAAGCAATTCATTACAAACTCATGATGTTGTTGGCATAAAAACTTTAATCATACTTCTCCATTTTCATGATATCATCAAATTATCTCGGAATCATTTTATCAAATAAAGCTAGACATGACAAGTCTTAATGGTAACCATGCCAAGATCTGCAAGTTTATTCTCACTTTTGGTTTCTTCTTAGGGTGGGTGTCTTGCCTATGGTCTGTTCTAGAAGCTTCATGGTGTCACATCTATCCCATATGTATATCTCTTTGGAAATAAACACATACTGACATTTTACTCAAGTAAACAAGTCAAACATTGATCAAACAGAAAATTTTAATTTTACACATTTCCTTGCCCCACCAACCTTTGGTGATGAGCTTGCGTCTCTTACTAGTGATGTAGGGTTGGGAAAGGATGGAAATGCCCTTACTCGCCTATGCTTGGCCCACGGTGATAAACCCACGCTTCTTACTAGTAGCATGGGGCAAAGTGTAGGGGGTCCTCTTGACAAATGAATACAAAAGGTCATACACAAACAATACAAACCTTCAAGCTTTGAGTCAAAAACAAATGAATCAGATGTTCAAGATTCCAAGAGAGTTAAAATCCTAAAAAAAAAACCCATATTTTGTCTACTATGTGGACATCTACGGATCTAAGTCTGGATAAACTGCAAAGCAAGTTACATATAAAACTATGAAGTCACTCGAGTGGAGTGGGCTTGTGATATCCTAATTTGGTTTCCGCCAAAGCTTTGTCTATCTTTCATCAATATCATTTCAAACACATCTCATAACTTGCACCCTTCCCAACTCTTTGTGATAAGACCTCACATCTTACTAGTTGCGTGGAGTTGGGGGTAGGGGCAGGTTTATCTGTTCATCATACCATGTTTATATTCATCACTTTGCCAAAACAAACATGAAGTATCCAAAATTGCTTATAGAAGCTAAAATTAAAAATCACATTATATCTACATCATCATATATCAGCATCATGAAATACAAAAAATAAATTCAAGCACTTGCATACATTCTAAAAGGCATATAAACATACATCATAGTATACATGAGAAAACTGGAAATAGAAAGTAAGCCATGAATGCCAAGGATTTGATCTAGAAAAAATATACATATATATAAATGATCAACGTTTATGTATAATGCCATCATGCACTAAGCATGGTTAAAACGCTCAAAGATCCCGGGATATACAAAAGAATGTATCATACAAAAATCTACCAGAGCCAAGTGGCTTCTCAATCCCTACGAGACCCCTCTGAAGGCGCATGCCCATGCCTAGGACTTTGGCTACACCAGTGCTCTGAGTGCATAGAGGGCTCAGGATCTCGAGGGGCAGCTGCAGTCTCACCATGAGAATGGCTCCTCATCATGCGCTCAGCCGTCCTACACCCCGCTAACTCTATGTGGATAGTCGATACCATCCTTGCCACATGCCAGACTGGGGCGAAGATGTCAGTATGTCTACCGGCTGCTGAAGGCTCCCCAGCGTCCATGGACAGCTCTGTGCGGGTCCTCTCCATGGGGATCATCAGGGTATCAGTGCATACCCTGCGAATCAAATCTCACCACTAATCGGCGGTCTCTATAAACAAAGGAGAAAACAAATTAGAAACCAAACAAGAAATTAGAAATACAAGATAGCAACTAAGGAGATCCTAACTAAAAACAAACATTAAAAGGGAGAGAGGGTAACTTACTCGGATCACCAGGCCTCTAGGATGGATCTATAGGATCAGCACCTGCCACGGATGCCATTGTCGATTGAGGGGCTGCTCCTGTGGCTAGAGCAACGTAACGCCCCGCAACAAACTCATCCTCCCCATGGCCCTGGGAGAGTGGCTCCTCTGAAACCAGAGTCACCCTCTCTGCACTTTTCTCGGCCCTCTCTTCTTGCATGAATCTTGGGTGTCGGGCCACTCAGGATCACTGTCCTCGGTCTCCTCCTCTGTCTCTCCCCCTGTGAACTCCTTAGACTCAGAGTCTATGTCAATGGTGTCATCACTGCTATGGGCAGGACCCACGGCGATCTGAAGAAAAGGTTCCTAAGGAGCACTGGCTCTCCCTCTTGCACGTAATATCCTCCTGGTTGCAATAGGAATGCCAAGAGTAACCACTATCCAACCCCAGCCTCTAGGCCCCCCTCTGGCCTCTCAGACTGATCTGTATACTGGCACTACCGGGGGAAGCATACCCATGTAAGGTAGGCCAAACTGCAGAGGAACTCAGCCAAAGGGGTGTATCTCCACTCACCCCACCCTATCAATAAGTTGCCCTATGGTGGAGCAGGAGATCAAAGTAAGAGCCTCCTCACCCCATATACCTGCCATAGTCTGGTATGGTGTGGCCTCCATGTCGACAGTAGTCAGGGAAGCAATTGGCTGATGAGGTGCTCTAAGCACCGACATATCTATCCATCTAGCTACCCTCACAGCTCCGGGGTCTATCACCTCTACACCCCTGCAGTAAGGGATGAAGTGCTCGTAGACCCAACTCATGACTAGGGTTAGGTGGCTCAAAGACTGCCCCTGTAAACGAACTACCCTGTATAAGTCGTGGTAGGTGGTCCCAAGAATGTTTGCTCCCCAAGCATATATCCGACCGTGTCCCTCTATCTGTGCAATAATGGGGGACCAGCAGTATAACAAAGTGTCTCCTCCCTTGTCCCTGATCAGTCTCGAGGCAAGGATCCCCATGATGGCCTGGTGAAGTAAGGGGATGGGAAAATTAGGAATGGATCGAACTCTAACCCCCTTCTTTGACCTCATGGAGATGACTGCATCTCCCATGTATGTAGCCCACTGTGCAATCTGGGCCCGTGAACCTGATGTCTCTAGGGTGAGTCGTCTCCCGATGATTGGGACCCCCAGAATGGGATAGACATCCTCCAATGTAATAGTCCACTCACCGTGGACCCCTGGCAATCAGAAGGTTTTCCGATCTGCATCCCAATATGAGAACAAGTCACAAAGAATGTGACTAGAAGGAGCAACGTGGGGCACACGTGAAATGCGTAGTATCCCAGCCCGCTGAAGAGTGTCCTCATCCTATGAGAGGGCATCTAGTACCCCTGGGAGTCAATCACACTCCTTCTCTCTACTCCACCGGATATACTCCTCTCTGACCTGCATACACCCAAAAACACACAAAACAGAGCAAGTTAGCATCCAAGTAATACTGGAAAAATCACAAAAACGTGTAGAAATGCTAGAAAATCAAAAACAATGTTAAAGGGATGTTCTTTTTACATTCTCTGCAAAACCGCCGCCCTGAGTAGGGAGGAGGTTTCATAACCGCCACCCTAAATAGGGTGGCGGTTGTGTAACCGCCGCCCTAGGCAAGGCGGCGGTCGTGGTTCGAAAACCCAAGCGGGTTTTTAAACTTAAAAAGCCTAAAAAATGCAAAAAAGGACCATTTTACCTAAAAACAAAGCCTACCCAGTAGGCGCCCCCCCTAGATGGACCTTTTAACACTAACATTTTCAAAAATTACCCCCCCATGACAAAGATTTTAGCATTTCAAAATTAAGGGGGTAAAAAGGATAAATTGAAGAAAACTAACCTGTGATCTCACGGGTCGATGTTCCGCATGTGGAGGCATGATCGCTATCTCGTCGCGGACATTTTGACTCTACTCATGCAAGAAACCGTCACCGTGGGTCCCAGAGCTCAAAATCAATCAAATCGACTTGTGCAAATGAATAGGAAAATGGACCCACTTTCATATATATAACACCCTGATTCGTTTTAAATGTCTTTTTTCATAGGTTTGGAACGCCGATGGAGGTAAGTTCTTATCCACACACGAATGGTACATTCTCATTTCTTGTTATTTTAGCATTTATTTTCCAAACTATTGTGTCTATCTGCACTTGAGTTCTCTTTTCATTTTGCAGGTAGCGGGAATTTTGGACGGCGTCATTTCAACACACGAATGTATCAGGTATAACTTCTAACTTCCCATTTCAGGACCGCCATACTCGGACCCACCATTTTATGCCTCTTCATGGCTAAAATGCTTCTCCGAGGGGGCAATATGTACGTACCCAAAATTGTAAGGTATTGTACTGCCAGAACAACGTGACACATCCCCCAATGATGATACAGATCTCCTCGCAAGGTGTTTGGGATCCAAAAAATCTCTCCAAGTGTGTGTTAACATCCTGCATGCCCCGCTTAGCCCCCACGTGCTTTGTTTTTCCCTTTCCCCTCTTTTATTGGTCTTTTTCTCTTCAATGATGAAACCGCCGCCCTGAACTGGGCGGCGGTCCTATAACTGCTGCCCTGCTCAGGGTGATGGTCCTTTATGCATTTTCCAGAAATCTCTTTTAACACAACTCACGTAATTTCAACGTTTTACCAACTTTCTTTCACCGCCATAAGCTTGCATTTATGATTCTGGTTCCCTGGAATAGTGTTTTGCCATTGTTTATAGTTTAAGAGTTCTATTTGGTTTTTACCTTGGGTAAATGCAAATGCTATAAATAGTTGGCTTGTGCTCAAGCAAATGGCCCCTCAAATTTGCCTCTGATTTCTCTTTGCAATAGATTTAGTTTTCATTTTTCTTAGAATGCTTAGTTTCTTTCATTGCATGCTTAGTTAGCATTGTTTTACTGTTAGTAAGCCACATATCCATCTTGTGCAAGTACTGCTGTTATTTTATCCAATCCATTGGAATAGGATAGTCTGTTTACCAATAGGAAGCCATTAAATTTGTAGGTTTTGTTCTTCAAATAGGATAGTTTCAGGTTCTGGACGCTTTATGTTGCATGACTCGCAATAGATCCCACTAGGAATTGCATAAGCCAAGCTCTGTACTCTTGCGCTATCCCTCTCCTACTCGCATTGTATTCAGTCTGTATTCTGAGATGCCTTTATCCCAATATCTACTTCTTTTGATGCTAGCATTACACACTTTTCTAGATCCACGTGAGCACGAAGGAACGAGGAGATCACACACACCATCGGATTTGCCACTATTCTGCAGAATCCAGGTTCTAGCTTTCAAAGTTTTAGTTAGAATCATATCAAATAGAGTAGTTAATTGCTTTATTTCAGTTAATTCTACTCTTGATATTGCCAGGGAAGCTGTGAGGATTGATAGTTTCTGAGAAACTATGATTCACTCCTCACTTCTGAGGTAGGATTGAGAGTCTTGCAAATAGATTAGATAAGTTATTTCATTATTTAGAATAGATCTACAAATTGCACAGACAAATAGCTACACTTGGTTATTTAGTTGTTATTTTAGCTGTTTATTCTAGATATTTTAAATAGTTGTTTTCTTAAATTCATAAAGTTCATCAGAAAACACAAAAAAATAGGGGAATCATATATGCTATAGATATAATTCACATAGTTAAATTTCATTTTACTGTAGTTCGTTTTACATTGTTGCTTTTGTATGACAATTACGGGACCTAGGGAGCCCAGGGAATACGTATTCGAGCCAATCGTGCCTCAGCCCAATCTCATCACAGTAATAACTGATATAGATCAAAATCTTAGGATCCAAGTCTTCCGAACAACGGTAAGCTTACAACAAATCAATTCCCAATTGAGTGGGTTAAACGTAGAAGACGACCAAGCACACACGTTTTGGTTGAATCAACCGAAGTGCAGATTACCCTAGGCAACGTTCATATGACTATATAAGGGCTCGAAAGAGAACAAACCTTTGGTTGTGATCCTTTGGTCCCACAGCCATGCACAGGAGACACTCTTATAGATATACATACTAGCCTAAGAATTCAGGTTACATGAATGCCTGTAAGATATTATGAGAAAATCACACAGTTATTGATCCTAAATATAGAAGGTGAGAAAGCATACGATTACTAGATACTAGGGATTAGGACTTGATTCCACGCATGACCATAATAGGTCCACAACAACTAAGATTCTATGGTTGTGACCCAAAAATCCCGCAGCCCAATGAATCCATAGGAGAAGTAGACATAGACACTGGCCTACCCACACTAGTATTCTGGTCTAATCCACTTCCACCTATCATCATCGAACAATTATCCTTGCTAAACATAGCAGCTAACAGAGCTAGGGAATTCTGGACTAGGCCAGAGAATCGCCCATAGAGGTAACTATATCCATCATTCATTTCATGACCCTGTACGGAGACATACACAAAACTATCCCGGGTCACTTTCCACGTATTCCACAACCTATAGATCGAATCACGCCGGAGCTCGTTACTGATTGGAGCCTTCAAGAAGTCATCCTTGTCGATCGATCTATCACACCAATTCAAGTTAGGAGGGCCTTCTTTTCCTTAGATTCACAAGTTCTGCTAGTTCGTATTGAAGACATTAGATTGCCTAACTAGTTTGTCTGCATCTCACACATATTCGATACCCACCAACTGTCTCGGCACGACCTCGGGAGGTCGGATGTGAGGAAGAGTTACTTGTAGATTCCCACACTCGCATGTCACTTTTCCATCGTACAGTACCCAAGTGTGTGATTTTGTGTCTATAACAACATCAAAATAATATATTAGCTCTTACAATGAATGAATCTAAGCTCAAATACACAACAAGAAGATAAATTTAGATATACATGAGTGTACATGAGATATTTTGGTGCACATATCAGAGAAGATGGGAGCATGGAGATTAGAGAAGTTTCACTTCTGATACTATGACATTAAAATGCCCTGGTGTAGGACCATACAGCTCATTTGAAATGTATAATCTAGTTCTACCCCTTCTATATAGTCTTATACACCTTTAGAATTGGGTTTTAGATTTTTTAGGTCCTTTGGTGGTATAAAAAAAGTACTTCATTATCAAACCCTAGTTCTTACACAGTCCCGAAACCATATGTAATCAATTGAATCATGCTAAAAACCTTAACTATGGAAATAAGGTTAGTTTTTGTGTTGAAGTGCAATCCTTGCACCACATATGTCAACATTAATCTAAAGAGACCTCAAACCACACATATTTCTCCACCTATCAGATGACAACTATATGAATGCAATCAATTGGCAACTTGAACCACTTTGATCAGTGCTTGGTATAATGTTTCTCTTGTCGAGACTTTATGACCAAGGAACTTCATGTGGATTTGAGGTGAAGTTAGGCTCCTTGACTTGGTTGAGTGTTTCAAAATTGTAGTAGTGGCTGCCCTAGTGGATGTGTATCAGATTTTCAATATATTTAGGGATCCTTGAGTGCCTTTTATGAGTGTTGCAAGCGAGTGTGTCAATAAAATGCCATGTGATTTTTAGGTGATTAAATGAAGTGATGTTAATTTTCTTATACAGTGTTCCAAAGATAAATTATCATGATAAGGTCAACCCAGAAGGATAAAAATACCCAATAAATGAAATTGCACTGAAAAAAGAGTTAGAGAATGTGTCGATACATGACTATACAGGTGGGCCATGATTAGATTATACAACCTGATCTAATTTTATGGTTTTGGAATGGGATAAGGTGAATCAAATAAGAAAGTTACAATATGATGGCAAGAACTTAAAAATTGATTTCATGGACTTGTTTTCATAATTTTTCAACACATTAGTATGTAGGAATAAGAAAGTGAAGAAAGAGATAACAAGATATACTAAATAGGAGGAAAATGTGGATGTTTGACTTAGCCAAGATTTATAATTATAATTAAAATTTGTAAAGGGTAAATTACCAAAGGCTAGTTTCTATAATGGTGAAGACCAGGTGTTATTACGTAATTTCCAAATTGTGACCAAGTGAATAAATGAGTAAGTGTTTTTTTATTTATATGACTCCAAACGTAATATTTTATGCTAATACCAACCTAGGAGAAAAATACCAACTCATAAAAATATGTTCATTCACAAATTTGACTATTGGAAATCCTTTGACAAGATCGATGAGTGGGGACAAAATCCACTATTTGGTCTTTAACCTACTAGAAAAATATGTCCAATGGGGCATAAAGGTAAATTGATGGTTTAAAAAGGTCTGCCCAGGAGATACAAGTTGTTTTTTAAATAAAAATGGCAGTCCTTTAGGTGTTTGAGTAGTGGAATGAGGGATTACAAGCATGAGGATAATTCATTTGAGTTATGTTTGTGCGTGCAAGTCATATATAATGGATAAAAGTCAAAAATAAATTTATCAATTGCCAAATTACCAAATTTGGCTGTGCTATATTGTTATAACCATTCCTCATATGTATATAAAATAGTGTAATGAGAGTGTGCATATGTAAACAAATTAATAAATCCATATAATTATATCATTAAAAACTAAATTCTCAAATCCCTTAGGGTAATATTTTTTTTAAAATATCTTCTTATTTTCGCCATTATAATATATTTAATATCAAAGCTAACTTGGATTTTTAAAATGGGGATTAAAAATATACCAATGAATGATGAAATCATACACCATATTGTCCACCAAAAAAAAGTAATATAAAATATTGTGTGTTTTGTTTTGTATTTGTGTGGGTCACATATGACACTAACACAAATTCTGACACATTTACATCATGTTTTAGTGTCAAATGATAAAAATAATGATTTGACAGAGATTCAAAATAGAGAGTCTCACAACCCTGACATAAATGGTGGCATACTTTAGCAACAATGAATTTCTCTTATGTACTTGGCATTAGAGCTATTTTTAAGCTCATATTTTTCGCTAGATTTTGCATTTAACCCAAAACCTTGACATACTTTGCCTAAAAGAAAAAAGTAACATAAATTAGTGTCAAGAGTTATGAAAAATATGTTTTTGTGATACAAACTATGACGTTAAATGATAAACTCTACTAATGGCACTTTAAAGTATTTTACATTAGATAATCTAAAATATTACAACCCTGACATAAATGGCGATGTACTTTAGAATCTATAATGACTTTGATGCACTTGGCATCAAAAATATTTTTAATCTCGTGGTTACCAGTAGATTTGGCATTTAACCCAAAACCATGATGTACTTTGTGTCAAAGAAAAAAGTAACAAAAATTAGTGTCAAGCACTGAAAACTCCTTTTTTGTGACATAAAATGTAACACTAAATTATTGAACTCTATTAGTGGCACTTTTAAATTATTTTTATAAGAAAATATAAAATCTAAGGCTCCTAATCACTGACATGCAACCTAACAGATAAATTTCTACAAGTTTGTATAAGACCATGCCCATTCTAAGAAAGAATACTTATGTGGAGGAATCCTCCATGAATAATTATCCCTTCCCATCTGTAGAATTGTCTAAAACCAAAATTGATTACCAATAAAATCTTGTTAGTACGGACATCAAAAATTACTAAGTAAAATAGAGCATTGTTTGCTCCCATTATCTCCACTCAGAGAAGCATCGCCACTAGGAAGTGATATTTGAGACCAAGACTAAACAGTGGAGGAATTGTAGAAGTAGTATCAAACACTCGAAATGTTATCTTAGTGGATTTTTTTGGGGTTTTTCTTTATGGGATGATATCAAACATAGAACCACTAAAATCATCTTTCGTGTAGATGTTTTTGTTGCAAGTTAACACTAGTGGATACAATGCCCACTTTCCAGGAGTTTTACATGCCACCATAGTTCTTTTACTATTGATAGTATTCCAAACTTATTCTTTTTCAATTTTTCATGGCTCATCATCAGTCTATTTGGGTTTACAAGGGACCGTAAGTAGATAATCACATATCTTATGGCCAAGAAATTGACATTGAAAGTCAAACACTAGGAATCAACTTGAATATCAAAATATTCTTTAATTTTTTTTGTAAGGTCAACCTCTACACACTTTATTATTAGGTTGACTTGATTAAAAATCACCATTGTCATGAAAAATGACATTACCAAAGTGTTTAACTACTTATTCAAGGAAATTTCATAACGAGACCAAAAGATTTAACAACTCAACCCACACGAGAACCTTGAGAGATTCCTTCTATGGAATGATAAACTTGCAAGACTATGATAATAATACCCTCAAGGTATTCCGTATAAACCAACAAGACATTCAAAATCACTTGCACGTGTTAAGATTCTTGATGAAATAAAATAAATAAAAAATCTAGGTCAAGTTTTAAAGCTAATAAAGCTTAACCCCATATGACTTGTAAGCATACTTGCACATAAGGTGGGAGATTTCTCAAAGATAATAAAGCTTACATAATATGAAATGAGGCTATTATTTTCCTATCATTTTTGAATGAAAAAAGAAACATTATGAGTCTAAAGAACATCTGAAGACTAAGAGGAATTATCTAAATCGTTATCTTGTCGTAGACATTAGGTACAAACTTTCACACTCACTTTGGTGAAATTCCCCTTTCCTTCTACAAGCATAATATTAATATGACCCAACCCCTTCCTTATATAACTCCTATTATCTTATCTTATGTATATGGGGCCCTATCAAGAGTTCTATTGGGACATTTATTACTAAGCAGGTATAAGGCGGATGTTAATTCAATTTGAGATGGAATGGATGTATGTTTAGGGTATATTGAGGGGGTTGGTTTATATCTATAATTAGATTCAATAATTAATACTAAAATGTCCAACTAAAAATGGTATGACCATGTAAGACATGCAATAAAACCCTAAACGTAGGTTATACACACGCAAAATACTAACAAACTAGGCTAAAGTACAATTTAAAAGAAAATCACTTTTTTTAAAAAAATTATCATTTTATTTTTTTGTTGGCCTATACACCTCATTGGTCTAAGATCTCAAAATGAAGCTTATAAGTTCGAATCACGTAGGAGGTAGGATATTTATGCATTATAATGCGAGCAGAAATAGGTGCCTTCTATATACTCACAGATACGAAGTAGTCTCATAAACTACCTTGTAAACCTATATATCTCATATTTAAAGTTGCATCTTACATACTCAAAATATAAGGGGAACTCATATAATTATATTGATGAACTTGTAAACCTAAAACAAATAACCCCACACCAAAGGCCTTTCGCTTCATAGTTTAAAAATTAAAAACATCATTTTCAACATTTTTTACTTAGTTGGAAAATATTAACATAGATTTCTTTTTATTGACCTTAAAACCATCTATTCAATTTCCCACATATACATATATAAACCTACAAAACCCTAAAACCCAAAAAATGTGGGCACAACTTAGAAACAATAGTAGAGTTGTTCTCATCTAAATTTAATTCTCGGGATATTTTTTGGAACACAACCCTAATTATTTAAATGTTATAATAGCATAGGAATGTGAAGAGATCATCCTCTACATTTCAAATATAATTTTCTATCTCATTTTAAAATCTTAGGTTCTCTCTGAAATACTGAGTCTTTTTCATTTGTTACAAAAAACTATAGCATTTTTCAAAACCCCATATATTTTTCTTTCTGAAACCCAATTTTGTTTTTTTCAAAATCATAGTCCTTTAAATGAATATAGTAATAGGATCCTATGAAAGATACATATTGGGATGGATCCTTGATAAAAGAAAGAGGATGAAAAAAATAAAAAACAATGAAGAAGAGGAACCAGAAGAAGAACTCGGTCATTCCCTAAACCCCATTTTCACCTATTCTGCCACACATGTCCTATCAGAACCCTAGCCATGGTAGGACCTATGCTAGTAACAGGTGGCATGGATGACACGATAAAGATATTTGATATGTCCCAGTACATTAAAGGGGGCTCTCTCCTCCAACACAGTAGTGCAATAACACGCCTCTATTTTTATGAAGACGAGTGTTATGCTAATAATTCTAATAACATTTCTTACCCTATAAATTTATTGAGTGGATCTTTGGATAACACAATTTATATTTGGGATTTTGATATGTAGGTCCACTTGAAGACCATGAAATCCCACAATAAGGGTGTCAATGATTTGGCCATACACCCTTCTGGGAGATTAGCTCTCTTTGTTGGCAAGGATTATCATTTGAACATGTTTAATTTAGTTAAGGGAAGATGTACATTTACTTCAATATTGAAGAAGGAGGCTACTGTTATTGAATTTAATTCTAATACTCGGGACAGTTATTCTATGGATATTGAAAATATGGTGTCATTTCACAATTTCAAAGATGCAAAGTTGTTGTATTCTCTCCAGCATGGAAAGAGGGCGAATTTCCTTGCTTCATATAAGGTATGTTTAAATTTATAATTTGAGTTCTATTTTCATCTAAACAAAGAGAAATTATTTTTCTTCACTTTTTAGCTTGTTAAATCTTATGCTATTTTGGTTTCGTAAATCTTGGGTCACCTTTCAAGTGTCTCCCATGATGCATGATACCCTTGGACTAAAGGCAAATATTTTGAATTTAATGAAAGCTTTGATTTATGAAAAATCATTACTGGATAACAACAATGTAAACTGGCAGCACCATTTAAATTAACATCAGACTAATTAACAATCATTAAATGAAATTTCATTTGAATATTCCATATTTACCAAGAGACATACATGAGGAGACAATGAGTAAGTACTCAGAAAATGGAAAAACATATATAGATATGTAATTATATATAGCCTAAGAAAAATATTGATAATATTTTAAAATAAAGATATTAGATGTGAGACAAGAAAATTACAATTGTTATTTCATCATATAGATGTAATACAAGAAAATTACATTCATATTTCATCATATATAGTGTCAAGAGTACAACATATATTTTTTTAAAAAAATCACTGAAGATAAAGTCTCTTATATGAGTACCAACAAATACTAGTCTCAGAGAAATGTCTCTGCTGGTAGGAGACTAGCCTTTGTGCAACACTGGAATGTTTTGACATTGTGAGAGTTGAATTTTATGCTTTCCCTTTTTGAAAAACCATGAATACAGAGGTTGTTGGAATTTTTCTAATCAAAATAAGTATTAGAATATCAAACCTGATTTTTTTTGTTGTATCTAGATGTTTAACTCTTTTGTGTTTTTATGCATGTAACTGGGTCTTCCTATGTTTTGATCTTTGTGGTCCCATAGATTGTTTTGGTCTAATGGATGCTAATAAATCAACTTTAATTCAATACCATCTCATAATTTTAGTACCATCACATAACCAACTTACATATCCCAATTATTAAGATATTAAAACCACTTGCGATGGCAGGACTATCACTAGAACCTGATTTTAATTGTTTTCCTCTTTGTATTTATAGCTAAAAATAAATTAGTGCCAGTACAATTTTTTGTATCATATGATGAATTGTTACCATTCAATAAAATTTTAATTGATTTTTATTCTTTTAATAGAAATTGTGACACAATTTATTGTTCCATTACAAGTTTTCCTAAGGTTTCTTTAGGTCAAATTAAATATTTCTTGTTTTTTGTTTTGTTGCAATTGAGTTGGGTTACCCCTCCATTATAATTTATAAGAAGTCATATATAATTGGTAATAAAGCTATCTAATTTTTTCCCTTTTAAAAAAACTGACAAAATCTTCCATCTATATTTTACTTTTAGTTTGATTTCACCCTCATTAATTCCTCTGTAAGCACAAATTTCTTCCTTCTCAAATCCAAAAAAAAAAGTAAAATTCAAAATTTAATTCCAACAAAAATTATACAACTGATTTAATTTAATTTGAATTAATTAATTAAATCTAGATATTACATAGTCACTTATTATATAAATGATGTACAAATGTTGAAATACAATAATGACACAAGTAAAAAAGCATGTAAAGTATGAAACCCTAAGAAATGAGATGAGATAAGAAGACTTTGGTCATATATGCACAATATGGAAGTGATCTGAGCAGGGAGAATTATTACAAAGGATGTAAGCAGCGTCATGTCTGACCTCTGTAATTTTTGAAATCATGGAAAAGGTTGTGCAGGGGTGCACACAGTTGGATAGGGGCACCTGGGCATTTATGACTGGATCTGGCTACCTATGACCATGTAAAATCTCTGGATATGGTTTTTCTTGTGTCGCAAGGATGTCACAATTATTCCCTATTGATCATCTAATGTTCGCACTATGGTCATCGAAGGTGCATATAACCTATAAAAGAGAAATTCACTTGTATAAGCCCACAAACCGCATCAAACCTAAAAAGGAAAATACATAATGGGGATTCATACTGACTCCAACAATCACCTCGAGAATGAACTTACAATAGATCACTACACTACAATTCATACTCCATGTAGTTCTTTTGAGTGTGTGTAGAAAGTTTTCCCTAGGATGCCCCAGTGCAAGTTGCACTTGATAGTGGGTTGTAGCTAGAATGTATCAATGTAGTAGAATGTGTGGATGGAATAGAATGAACTTCCCCTTCCTATGCTATGTATGCAGAGTATGCAGTCCATTGTCCCTTGAATGGATTCTAGATGAATGCCTTGCAGTGTTTTAGGTGCCTTTTGAATGCAAGCTTAGGTGATGATAATAATGCTTGGTTTTTGGACCTCATTTTGAAAACATAACTATGTATTTATATGATTCCCTTGTTTTAATTTTGTTTGACAACTAAAAGGTTGATCCATAAGTGAAAAAGATGCCCAAAATATAAAAGAGACCAACATGAGCGAGTAAGGTGACAAAGGTTCAAGAGCGCCTAGGAACTTCTATCCTACCTGGGCGATGGATTTTTAAGACATGAAAGATAAATAAGTAAAGTTTCAACTGAGTTGTAGGGTGTGTAAGAAAAAATAGAGAACAATAAACAAATGAAAGAGGCCAAAGATAATTTTCAATCATTAGTTTTCTTTCTTAGGAATCATGTAAATGATAGTATACTTTTAGGACCTATAAATGTACCCAACTGCATGATTTTATGTCTACATTTTCCCCCAATTTATGTTGATTGATGAATTACTTGTATAACATAAAGTAGTTAAGAGATGTGTACCTTGATGATCTTGTAAAGCATGTGGTCATCAGTGTGTCATGAGTATGGAACCCAAGTGAAGCATGGAATGATTGCAAATCATTAAGTTTCATGGACGACTAGGATAGGAAAGTGACCCTAGGGATGAAGTGTATGTCACATATTGAGCTTGTACCTATTTTTGTGCTTATAGGAAGTTGTTATTAGCTCTCTTCTTTTTGTGTATTATGGTTAGACTTGGAAAATAAGAGCCTGAAAGAGTAGCCAAAGTCTTATATATTGAAATTATTCTTCTCCAAGTAAATTGCATGTGTAAGTATGTAAAAGTGCTCATAAAAGCAGTAGTAAAGGAAAATGTGCACCTGATGTAAAAGAGTGTAAAGGATAGAAATGTGTCTTGAAATGATGTGAAGAAGTGCATTTTTTTATAGAAACACCTAGATCTATCATGATCAAGAGTAGAATTTTTTTGGGTGATATCACTTATTCAAGTGTGAGTTGTTGGGGATTCTCACTCTAGTGTTAGACCTCTTATGGGTGAATCTTCACAATAATGAGCGTACTGTCATGGGGAGATGGAGCGTCCACTAGATTTGTTCTCTTTCCCAATCCATGATTCTTGAATTAGTGTCATCATGTTATACCAATTGAATGACATACATGCCTTGAGGAAAGAGAAGATGATGTGCACCATTGTAACTCTAGAATTAGTTCTGAATGAAATTACTGATTGAATTGTGTTGATGTGAAAGATTGATTGTATGTGCCCCCAGATTATATTAGCTACTTTAGGTCTGTTCATACAAGCATCCTGTAGTTATTTTACTTAAAGCTGATTTGTGAATTTTTGTTTATGTAAGATAATTGTTGAGTTCTGGACCCAAGACATAGGTTCCTGGGTCGTTCTGTGACTACCATGTTTGTTTTGTTTCTGTAAAAGCCAATTTATGATTTTTCAGCAATCTAGCTCCCAACTTTTTTGGGGTAGCATGCAACATCCTGTTAGGAGATCTAACTGAGCCTAAATGATTGCTCTTGATCCTGAGATTAGGAATTGTCATACCTATAGGGGGTATGTGATGTTCCAATTGTAGAAACCAAGCATGTACAAAATTATGGCTAGTAACATCTGTAAGATAAAAAGTAGAAAAGGTGAATAGACGACAATTTAACAAGTGACCTACTGTAAACAACAAATATGAAAGTGGATTAATGGAAATGATTGGAACATCATCTTCAAATGTTGTAATTGGTATTTGTAGAATAATTAGGCCCAAGTCTCAACGGAAAACGAAGCCAAGATGAAGGAGATATGAGCAAACAAGGTTCTTAGGGAAAATGGGTCTGGGCAAAAAAATTATACAAGTAGAAAGCATGACAATACAAAATGAGGGAGATAACCATTTAATATATGTCACACAAGTGACGTAATATTTTGTTATAATTTATACTACGCCTGATCACCAAAGGTACATGTAACTCAACCCTATAGATGTGTCGTCCTACACAAGCCCATGCGGACCACATCAGGCTATAATAAAAAAAATGCATAATGGGGAGTCGACTGTCCTCAGCAGTCACTCGATTAGAGTGAGCTAAGTGAGAAAATTGTGTTGCATCTCAGGGGTGAATTCCATGTGTCTTAAGGGTAGAGGCTTGTAGGAGAGGATGGTATGACATGCAAGAACCAAGTTGGAGTGTATAAGAAATGCACTAGCCTAGTGAGATATCTTTGCTAAAGTATGTTCTAATGTGACAGATAGAAGAGAGAGATATATGACCCTGTATCATAACTTATCTAAAGGGTATGCAGAATCCCTCATACCTTAGCAAAAACATGAATGTCAAAGGATGCTTTGAAAAAGATGCCTTTGGATCATAATCTTAGGTTATATTCAAGGGGTAGTATATGTAGAGATTGGTACCTCATTACATGAGAAAGGATCCATTAAATATGTCATTAGAGTGGTAGACTTCTTGTTTACAACTTTCATAATGTAACTAGGATGACAAAAGTGAAAAATATGCCACATCGTGGCACATTTTGATGTCCCTAATGTCATACCTTTTCCAAGGAGCAAGTAGGGACTAGACAAGGTCGGGCAATAAGTCTGGAGGGCTCCAGGGCCCACCTTTGTCTTTTATACTCTATAGGGGCTAGTATTTATTGGTGTCTGAAGTGCATGAAATCATCAAGTCCTAACACCCCTTAGACTGAGTTGTTAAGTGTACGTGTAATGTGGTCACTCCAAGAGAAAGCATTCTCTCACCATAAAAGTAGGCACATTCTGATAGTTTCCACTCATGTTCACATTGAATTTCTTCTTTAGAAGTCATGTAAATTTTAGGGACATCATGGCTCTTCAAGTAAGGCCAGAACTATACGCCAAGGCATCCCACCTTCATCCATAGACATTGCTATCAAGCCATCTCACGTGTCTCTGCCTTGAACACCCAAGTTTGAATAAGTACTCATAGGAAAAACTTGGTTCTATCCGCAAGTTATGGCTCGTGCCAAGAGGTTGATTAAAAATTAATTTCACACCTTTTTCCTTAGGATCTTTCACGGTTATACTGGGAATATTGCCTACGTGAAATTTTACCCCTTAGTCAATATTCTAGGGGCCTCAAGGAACATTGCACATGAAATCACCTATGAAAGTTTATGCATGTTGAAACAAGTATACCAAAACTTTGTATGTGAACAGACCAAGAATTGTATTAATATCCATGAGTAATTGAGCGATGAGGTTTAGTAGGAGAATGAAGATAGTGTCCTTTAAATCCCAATCAACACATGTATTAAATCTGAGACATTGTTCCAGGAGAATCAGATATCTTCATTTAGCCTCGATAGTGATTTAATCAAATGATATTAAAATATGAACTCTTTACAACTTCCCTGAAACTTCCCAAGGAAAGTGAAATTGGGTGTATTCATATGCAAAAGCGGCATGTGAAGGATGCGTTGTTAATCTTGGTATAGAAATCATCTATGAGGCATCCTAAGTATTAGGAATAAGCCATGAGTATATCTTTGGCACTCAAAAGATAAGTTTCCTAAACACCAGGCAAGAGTAAGTGCAACCAAGATATGAAATGTATGTTGGGGTTAGCACATCGGTTGTACAGATAGTATATCAGATCTAAGCATACATGCAAATAAAATTGGATATTCTACAAGAAGAAATATACAAAATAAGAGACATAAATCAACACCAGATTTAACGTGGTTCACCCAGTGTGGGCTACGTCCACCAAGAAACAAGCCAATCTATTATCCAAAGCTTTGACAAGATATACAATGAATATTTACAATCTTCCACACCTCTCAGATGTACAGTACTTTCTTTCTCTCAAGCTTTTGCTTCATCACCAAGAATTCTCTCTCTCACCAAATTTTTGCAAGTTCTTCTTAATTCTTGTTAATACTTACTTCTAAACCCTAGCTTTCATGCTTATATAGTCATTTATAGACTTAGGGCACTTAGCCATGCAATTACAATCAATAGATATACTTTAATGCTAAAAATAGATCTAATTCCTGAGATTTAATTAAAACATCCTCGCACAGGTAACCGATGTCGGTTTAGACCTAACCGATGTTGGTTCCTCCTTGCCTAATGATGATCGGTGTTAGGTGACCGATATCGGTCCCTCCTAACCGATGATGGTTACTGTATTTTCCAGCAAGTTTTACATTGCATGCTAAACTAAAGTAATTGAGCTCCACAACTCAACAATCTCCCACTTGGAGATTAATTACTGCACCATACATATACAACATCATTCTTGGATCCTTCCTTAGCTTTGTTTCTTCCTCTTCAAGTCTCAAACTCGAAGACCAACAGAAGTGGAGTGTAGCTCCAACTTCTCCTTTGCTAATGGCTTCGTTAGCATATCCACAGGGTTCTTGCTCATATGAATCTTTTCTAGATTCAATCTGTCCATCCTCCAATACCTGTCATATGAAGTGATACCTCAACTGAATGTGTTTCATTCTCAAATGAAACACTGAGTTCTTTTCCAAATCAATTACACTCTGACTATCACTGAATAGTTTACAATCATCTTGCTCCTTTCCCAACTCTTCCATGAACCTACTCATCCATATCATCTCCTTGCTAGCCTCTGTAGCTGCAACATACTTTGCCTCTGTAGTAGACAAAGCCACAACCTTCTGCAATCTTGAAATCTAGCTAACTGTCATCCCACCTACTGTGAAAAATATATCCAGTAGTGCTCCTCCTATCATCCAGATCTCCAGCCATATCCGAATCAACATAGCCACATAATGAAATATCTAAACCTCCATAGCATAACTACATGTTAGATGTCCCTTTCAAATACCTGAGTATCCATTGGACTGTTTTCCAATGCTCTTTACCTGAATTGGCCATATATCTACTCACAACTCCCACTACCTATGCAATGTTTGGTCTGGTACAAACCATAGCATACATGAGACTCCCAACTGCTGAAGCATATGGCACTTGTGTCATGTATTTGACCTCCTCATGTGATGATGGACACTGATCTTTACTCAATTTGAAGTGTCTAGCCATAGGTGTACTAACAGGTTTTGCATTCTGCATCTTGAACCTTTCTAACACCCTGTAGATATAATCCTCCTGAGACAAATACAATTTCTTGTTTTTCTTGTCTCTGTGTATTTGCATGCCAAGGATTCTTTTTGCAGCTCCTAAATCCTTCATAGCAAATGTGTGAGCTAGCTTTCCCTTAAGCTCACCAATGTCTTGCATACTAGATCCTGCAATAAGCATATCATCCACATACAGTAACAAAATAATATAGCTCCCATTTTCAAGCTTCTTGAAATAAACACAATGGTCAGATTCACATCTCAAGTAACCATGCTCATGCATAAAACTATCAAACCTCATGTACCATTGCCTTGGAGCTTGCTTGAGCCCATATAGGCTCTTTTTCAACCTACACACTAATTTCTCCTTACCCTTGACTTCATACCCAAGCAGCTGTTGCATATAAATCTCTTCATCCAAATCACCATGAAGGAAATTCGTCTTCACATCTAGTTGCTCTAAATGTAAATCTTCTACTGCAACTAAACTCAATACAGTATGAATAGAAGTCATCTTAACAATAGGAGAAAATATTTCACCAAAGTCAATACCTACTTTATGTGCAAATCCCTTTACTACAAGCCTTGCCTTGTATCTTTTCTGTCCACCCTCTTCTTCCTTGATCCTGTAAACCCACTTGTTCTGCAATGTTCTCTTACCTACTGGCAACTTAACCAAATCCCAAGTCTGGTTCTGTTCCAAGGAGTCCATCTCCTCATCCATGTCATGCTCCCACTAGACGTGGGTCTTATCCTGCATTGCTTCTTCAAATCTCTCTGGTTCACCATTATCAGTCAATAATAAATAAAATAGAGAAGGTGTAAATATTTCTGGAGGTTTACTTACCCTTTGTGACCTTCTCATAGGAGTTTGGGGTACCAGAGGCTCAATCTGGACCTCCTGGACATTTGTATCCAAATCTGACAGTGACTGATGCCAGTCACCTGTAACCGACGTCGGTTCTGCTAACTGAGGCCGGTTTGGATCTTCTGTAACCGATACCGGTTCTACTGACCGATGTCGGTCAGGGGTCAACCGACATCGGTTACTGTGTAACCCTGTAGGTAATACTTTTAAATCCGAGAGTTCATTTTCATTCACAAATTTCTCAACCAGTTCATCATTGGGTACCAAAATTTGATCCCTGTACATTCTCTTTTCATTCCATTCAACATCACGAATCCTAATAATTTTAGAATTCTCTAAATCCCAAAAAAAAATCTGAAATCACCAAATCCATAACCAATGAAAGTGCATCTCTTGGATTTTGCATCCAACTTTTTTCTATTTTCCTTATCAACATGCACAAAAGCTTCTGAACCAAAAACTTTAAGAAAAGAAATATCTACCTCTTTTCCGGTCCAAGCTTCCTCTGGTATTCCT
Organism: Taxus chinensis; assembly: GCA_019776745.2. NCBI lineage: Eukaryota > Viridiplantae > Streptophyta > Pinopsida > Cupressales > Taxaceae > Taxus > Taxus chinensis. Next base: position 497,527,613 of record CM034153.1, read on the forward strand.
CCATCTAGTGAACTTGAAGGCCCACAGTTAATCAAATAAACCGTTGTATCAACTGCTTCTACCCAAAATTGTAAGGGCAATCCATAATGTATCCTCATACTTCTAGCACATTCCATGATTGTCCTGTTCATTCTTTCTGCAACACCATTCTCCTGTGGTGTTCTTGGAACCGTTCTTTCTCTACGTATCCCATTCACTGAACAATAATCATTGAAAGCCTTGCTACAGTATTCACCACCATTGTCAGATCTAAGGCACTTTAACTTAGAATTTGATTCATTCTCAACAAGGGCTTTCCATCTTTTAAAAGTCTCAAAAACATCATATTTACGTTTAATACAATAAACCCATACCTTTCTTGTAGCATCATCAATGAAAGTAACATAATACTGGGATCCTCCATGAGAAGCTACCTGAGCTGGTCCCCACACATCTGAGTGTACAAGCTCCAATTTCTGCTCCTTCTTAGTTGCCCCAATTTTGAGAAATCTCACTCTTTTTTACTTTCCAAAGACACAATGCTCACAGAAATCAAGATCTAAATCTTTCAAATCTGATAACTTACCCTTAGCCTTTAAGATCTGCATTCCTTTTTGACTCATATGGCCCAACCAGTTATGCCACATGCATGCATCTGAATCTGAAGTAGATAATGTAGAAAAGGAATCAGTAATACAGGTAGATAAATATAATGTTCCTACCTTCTTACCTCTTGCCACAACAAAAGCACCCTTGGTGACTTTCCAAGAGTCTCCTATAAAAGTAACCATGCAACCAGATTCACCTAGTTGCCCTGCAGAAATAAGATTCCTCCTGAGGCTTGGCACATGCCTCACATCTTTCAATACCCATGTATTTCCATTCTACAATTTTAGATGAACTTCCCCTTTACCAGTAATACTACAAGGTTCATCATCACCCAAATAAACATGCCCAAAATTGCCCTGGACATAATTTCTGAAATAACCCTTATTAGGGGTTGCATGGAAAGAAGCTCCTGAATCTAAAACCCATGATTCAATTCTATTATCTAAAGAAAGAATAAGAGCATCTTGCATTACCTCTGATGTAGCAAGATTTTCTTCTTTACCTTTGTCTGGTTGTTGGTTCTCTTTATCCTTTGACCAACAATATTTCTTTGCATGTCCTTTCTTTCCACATTTCCAACAAGTAATTCCCTTACTTCTGGATTTAGATCTACTATCCCTTGACTTTGATTTCCCATTACTCTTACTCTTGGATCTCTCCTTCTACCTGCCCCTGCTTTCTACATTCAAAGCATTCCCAGATGATGATTCCTCTGTACTCTTCCTGTGAATTTCTTCATTCAAGATTATACTAACCACATCATCAAACTTCAAAATATTATTAGCAGATGTTGTATTACTAACAGTCATTACCAAGTTATCCCAACTATCAGGCAAAGAACATAAGAATAAAAGTGCTTTCACTTCATCATCAAATGGTATATCAACCAATTTTAACTGATTTACAATAGATCGGAAATCATTCAAATGACTAGATGCAGATCCACCTTCATGCATCTTAGAACTAAATAGTTTCTTCATCAAATAAACTTTATTTGAAGCACTAGGTTTTTCATATAAATTAGCAAGAGATTTCATTAACCCTACCGTAGAAGTCACTTCTATAATATTGGAAGCCACGGATGTTGCCAGGCTCAATCTTATAGATCCCAAAGCCTTTCTGTCAAGAATATTCCATTCTTCATCAGTCATCTTCGTAGGTCTAGACTTCTCATCCAACAGTAAATACAAATCTCTTTGATACAGATAATCCTCAATCTGCATCTTCCATAATTGATAATTTTGGCCATCAAATTTCTCTACCTTGTATTTGTTTTCTTCTGCCATTGTTGTAGCTCCCACTCAATCAGAAAACCCTCTGTGAGTAAATTTATCAACACACAAAACCCTCAAACAAAGCTCTGATACCAGTTGTTGGGGTTAGCACACCGGTTGTACAGACAATATATCAGATCTAAGCATACATGCAAATAAAAGCGATATTCTACCAGAAGAAATATACAAAACAAGAGACATAAATCAACACCAGATTTAACGTGGTTCACCCAGTGTGGGCTACGTCCACCAAGAAACAAGCCAATCTATTATCCAAATCTTTGACAAGATATATAATGAAGATTTACAATCTTCCACACCTCTCAGATGTACATTACTTTCTTTCTCTCAAGATTTTGCTTCATCACCAAGAATTCTCTCTCTCACCAAATTTTTACAAGTTCTTCTTAATTCTTGTTAATACTTACTTCTAAACCCTAGCTTTCATGCTTATATAGTCATTTATAGACTTAGGGAACTTAGCCATGTAATTACAATCAATAGATATACTTTAATGCTAAAAATAGATCTAATTCCCGAGAGTTAATTAAAACATCCTCGCACAAGTAACCGATGTCGGTTATCCCTAACCGATGTCAGTTCCTCCTTTCCTTATCGATGTCGGTCTTGGGTGACCGATGTTGGTTCCCCCCTAACTGATGATGGTTACTGTATTTTCCATCAAGTTTTACATTGCATGTTAAACTAAAGTAATTGAGCTCCACAACTCAACAGTGTATGTGTATGATGGTATGCAATGTGTGAATGTGATAGGAGAAGCGTGCCCCCTGATGAATGTATATGATTATGAGATGAGGTTCATTTATAAAATACACCTCAACAATCAAGAATGAACCATAGAACAAGAGTGCGTCATCAGGAAATAATTATAGAATGTTTGCTAGAAAGATAGATCATGAGGCATAGAGTATGAAATGTGAATGTGGAGAGGTTCGTTTTAGATTTAAACCCCCAGCAATTGAGTATGAACTATGGAACTAGAGTGCATGATAGGGTAATGATGATATAATGGTTATATCAAAAGGTTTTTAACTGCATAGAGATATGTGGTCATGAAGCACAGAGCGTTAAGTGTGATAGTAGATCCTAAAGACAACTTGCACGAATGTGACACTAAATGCTCAAACTCTATTAGTGGTATTTTTAAGTTGTTTATATAAGAAAATATAAAATTTTAATCTCTTCAAGACAAATAATATCTAAGGCTCCTAATCACTGACATGTAACATAAAAAAGAAATTTCTCAAAGTCTCTATAAGACCATACCCATTCTAAGAAAGAATATTTATGTAGAGGAATCCTCCATGAATAATTATCCCTTCCCATTTGTGGAATTATCTAACACAAAAATTGATTACCAAGAAAGGCTTGTTAGTATGGAAATCAAAAAGTATTAAGTAAAATGGAGCATTGTTTTCTCCCATTATCTCCACTCAAAGAAGCATCGCCACTACGAAGTGATATTTGAGACCAATACTAAAGAGTGGAGGAATTGTAGAAGTAGTCTCAAACACTTGAAATGTTATCTTAGTGTATTTTTTTTATTTTTACCTTTATCTTTTTGCTTTGATACGCCAATCATGGGGGCGGGGGGGATGATGTCAAACATAGAACCACTAGAATCATCTTTCTTGTAGACTTTTTTTTGTAATTTAACACTAGCAGATGCAATGCCTACTTTCCAGGATTTTTACATACCACCAAAACTCTTTTACTATTGATAGTAGTCCAAACTTATTTTTTCCAATATTTCAAGGCTCGTCATTAGTTTATTTGAGTGTACAGAGGACCGTAAGTAGATAATCGTAGACTACTTTGGTCTAACGAATGCTAATAAATCAACTTTAATCCAATACCATCACATAACTAGCTCATCTATCCCAATTATTAAGATATTAAAACCACTTGCGATGGCAGGACTATCACTACAACCTAATTTTACTTGTTTTCCTCTGTGGAGTTATAGCTAAATAGAAATTTTTGCCACTACAATATTTTTGCATCATATGATTAATTTTTGTCATTCAATCAAATTTTAATTGATTTCTATTCTTCTAATGGAACTTGTGACACAATTTATTGTTCCATCACAAGTTTTCTTACGATTTCCTTTGATCAAATAAAAAAAAAATTGTTTGGTTGCAATTGATCTAGGTTACCCCTTCATTGTAATTTACAAGAAGTCATATATAATTGGTAATAAAGAAATTTAATTTTTTTCCTTTCAAAGAAACTGACATAATCTCCCATCAATATTTTACTTTTACTTGGATTTCACCCTCATTAATTCCTCTGTAAGCACAAATTTCTTCCTTCTCAAATCCAAAAAAAATGTAAAATTAAAACTTAACTTCCAACAAAAATTGTATAACTGATTTAATTTAATTTGAAGTAATTAATTAAATCTAGATATTACATAGTCACTTATCGTATGAATGATGTACAAATGTTGAAATATAATAATGACACAAGAAAATAAGCATGTAAAGTATGAAACCCTAAGCAAGGAGATGAAATAAGAATACTTTGATGATATACGCACAATTTGGAAGTGATCTAAGTAGGGAGAATTGTTAAACAGGATGTAAGCAGCATCGTATTTGACCTCTGTAAAATCTAGAACTCATGGAAAAGGATGGGAAGGGTACCCGCAATAGGACAGGGGCACCTAGGCATTGATGACTAGTTCTGGGTGCCTGTGACCACGTAAAATCTCTAGATATGATTTTTGTTGTGTCACAAGGGTGTCACAATTATTCCCTGTTAATCGCCTAATGTTCGCACTATGAGTCATCGAAGGTGCCTATAACCTATAAAAGAGAAATTCACCTTCACAAGCCCACAAACCACATCAAACCTAAAAATCAAAATGTATAATGGGGATTCAAACTGACACCAATAGGCATCCAAAGAGTGAACTTACGTCTGAGCACTACACTACATCTCATACTACATGTAGTTATTGTGAGTGTGTAGAAATTGTGCCCTTTGATTCCCTAGTGCAAGATGCACTTGATAGTGGGTTGTAGCTCGATAGTAGCAATGTAGTAGAATGTTTGGATGGAATAGAATGAACTTCCCCTTCCCATGCTATGTATGTCATAGTATGCAGTCCCTTATCCCTTGAATGGATGTTAGATGAATGTCCTTAGAGTGCTTTATGTGCCTTTTGAATGCAAGCTTAGGTGATGATAATAATGCTTGGTGTTTGGCCCTCATTTTGAAAACATAACTGTGTATTTATATGATTCCCTTGTTTGAATTTCATAATTGATACCTAGAAGGCTGATCCATAAGTGAAAAAGATGCCCAAAAGATAAAAGAGACCAAAAAAAGTGAGTAAGGTGAAAAAGGGTCAAGGGCTCCCAGGGGGGACAAGAGCGCCTAGCTAATTTTGTCCTTGTTGGGTGATGGTTTATGAAGCCATGAAAGATAAATAAAAAATTTCGACTGGGTTGTAGGGTGTGTAAGACAAAATAGAGAACAAGAGACAAATGAAAGAGGCCAAAGATAGTTGTCAATCATTAGTTTTCTTTATTAGGAATCATGTAAATGATAGTATACTTTTAGGACCTAGAAATGTACCCAAGTGCATGATTTTGTGTCTGCATTTGCCCCCACTTTATGTTTTTGAGTGAATACTTGATAACATAAAGTATATAAGAGATGGGTACCTTATGATCTTGTAGAGTGTGTGGTGAATAGTGTCCCAAGTGGACAAGTGAAGCATGGAATGATTGCAAAGTGAAGCGTGGAGACAAGGATAGGAAAGTGACCCTAGGGGTGAAGTGCATACATTACTTACACTTGTTTTGGTGCTTGTATTTATTGTTATAGGCTCCTTCTTCTTACATATTATGGACGGACCTGTAAAAGAAGAGCAAAAGAGTAGTCAAAGTCTTGTATATGAAAAATCTTAGCAAAGTGTGCAAAAGTGTGTAAAAGTAATAGTAAAGGAAAGTGTGCACTTGATGTAAAAGAGTGTAAAGATAGGAATGTGTCCTGAAATGCTGTGAAGAGCAAGTTTTTGGTATGATCTCATGCAAATAGTGAGTTTTTTTGGTGATCTCATGCCAAAGAGAAAGTGTTGGGGAGAGAGGTTTAGTGATACTCCCCATCTATGAATCTGATCTCCAATAAGCACCAGTGTTGGGGTAGATGGTTAACTGTCTTTCCTGATTTGTTCATGTTGTCCCAATGTTTTTTTCTTGAATTAGTTTTGAGTTGTGCCAGTTAATCGATAAGATATGCATGTTTTTTGTACTTGAAGGATTGTACCTGTAACTGCATAGAATGTGTTCTGAAGGATTCTGTGAACTGTGTTGATATGAGAACATGACTGTATGTGTCCCCAGTATATTAGTGACCCAAGGGGAGGACACAAGAACCTAGGCACTATTGTTTGATGTTGGGCACTAGTGTTTGTGTTGTGTTGAGGACCCATAGTCAGGTTTTGGGTCGTTCTGTGACTACATTTTTTTTTTACAGTCCTATGTTGTGTTGTATCTCTGAGCTATTGCATGGGGTGATTTGTTCACCCAATGTATGCCCCCCTTATTTAGGGTGTAGGTAACATTGATAGGAGAATGTGGCTGAAATGAGAGGACCTAATGCTGAGATTAATTGAATACCTATAATAGGTAGGGGATGTGCATGGTAGAAACCAAGGCACATGTGAAAACAAAGTGGCTAGTAACATGTGTTAGTAAAAAAGTAGAAAGCGTGTAATAGAATACAATGTAACAAGAAAATGTGGAAAGAATGTGGATCGCAAAAAGTGGGATTGAAACATGGAACATCACTCACAATGTCACAAGATAATTAGGGCTGAAACGACCATCAACAAGCAAACAAAGATCAAACAAGACATAGGGAAAATCCCACAAACAATAACATACAAGTAGAAAGCAATGGCAAGCAAAGTGTATCAGATAACCATGGTGGAATATAGTCCTGCAAGGAAAATGTTACACATGAAGCACTTGTTAGCATGTTAAAAAGATAAAAAGTATGTAAAGACATGAATGTATTAATAGAAAGTAATGTGCTAGTAAGAATAAGAGGTAATGTATGATGAAATAATAACACATGTAATATGTGAGAGTAGGAAATATAGATGCCCCCAAGAGCCTCGATGGGACTAGAAAAGGATACAATGCCGAGCATCATTGGAAGATGTGAAATTCTGAAAGAGATCTATATTCTCTGCAATAAACTGAGTGAACGTGCATGTGTATATATAGAAAGATAATTACATACTGAGTATCTGACTAGCATAGTAAGAAAAGTGTATCATGTAAGTAGTATAAACAAGGAAGAGTAAGTGCAAAAAAGATATGCAAATGTAATGTATGAGTATGATGGTATTTAATGTGTGAATGTGATAGGAGCATTGTGCCCCCCAGTGAATGTATATGAGTATGAGATGAGGTTAATTTATAAAATACCCCTTAATAATCAATAATAAACCATAGAACAAGAGTGCATCATTAGGAAATATTTTGAGAATGTATGCTAGAAAGATAGATCATGAGGCATTTTTATCTTGCAAAATTGACAAGGGAAATTTTATAGGTAACCTTACCAAACTTTTGTTCCATTTCCTCATCGAGGTCCCTCGGCGTTTGGAATGGTGTAAAATTCCTTTCCGGAAAATCTGGTTTCTCGAACTTGGTCATTTTGGTCCTTTTTAGGTTGGGCACAGATTTTTTCCATGCAACACAAAACTTATTTGCGCCCCCTTTTATTCCTTTGGCGCACCCTTTGGAATGTTGACACAACAATTGTTGCGCCTCCCCGTGATGCACCTTTCTTGCATGTGTCAAGGCGCATGCACCTTCCTGTCAACAACAAAAATGTTGCACCATATTTTGGTGCACCAAGGCGCTCAAAATCTAGTGTCGATAGTCCTAAAATTGCGCTTAAGGCGCAGATAATTTCACGTTGACAAAAACATATCTGCACCACTGGGTGTAAAATTTTCCATGTCGACACGTGTCTTGGTGCGCCCCTTTAAAAAGTGGTTGGCGCATTTATTACACTTTTTCTATATATAGGTGCATCCACCCTGTCATTTTCACAATTCAAAAACACGTGAAATCTTTATTCCTCTGCACCTGTCAGTGCGCCCATCATCCTTGTGTTGCATTTGCGGACCCCACTTCATTTCTCTCATTCTATATATTCCGGGTAAGTGGTCCTTGCTTCTCTTGTGTTTTTGTTTTTGTTATTTGTTTTTGAAGTATGATGAAATGAATCTAAGGAAGCCATGAACCCCTCGAGCCTGTTTTTACAAATTTTACCTCCCAAGCTGTTTTCACCCTCTTTCCAGATTTGCTGGCCAAGAGGGCTCTGTCTAAAAAATGAATCCAAACCTCTTTGCTATGTACCCCTCGTTGTCGGATCATGTCAGTAAAACCTGAAAATTCACAAACTCAAGAGGCAAGAAACCTAAAAAAGTTATCTTTTCCACCCACAGTTTTCCTTTGGTGCAAACGCCATTCCTGTTACAAAAAACATAGTTGCGCCATTGGCGCATTGCCCCTGATTGCAGCACGTGCCTTTCTTGTGCCATATAAAATAGGAAAAACCTGTCTCAGGTGCTTGCGCAATCCCCATTACAACAACAAAGCCTGTTATGCAATCTTTTCCTGCGTCGTGCCAAAGACCCCCTTTGTGCACATAAAGTTAGTGCTACATGCATTGATCCTGCACCCCTCTGCACACAAAAATTCCATGTTACATGCTACATACCTGCGCCATTGGCACATCCTGCTTCCATGCAACACCAAACTTATTTGCACCCAGTATAAAAACCTCATATAATGGCACAGGCGCACCCCTTTCTACAACAACAATGATGTTATATGCAAAATTCCTGCGCCCTGCGCCCTTTAGCGCTGATTTCTTCCTGCAACACTCTACTTCAGTGCGCCATACTTTTGATCCTGCAGCCTGAAAATTTCCCATGCCTTGCACCCAAAGGCTTTTAAATTGCTAACTCCTCATCCTGTAAAGCTTTAATGGAAGATTTGACAGCTAACATGACTCTTCTGCATTGGACTTCTCTCCTTCTTCTTGCAGATTAGCAATTAAACTCAGATCCACATATGTCTGCATGAAGCAAAAGGCCAACCAAGTCAAAGGGTAAGGCTAAGCTCACAGAGGAAGAGATGAAATACAAATATCAAAGGGTCAAAATGCCTGAGTCCCAGGCAGAATGTGACCTAGACATCAAAGATTCCGAGCTTGGCCACATCGACATGGAAGATTTTTGGGCCAGGACCAGGAGGGTCACAGGAAATCCTTGGATGGACAAGTTGGTGGGCAGTGGTCTACATTTTTCTGGTGGAATCCCCGTCAGTGCAGTAAATAACGAGTTTATGATGGTGGTGGCTCGCTGTTATAACAAAGACACAAGATGTGTCGAGAACAAAAAGGGAGAAGTTATAATCAACCTCACAGCCCAGAACTTCGAAATCATGCTAGGTATTCCTCACCACCAACATTTTATGGCTGTAAGCCAAAAGGACTGCATCAAGGCGTGGGAGGAAAATGAAGACAAATGCATGCAGCTGATGAGCGAAGTATATTTGAAGAATAAGAAGGTGATAATCAGGTGGCCACAGGTTATTCACTGTAGTGATTTCTCTAAAGAACTGAGTGATACCATCACCTTCCTAAGCAGAGTATTTGGGCTTTCTAATGCCCATTACTTTCACAAATGGATGCTTAGGTACCTGGAAACCATGAATAAGAATGTGCCTGATCAGCACTTTGAGTGGGCAAAGATCATAAGCAGCACCATCTCTGAGTAGCTCCAACAAATAACCACAACGAGGAGGTTCTATATGAACTCCTATGTAGTCTACGCTGCAGCCATAGAGAGGGATTATTCAGCACTGAGCCGATGCAGAGTTTGGCCTCAGGTGAAAATATATGAATACTACCCGGAGTTGAAGCTGGAGAACAACATCTCACAGTTTACCAAGATCAACGATGCTTTCTTCTACGGCATTATCTACCTTTTGAGGCCAAATATGACTCAAGGTCGGATGACCAAGAGCATAGTCACAGCAACTGAGAAGTGGGGGGAGTTCTTTACACAATTCCCCACTTTCACCTATCTCAAGGTAGCTAACTTCTTGGGGGAACCCACTAAATTGCCGATGTATGCAGGCCCTAAGCTGATCCTATTAGAGCTGTCCAGGCAGCTCATAACATATCATGAGAAGTGCCTGAAAATAAAGAAGGGTGGAACTCCTTTCCCCCTCATAGTGGGTAGGTACACTTGCACTTCTCACACCAAGGCTTGGGAAATGTTCACGGAGCTGGAACTGCTTAACCTAAAGCACAATTTCCCGACAAGGCCAACCTTTGATCCAAGAAATTTCCTTCCAAAGGCAAAACTCGATCTGACCCATGTTCCACAGATCGAGGACATCTACATCGACCTGTATCACGAGGTCAAACTTAGGAGAAAAGATCACTCCTATTTGGCCATGGCAGAGGTTATTCAATATGGCATGGTCATTGTTCCAAAAGGTTATCAAACAACTAATCAAGAAGTTGATTAGGTGTATCTAGACACGGATGGAGACAACTGGCTATTTGCCGAAATAGATAGCACAAAGGCACCTCAAACCATTGAGGTAAGGGTTAAAAAAACATTGCGGGGAACAAAAAATTGGTGCAAAATGAATGGCCTTATCTAACTTGGAGTAGATTTCACCATGTCCCCTTTGGGCAATGCACCTGCCAGGTCAAAGCATCTGCCAAAGGGCAAACGAAAAGATAAAGAGGGAGAATCAAGCTCTGCTCAAGAAGAAGCTCCTGAGAGCCCTCCTTCCGCCACACAGGAACAGGTTGTAACTCTGGAATCCCCAAAGAAAGAAGTGGTAGAGAGTATTCTAATGGGCACATCCACTCAGGATGTTACCACTGCTACAACCATGGAGGTTCCCACCGTCCCTTCTCCCTCTCCTCCTTCCCCTCCTCCTGTGACTCAAGCAACCATTCCTTTGGGCGTATCCTCTCCTCCATCTTCTATTGTTCCCCCATCCTCTTCCTCCATTTTCTCTTCTCTCATAGAGTTGTCCCCCACCATTTCTTCTCTCATCTCTCAGCTCCCTTCCATTCCCACGACTACCTCCCCTGCAGTGTCTCTTCCTCCCGTGAGCACTTTCTTGGCCTCTCTCTCGATGCCGCAACTAAGTGTCTCGACCCATTTCCCCTCATCCACTGCAGCTGCTCCCTCTTCCACCTCCAATCCCACTCCCTTAAGTCCAACATGGATCTCCCAGCACCTGAGTCAGCATAAGAGGAAAGTCCCCATTGCACCAATGGACTTCTCCGTCATCCCAACGAAGGGGGCTAAGAAGCAAAAATTGATAACCCGCTTCTCTCAGAGTGCATCGGGAGAAAGATTAATGGAGATCGCATATCCCGATCCCTCAAAAGATAGAAAAGATCTGTCCCCTATAGATTATACAGTGACGCAAGTCACAATGGGAACATCATCCGAGAGCCTTCAAGGAGAGGCCCTATCTACGGTGGATGCCCTTTCCAAGAAGCTTCAAGAAGCAAAGGAAGAGAAGAGGCTACTAAAAGAGTAGAACAAACATCTTCTCCACGCCCTGCAGAAAATGGGTAGTTCACCTCCTACAACTTCCACTGAAACTCCTGAGGTCTTTAGTCAGGATAATATAAATGAATACGCCAAGATTGGTGAACAAGGCATGGCAGTATCCACCTAGAGAGACTAGATCCTCAAAGACATCGAGGAAGTAATTGTCGAGTTCACTAAGTTATATCAAAACATTGGTCAGGCGAACAAAAAACTCCAGGTGATTACAGGACCTATCTCCGAAGATTTGGACCATGTTAGGTTGCAACATGACACATTCCAGAATATGCTTGACTGCTCAGTTGATGATTTAGTAAAATTTGGCATTTTCAATCACCCCAGGGTACCCAGCAAAATCCTTGCTGCTTTGGACTACCGGGTCGATCAGATGGAATTTTTCCTGGAGAAGATAGACAAGGTCAAGGAGGAAGCCCTAGATGCGATGCATCAAATGGAGCAAATTGTCCTAATAATGTCTCCGGGCTTGCTCACTCCTTATTTCGCCTTGAGGAAGGAAGATGAAACTATTCGGATCTTCAAAGAAATCGTCTCGTAAGAGCTAGGGCCAGAAGTCACTTTTGACAATGAATCCATCAATAATCTTCTGGCCTTCCATGATTTTATGGGGTACCTGATGGAGGTAGGTAATGAATATTTCAAGCTCCTTGAAAAACATAGAGATGAGCAGGAGACTTGCGAGGTCATCGGTGATCATACCAAGGGTCCTGCCCATGATCAACTTCAGCCAATGGTCAGTAAATTCAGAATACCGGGCTCAATTCCACATTTTCTACAAGATACTCCCTTCCAGCTACAAGATGACGATGAATAGCCTTCTTCCCCTTGGATTTCTTTTTGTAAATATCTAAACGTATGTTGGCACAAATGATGACATCATCCATGTTACATCATGGGATGTTGTCATCCACCAAGTTACCCAAAGTCAACAGTTGACTTTTAGATATTTTGTAAATATGTTTGTAGTTAGTTGTTGGTTTCTTTTTGCCTTCTCTCTTCTCCTTCTTCTATATATACTTGGATACTTGTTGTATTTGAAGTGGTGGAAAATTTTAAGATAAAAATAGAAGTGAGAAGAAAAGGCTTTGTACTTTTGTAACAGAAGAAAAACATAATACAAATATTAAGAATTTGTGTTGAATATGTGTGTCATGGGCATCTGATATTTCTTATGTCAGATCTATGCATTTATTCTGTTAGATCTATCTCTACTTTTTTGTCATTTATTCATCAATATTGCTTTGTTCATTTATGCAAGTAGGTTTGGCTCCATTTATTACCAATCCCAAAACATAGACCTTCTGACCTTTCTGCTTTGGAATTCATTTCTTTTCTCCCTTCGTATCTATCTTACCTTCATATTTCCCTTCTTTCCTTTCTTCTCATAGTCAGAAACACCCCAACTAGGACAAGATCCCAAATCCCCGAAGGTGGAATATTGGGAGACTTGCACAGATGCCTGCTGGTAGAATAGCAATAAACCAATTTCACTTTGCTAACTCAAAGATGGGCTATTCCCTGCACATTGTTGGCCTTTCTATCCAGAGATATTCCCAAGTGATAGATTTTCAGACTAACAGTTTTTGGTGACTCTACTGGGGACTGAACAGATCTATTTGATAAAACTGTAAAAATCACTACCTGTTTGCAAATCTTAACTTTTGTTCAAAATTTAAAATTTTTGCAAAAGTGATCCAAACTGAAAATTTTCTTCAGGGATCCATAGATCGGGACTAATTAGAGATTTTTAGTTCACTAAGTTTTTACAAAAACCCGTATTTTTTCCGTAGATCTGAGTTTTTGACTGTTTTACAAAATTTCAAACCCTTGCCAAAAGACAACTCTAAGATCCAAGAATCAGCTTGCTAAGTTTTACCATCATTTTATCCTCGTTGATCTTTGTCATTAAACCAAAATCAGTTTTCGCTAAAGGGATAAAATTAAATATTTAGAAAAGGTACATACTGCTGATTTTTATAAAAAATCAAAAAATCAGCAAGTACAATAAAAAAGAATTCTTTAATCTGCTCCAAAATATTACAAATTTGAAAGGTACACTGGTGGGTGAACCATTTACTTGTAGCAGGAGAGCTCGTGGATAAGTCAATCCTACTTTTGATTTGCTTTAAAGGCACAACTTCAGTATTACACCGGCACGCTTCTCATCGCTAAGTTCAACTGACCGATCATCCAGAAGTGCCTCACCTCCATGAAGGAAGCTTTTTCACAAGAAACATCCTCATCTCTTTGTAGTGCTTTTCTGCTCAGTGGAACTGTGCTTCCAGCTCACGTCCTTTTTCCAGCTATTCAAATGGCAGTACCATGGGGAAATGCTATGGGCCCACTTGCCTTGACACATCTTGTTCACGCGCTCCCTCATGGAAACCAAAAGAATTTCCCCAAATTTCATGGAAGTGGAAACCAAAGTACGGATTCACACATATCTGCATTCATCATGTCATGCAGTATCCTGGATGTGACCCATGAAGATGTGTCAGTTTTCCTCCTTCTAGAGACCTTGCAAGGACCCGTAGTGGAATGGTTTCAGCATTTGCTAGCCGGATCTATCACTAGTTGGGCCACCTTACGGACTGCATTTGAAGAAAGGTATAAGCCTTCAGAGGACGTGTTCACGTTACTGTCAAAGATCAGCCACCTGAAGAAGGAGGTCAATGAAACCATGCATGATTTCATCACCCATTTCAATTCACTAATCAACCGTGTGTCACCTGCCATGCTGCCCAGGCCAGAAAATCAGAAGTGCTTCTTCGTCAACGCCATAAGGTCAAAAGTAATTTTCTTACTCTTGCAAGAAAAAGTCACTACTTTGGTTCTCACCCAAGCTTCTGCCATTCAGATCGAAGATAACTTGCTAATATTTGGAAAATTAAAGCAAGAGCCATCCAATCCAAAAGTTTCAACTCCTTCTTAAGCCACTTCATCAGATCCAGCATTCCAGAAGATGGAAAACAACTTACTCGCGTTAAAGAAGTAGTTGGCTCAAGCTTCTCCTAGCACTTCATACAGGGATATCCCATGGAGGAATTTCACTTCCAACAACATCCCACAAAGGCCACATTTACCTGTAACCACTCCACGGTTGGCGCTCGAGGCCCCTCCGGTCAATGCCTTGGTCGAGATTGATGAGGAGGAGCAAATCTATGAAGAACCTTCATCGCAAGGTGAAGATGATCAAGATGTCGGTGAACCGACTGGCAACTCTACTATTGGGTATATGGAATTTGATGAGGAGGAATCTGATGAAGAAGAGGGTACCCAAGGATATGCAAGCGGTCAGTCATATGTTGTTTTAACCCACTCGTAAGAAAAAGAAACAGAAGTTACTGCCAGGATGCAAAAAGAGAAGGCCGTGTCAAACACACCTCCAACCATCGCTAAAAGAGGTAGTCCCCTTCCTGCTCAACCTATTATTAAGTCTTTTTCGAAGAAATATTTTTCCCCTATCTCCCCTCCGAATCAACCCTCTCATATTCCTATCAAGACCAGTAATCCTACCCTATCATCGTGAAATGAGGGACTCATTCCTTCATCAATGCAACCCTTGGCCACATTTTACATAATTGATCATGTGAAAAAGACCAAGATCCAAATGTCTGAAGCCAAATATCTTCAGTCTAACCCTGAGCATCTTGTAAGGTTGACCGAATACATTCAAATCCAAGCTTTCATAACTTCTCAGGTTCCCCATGAAGGGATTCTTTTTACTCCCCCTGCATTCCGCATAAATGTTGCCTCAACTTCTGCATCAGGCAAAATAGAACCTTTCTATCTCTCCCTCCTAATCAATGGTCACAAGCTAAGCAACTGTATAATTGATTCTGGGGCTTCTGATAACATCATGCTGGAAAAGGTCGCCCATGCTCTGGGCCTCACACTTACCAAGCCTTTCGGCAGATGTTACTCCTTGGAAACTAAGCAGGTTCCATTGATCAGTCAAATCAAAGACACATAGTTCACATTTGCAGCATTCCCAGAGAAAAGACTAAAGATGACCGTCCTTTTTGCCGATATTCCAGCAGCATATGGAATTCTACTAGGAAGGAGCTTTTGTAGTGAAGTTGGTGGAGAGATTCATATGGATTGGTCTAAGGCTAGAATCCCCATCAAAGGTGTAATGCAAACATTAGAGCTGAAATCACAAAAGAAGTACTTGGTCACCAATTATGACAACCCCCAAGCCCAAATTCTCTTCAAATCATCAGGGATGGGAAATCATTTCTTATCTACTGAGTCTAACAAAATGGACATCCCCGTCTAGGAAGAAGACCTTAACAAAGTGTGGACATTGCAGTTTGATGGCAGCTGTACGACTAGTGGATGTGGCACTGGAGTTGTGCTAATATCTCTTGAGGAGGAGATTTTTCCTCTCTTTCAAGTTGCAATTTTTCAACATGAATAATACTACTGAGTATGAATCTTTTCTACTTGGCATGCAAGCCACAAAAGAAAGGGGAATCAAGAACCTAAAAGTACAGGGTGATGCAGAGCTAGTCATAAATCAAGTAAAAAGGATATACCAAGTAAAAAATGAAAGGCTCAGGAATTACCGCAACGCGGTATGGGACAGCATTGAGGAGTTTGACACTTTTTCAATAAAATCCATTCCAAGAGCTCAGAATGACATGGCTGATTCATTAGCCATCTCAGCATCCCTCATGCTCCCTTACCCAGGGTTGAAAACAGACACATATACCATTGAGGTAGTTTTCCGCCCAAGTGTGCCAGACAACTCTCAGCACTGGCAGGTATTCAATGATGACAATAAAATTATTGCCTTCCTGGAAAAGGTAGAAAATTTCAGTGAGCTTCATTTTGAAGGATCTACTTCTACATGTCGTGAATCTGTTACTAATCAAGAAAATGAATCAAAAGGAAGTGACGGCATATGTCAGCTCAAAGGAAATAAAATTCCAAAAGGTTTGGTTTCTCTAGAACGTTTATTCGACAAACATGATCATTTTGTCAAGAAGAAAAGGTGAGATAATCCTAACTCATCTCTAGAGACCGAGCCAGTCAATCTAGGTTCTGCGGAGCATCCACGGTTTGTAAACATCAAGAAATGTTGCACACCTGAAGAAAAGTGGAAGTTTGTCAAATTGCTGAAGAAATACATGGATGTATTGGCATGGTCCTATGTCGATCTAAAGTATTTCAAGCCAAAGGACATCCAGCATGACATCCTATTGAAGAGAGATGTCAAACCATTTTGCCAGAAACAAAGGCACTATAATCTCAAGGTCTCGGGTACCATCTAGGCGGAAATACAGAAAATGTTGGATGTGAGAATCATCTTTCCTATCTACCATAGTACCTGGGTCACAAACATTGTGTCAGTACGCAAAAAAAATGACGAGATATGCATATGCGTAGATTTTCGTAACTTGAATCAAGTGTCCTTGAAGGATAACTACCCACTTCCCATAATGGATCAGGTTCTACAGGCAGTAACTAGTTCGGAAATGATGTCTATGCTTGATGGTTTTTTGGGCTATAATCAGATTGAAGTATCGCCTGAAGACCAACTCAAAACAGCATTTACTACCCCCTGGGGCACATTCACCTATAGTAGGATGTCTTTTGGCCTGACCAACACTGGTGCTACTTTTCAGCGGGCGATGGACTTCGCATTCAAAGGAATGATGGGAAAGGTTATCATAGTCTATTTGGATGACTTAACTGTGTTCTCTAAATACTAAAATGATCATTGTGATCATTTGGAAAAAGTATTGACTAGATGCCGAAAGCACGGGATCTCCTGAATCTGAAAAAGTCTATTTTCAGAGTCACGGAGGGAAAGTTACTGGGACACGTTGTTAGCAAAGAAGGGACAAAAATAGATGCTGAAAGGGTTAGGGATATTCAGGGCCTTACTTTACCCACAAGAAAGACCGGTGTTCACTCTTTCTTTGAAAAAGTAAACTTTGTCAGACGCTTCGTTCCCGACTTTGCTGAAAAGACTCGCCACATATCAAACATGATGAAAGGGTCACCAACTTTCTAGTGGAGCGAAGAAGGAAAGTCATCATTCGAGTATATAAAAGCCTCCGTCGCTCACGCACCAGTCCTGGTATGTCTTGATTTCTCCAAGGATTTTATCATGTATAGCTATGCATCTAAGCATACTGTATCGACCATCTTAATGCAAAAGAATTCTAAAAGTGTTGAATCTCAAATCGCATTCATGAGCTCTCCCCTCAAGCCTCATGAATTGAATATGTCTCAGTTGGAAAAACATGCTTTCATCATTGTCAAAGCAGTCAAGAACTTTAGGTATTACATTCTAAACTCTCATAAAGTGGTGTTAGTCCCTGACACGACAATCAAGTCAATTTTAACTCAACAGGAGTTAGGGAGTTTGCGAGGGAATTGGATCGCAAAGGTCCAGGAATACGATCTAGATATAAAACCAACCAAGCTAGTAAGAGGCAAGGGTCTATGTCAGCTCATGGCTGAAAACCAAGATTCAGGAGACCTTGAGGAAAAGGATGATTGCATCGATGGAACACGAGGTCAGCTGGAGAAAGTTGATTCTCTACCCATGGTTCTATTTGTCGCGACTAGCGATGAATGGTATTCTGATATCGCTTTCTTTCTCACTTACGGTGAGTGCCCATCTCATCTGAATTCAAAGGAAAAGTGTGTTATAAATCTCAGGGTAGCCAAATATGTCATTTGGGATGATAGTTTATACAAACATGGAATTGATGGCATCTTCTTGTGATGTGTTGACAAGCCACAACAAATAAAGTTACTTGAGAGTTTTCATGATTCAGCCTGTGGTGGTCATTTATCCTCTTCCGTGATGGCTCACAAGATCATCTGTGCCAGGTACTATTGGCCAACGTTGTTTTAGGAAACCGCCACCTGGGTAGCAAAATGTGAGCTCTGCCAACAATTTGTCAGCAAACCAAATTTGGCTGCTTTTCCCCTCAGGCCAGTCGTTATTGATGAGCCATTCAGGGAGTGGGGAATTGACTTTATCAGAGCACTCCATCCCCAATCAAGTGTTGGACATAGTTATGTTCTGATAGCAACATATTACTTCACCAAATGGGTGGAGGCCATACCTGTGAAGAATGCCACCTCTGAAGTTGGTTGCAATTTCATCAAAGAGAATATCATTGTGAGGTTTGGTGTTCCAAACAAAATCATTGCTGATAATGTTTCCAACTTCTCCTCATGGGAATTTTTTGTTTTTTTCTATGAATATGAGATAATCTTGGCCCACGCCTTGGATTATTACCCCCAGGGAAATGGTCAGGCGGAATCCAGTAATAAAAACTTAGTGACTATCATATGAAAGCTAGTTGATGAGAATCAGCAGACGTGGCACAAATATTTATATGACGCTTTGTGGGCAGACTGCATTACTCCCAAAAGGTCCCTCAGTATGTCTCCTTTTCAAGTGTTATATGGAATTGATGCCGAGCTTCCCATTTCTACAGAACTTCCTGCTCTACGCTTGGCACGAGCGATTGAGAATGAGACTTTCCAAAATTCTCTTGAAAAAAGGATCATGTATCTAGCAGAGCTCGAAGAAAAAAGAGTAAGAGTGATCGACAGGATCACCGAACATCAGAATCAAGTTAAGAGACTGTTCGATAAAAAGGCTAAGCAAAGAGACTTTCAGGTGGGAGATCTCGTCCTTTTGTGGGACAAACGAAGAGAAGCAAAGGGCATGCACAGAAAATTTGATTCCCTATGGAGAGGGACCTTTAAAGATCAAGCGGCTTAACAGAGAGTATAGCTTCTATCTCTTATATCCAGATGGAACCGAGCTCTCGCTTCCCTATAGCGGGCAACATCTCAAAATATTCAGGAAGTAGAGCTTGCTCTCTTCTTTGTAAAGTTTTCTTTGGTTGTGTGTTTTTTTTGTCGTGTGTTTGCTTTCTGTTTGTTGCATGTTCCCTGTTTTCCCTTTTGGTCGCCCTTGGTTTTGGACTCTGTTACCCAATGGATAGGCACATGTTGATCTAGGATTTCTCTACCCTTAAGCTTTGCTCAAAGGTAGCCCCCAGAAAGACCCAGTTGTTATCCTGTAAAATTGACAAGGGAAATTTTGCAGGTAACCTTACCAAAATTTTGTTCTACGTTTCCTCGTGGAAGGTCCCTCAGCGTTCGGAATGCTGCAAAATCTCATTTCCGAAAAATCTGGTTTTTTGGGCTTAGTCATTTTAGTCCTTTTTAGGCTGGGTGCATCTTTTGTCCTATGTAACACAGGATCTTATTTGTGCCCAC
The DNA here is from genome assembly GCA_019776745.2 of Taxus chinensis. Classification (NCBI taxonomy): domain Eukaryota; kingdom Viridiplantae; phylum Streptophyta; class Pinopsida; order Cupressales; family Taxaceae; genus Taxus; species Taxus chinensis. The sequence goes on from CM034153.1 coordinate 497,547,398, forward strand.
TTTTATTCCTTTGGCACACCCTTTGGAGTGTTGACACAACAATTGTTGCGCCTCCCCATGATGCACCTTTCTTGCCTGCACCAAGGTGCATGTGCCTTCCTATCAACAACAAAAATGTTGCGCCATATTTTGGTATGCCAAGGCGCTCAAAATCCAATGTCGACAGTCCTAAAATTTGCGCTTAAGGCGCATATAATTTCATGTTGAAAAAAACATATCCACACCACTGGGTGCAAAATTTTCCATGATCAGACACGTGTTTTTGGTGCGCCCCTTTTAAAAAGTGGTTGGCACATTTATTACACTTTTGGCTATATATAGGCGCATCTACGCCTTGTCATTTTCACAATTCAAAAACACGTGAAAACTTTATTCCTCTGCACCTATCAACGTGCACCCATCATTCTCGTGTCACGTTCATGGACCCCACTTCGTTTCTCTCATTCTATATATTCCGGGTAAGTGGTCCTTGCTTCTCTTGTGTTTTTGTTTTTGTTGGTTGTTTGTGAAGTATGTTGAAATGAATCTGAGGAAACCTTGAACCCCTCCAGCCTATTTTTGCAAATTTTACCTCCTAAGCCGTTTTCACCCTCTTTCCAGATCTACTAGCCAAGAGGGCTCTGTCTAAAAAATGAATCCAGACCTCTTTGCAAAGTACCCCTCGCTGTCGGATCAGGTCGGTAAAACCTAAAAAATCACAAACTCAAGAGGCAAGAAACCTAAAAAAGTTATCTTTTCCACCCACAGTTTTTCCTTTAGCGTAAACTCCATTCCTGTTACAAAAAACATAGTCGACGCCAATGGCACACTGACCCTGATTACAGCATGTGCCTTTCTTGCGCCATACAAAACTAAGAAAAAACCTATCTCAGGGTCTTTTGAACAATCCTGCTTGGAACAACAAAGCCTGTTATGTAATATTTTCCTGTACCACACCAAAGGGCCCCTTTGCGCACATAAATTTAGTGCTACACGCATTGATCCTACGCCCCTCGGCGTACCAAAATTCCATGTTACATGTTACATGTTACATACATGCGCCATTGGCACATCATGCTTCCATGCAACACCAAACCTATTTGTGCCTAGTATAAAAACCATTTAGAATGGCGCAAGCGCACCCTTATCTACAACGAAAATGATGTTATATGTAAAATACCTGCGCCCTGTGCCCTTTGGCATTGATTTCTTCCTTGCAACACTCTGCTTCAATGTGCCATACTTTTGACCTTGCAGCCTACAAATTTTCTGCACCTTACACCCAGAGGCTTTTAAATTGCTAACTCATCATTCTCTAAAGCTTTAATGGAAGATCTGATAGCTAACATGGCTCTTCTGCATTGGACTTTGCTCCTTCTTCTTGTGGATCAGCAACTAAACTTAGATCCACATATGTCTACGTTAAGTAAAAGGCCAACCAAGTCAAAGGGTAAGGTTAAGCTCACAGAGGAAGAGATGAAATACAAATATCAAAGGGTCAGAATGCCCGAGTCCCAAGCAAAATGTGACCTAGACATCAGAGATTCCGAACTTGGCCACATCAACATGGAAGATTTTTGGGCCAGGACCAGGAGGGTCATAGGCAGTCCTTGGATGGACAAGCTGGTGGGTAGTGGTCTAAATTTTGCTAGGGGAATCCCCATCAGTGTAGTAAATAATGAGTTTATGATGGTGGTGGCTCGCTGTTATAACAAAGACATGAGATGCGTTGAAAATGAAAAGGGTGAGGTTATAATCAACCTCACAGTCCTGGCACTTCAAGATCATGCTAGGTATTCCCCACCACCAACATTTTGTGGTTGTAAGCCAAGAGGATTGCATCAAGGTGTGGGAGGAAAATGAAGAAAAATGCATGCAGTTGATGAATGAAGTATATTTGAATAACAAGAAGGTGATAACCAGGTGGCCACAGGTTATTCACCGTAGCGACTTCTCTGAGGAACTGAGTGATACCATCACCTTCCTAAGCAAAGTATTTTGGCTTTCTGATGCTCATTACTTTCACAAATGGATGCTTAGGTAGTTGGAAACCATGAATAAGAACATTCCTGATCAGCGCTTTGAGTGGGCAGAGATAATAAGCAACACCATCTCTGAGCAACTCCAATAACTCACCACAACGGGGAGGTTCTATATGAACTCCTACATAGTCTACGCTGCAGCCTCAAAGAGGGATTATCTAGCACTAAGCTGATGTGGAGTTTGGCCTTAGGTGAAAATATATGAATACTACCCAGAGTTGAAGCTGGAGAACAACATCTCATAGTTTACCAAGATCAATGATGCTTTCTTCTACGGCATCATCTACCTTTTGAGGCCAAATATGACTCATGGTCAGATGACCAAGAGCATAGTCATAGCAAATAAGAAGTGGGGGGCATTATTTACCAAATTCCCCACCTTCACCTACCTCAGAGGTAGCTAACTTCTTGGGGGAAGCCCACCAAATTGCCAGAGGTATGCTGGCCCTAAGCTGATCCTGTTGGAGTTGTCTAGGCAAGCTCATAACATATCATGAGAAGTGCCTGAAAAGAAAGAAGGGTGGAACTCCTTTCCCCCTCATAGTGGGTAGGTACACTTGCACTTATCACACCAAATCCTGGAAAATGTTTGCACGGAGCTGGAACTGTTTAACCTAAAGCACAATTTCCTAGCAAGGCCCACCTTCGATCCAAGAAATTACCTCCCTAAGGCAAAACTTGATCCGATCCACGTTCCACAGATCGAGGACATCTACATCAACCTGTATCATGAGGTCGAACTCAGAAGAAAGGATCACTCTCGCCTGGCCCTGGCAGAGATTATTCAATATGGCATGGCCATTATTCTAAAAGGTTATCAAACAACTGATTAAGAAGTTGATCAGGTGTATCTAGACACAGATGGGGACAACTGGCCATTTACCGAAATAGATAGAACAAAGGCACCTCAAACCATTGAGGTAAGGGTTAAGGAAACATTGCGGCAAACAGAACATTGGTGTAGAATGAATGGCCTAATCTACCTTGGAGTAGATTTCACCACGTCTCCTTTGGGCAACGCACCTATCCAGGCTCAAAGCATCTACCAAAGGGCAAAAGCAAAGATAAAGAGGGAGAATCAAGCTCTGCTCAAGAAGAATCTCCTGAGAGCCCTCCTTCCGCTGCACAAGAATAGGTTGTGAGGCTGGTATCCCTCAGAAAAAGCAAGTGGCAGAGAGTATTCCAATGGGCACATCCACACAGGATAATGCCGCTGCTATAACCATGGAGGTTCCCACCATCCCTTCTCCCTCTCCTCCTTCCCCTCCTCATGTAACTCAAGTGACCATTCCTTTGGTTGTATCCTCTCCCCCATCTTGTACTGTTCCCCCTTCCTCTTCCTCCATTTTCTCTTCTCTCACAGAGTTGTCCCCCACCATTTCTTCTCTCATCTCTCAGCTCCCTTTCATTCCCATGACTACCTTCCCTTGTAGTGTCTCTTCCTCCCATGAGCACTTTCTTGGCCTCTCTCTCGATGCCGCCACCAAGTGTCTCGATCCATTTCCCCTCATTCCACTATAACTGCTCCCTCTTCCACCTCTGGTCCCACTCCCTTAAGTCCAACATGGATCTCGCAGCACGTGAGCTCAGCATAAGAGGAAAATCCCTATTGCACCTATGGAATTCTCCGTCATCCCAGCAAAGGGGGCTAATAAGCAAAAACCGATAACCTCACTTCTCTTAGAGTGCATCAGGAGAAAGAGTAATGGAGATCGCATATCTTGATCCCTCAAAAGATAGAAAAGGATATGTCCCCTACAGATTATACGGTGACGTAGGTCACAATGGGAACGTCATCTGAGATCCTTCAAGGAGAGGCCCTATCTGCGGTGGATGCCCTTTGCAAGAAACTTCAAGAAGCAAAGGAAGAGAAGAGGTTGTTAAAAGAATAGAATAAGCATCTTCTCCACGCCCTGCAGAAAATGGGTAGTGCACCTCCTACAACTGCCACTGAAACTCCTGAGGTCCTTAGTCAGGATAAGATAAACGAATACACCAATATTGGTGAATAAGGCATGGCAGTATCCACCTGGAGAGACCATATCCTCAAAGACAGTGAGAAAGTAATTGTCAAGTTCACCAAGTTATATCAGAACATTGGTCAAGATGAACAAGGAACTCCAGGCGATTGTAGGACCTATCTCCAAAGAGTTGGACCATGCTAGGTTACAACATGAGACATTCTAGAAGATGCTCAACTGCTCAGTCGATGATTTAGTAAAATTCGAACGTTTTCGATCACCCCAGGGTACCCAGGAAAATCCTTGATGTTTTGGACTACCGGGTCGATCATATGGAATTTGTCCTAGAGAAGATAGACAGGGACAAGGAGGAAGCCCTAGATGCGATGCATCAAATGGAGCAAATTGTCCTAAGAATGTCTCTAGGCTTGCTCACTCCTTCTTTCGCCTTGAGGAAGGCAGATGAAACTATTCGGATCTTCAAGGAAATCATCTCGCAAGGGCTAGGGCCAGAAGTCACTTTTAACACTGAATCCATCAATAACCTTCTGGCCTGCCACGATTTTGTGGGGTACCTGATGGAGGAAGGTAATGAATATTTCAAGCTCCCCGAAAAACTCAGAGATGAGCGAGAGACTTGCGAGGTCATCGGCGATCATACCAAGGGTCCTTCCCAGGATTAACTTCAGCTGATGGGCAGTAAATTCATGGAATACCGGGCTCAATTCCACATTGTCTCTCCTTAGCAGAAGCAAGATACTCCCTTCCATCCATGAGATGACGATGAATAGCCTTCTTCCTCTTGGTTTTCTTTTTGTAAATATCTAAAAGTATGTTGGCACAAATGATGACATCATCCATGTTGCACCATGGGATGTTGTCATCCACCAAGTTGCCCAAAGTCAATAGTTGACTTTTAGATATTTTGTGAATATGTTTGTAGTTAGTTGTTGGTTTCTTTTTTGCCTTCTCTCTTCTCCTTCTTCTAAATATACTTTGGATACTTGTTTTATTCGAAGTGGTGGACACTTTTTAGATAAAAAATAGAAGTGAGAAGAAAAGGCTTTGTAATTTTGTAACAAAAGAAAAACATAATACAAATATTAAGAATTTTTGCTGAATATGTGTGTCATGGGCATCTGATCTTTCTTATGTCAAATCTATTCATTTATTCTGTTAGATATATCTCTATTTTTTTTTGTCATTTGTTCATTAGTATTGCTTTGTTCATTTATACAAGTAGGTTTGGCTCCATTTATTACCAATCCCAAAACATAGACCTTCTGACCTTTCTGCTTTGGAATTCATTTCTTTTCTCCCTTCAGATCTATCTTACCTTTGTATTTTCCTTCTTTCCTTTCTTCTCATAGTCAGAAAACACCCCAACTAGGATGAGATCCCAAACCCCCAAAGGTGGAATATTGTGAGACTTTAATAAATTCTTGCTGGTAGAATAGTAATAAACCAGTTTCGCTTTATTGACTTAAAGAGGGGCTATGCCCTGCACACTTATGGCATGTCTATCCATAGATCTGCCCAAGCGACAGATTTTTGGACTAACAGGCATAAAGGATGAAAAGTGAATGTGGTAAGATTCATTTCAGATTTAAACCCTCAATAATGGAGAATGAACTTTGGAAGTAGATTGCATCATAGGGTAATGACGATACAATGCATGTATCAAAAGGTTTGAAACTGCATCGAGATATGTGGTCATGAACTAAAGAGTGTTAAGTGTGATAGCAGATGCTAAAGACAACTTCTAGGAGTGGAAGGTGGAGAAGTAAGCATGATGCCCTCTGAGTGTATGACTTAGAGAAAGGTTAAGTAAATTCATCTTTAATATCATCAATGTCAAGGTCATAATCGATAAGATCTGGATTAGAGAATTGGTAAGAACTAGTGTGAGATTGAGCATATAAATATCTTGTGGGGCATAAATTATACATGTCCATAGCATATTCTTCATCAGTAAAAGGAGGTTGAGGAAAATCATGAGCATACCAACGAGTTCTATTTTGAGTATAGCCTAAGAATGAATCATTGTAAATAGAGACGTAGCCAAAATGCATAGGAAATGTGATATCGGTATGATTGGGATCTAGTGTGCCTCTATTGTAATCAAGAAAGGACTGGTCAATTGTGAGTGGAGAGGAATGAGGAGTGTATGCAAGGAATACTAATAAATGGAAGAACTGGAAGCCATAAGTAACAATAACAAATATGCATCCATGATATAGGTGAGGAGAGTGAGGTAGGGGGAAGGAGATCGATGAGTGTGAATCCTAAGTGTTCTAATCCATCATGCATGCAAATAGTCTCAGAGTAAGTAGGGTCGAATGGAATATGAGGCCAATAAAATTTACGAATGAAGAGAGTGCGTGTGAAAGGATTAGGGTGTGACACAGATTGATTTTGGGGGGATGAAGTAGATGACGAGGTGTCCAATGTATGTATAGTCCCTTGAAAATGTAGCATGACATTATTAGAAATAAGGCATTGTTTGAATTAATATTCAATAGGGCCAATAGTAACAAAATTATTCTGGAAGTATGATTCATTTATTTCAATACGAGTAAAGTCAAGATTGTGCAATGGGTCATCGTTAATCTCTACAACATCAACCTCATCATCAGAGTCATCAGTGTTGACATCATCTATTTGGATAGCATCGTTAAGGAAATTGGTAGGAGTGGAGCCAGGTGTAGAAGTGAGAGGAGCCATAATAGGTAGAGTACTGGTAGCCATAGAGTTAGACATAGTAGGTGACAGGATATCAATAGTATGAGTAGGAATGGACAGAATGCATGTAGAGGTAGCAGGAGTATGAGTGCTAGATTGATCAACATTATATCTAATAATATTGCAATATGGAATAGGCTGCGATGGAGGAATGGACATGGCGGTGACAGGGTCTATACGACAAAACTTGAATGGTTCAAGGTCAATAGAAATGGTATGTTCATATCCATCATGTAGGAATTTAACGCACCGATGAACAATGGAGGGAACCACATGCATTACAAAAATTCATGGTCTACCATGTAAACAATTGAACTAAAATGAGGCATCATAACAAACAATACAGTAGGAACAATTTTAGGCCCAAATTGTAGAGGTATGGTGATAGTGCCCATGGATGTGTGAGTAATGGATTAGCAACGAATGACTTGAGAGGATTTATTAATTAAATCATTAGTAATGCCCATTTTCTTGAGGAGGGAGAGAGCACATAGATTTATAGCAGATCCATTATCAATGAGTACATGATTAATACATATGGCTCTAATAATAGTGGTGATAAGAAAAGGTGCAAAGGGGTTATCAACACCAGAGGGAGGGATATCCTCATTGTTAAAATATATAGCATGTGGTAGATTTTTTAGGGATTTAATGAGGTGAGTAAAGACAATAGGTGAATTATTTCTTTTAATGTGAGTGGAACAAAGGGAGGCCTCTAATGTATGATGACAATCGGGTGCACTACACAAGAGATCAGAAAGAGTGATTTTAACAAGTGTATTCTTAAGTTGCTCAATGATGTCATAACCTTTAGAGGTGGTGGTGGGAACTATATAAGTAATAAGTGGTGGAACAAAGATAGGTGAATAAGTAGGAGGACAGGTGTGGCAAGTGGTAACTACATTAATGATTGGGTTAGGTATTGAAGTGATGAAGTGAAGAGGATGTTGAGTACAAACTTGCATAAAATCAATAGCAGTAGAAGTCATGCCACAAACCTTGGTTGGAGTAAAATAAGGATATGAGGATTGATCCACGAAATCAGAAGAAGGAGAGATATTTCAATACATTCTCATAAGGTAGGGTTTGAGCGAGTTGGGTTCACCAAAAGATTTAAGTTAATTTGAATTAATTAATTAAATCTAGATATTGCATATTCATTTACTATATGGATGATGTAAAAATGTTTAAATATAATAATGACACAAGCAAATAAGCATGTAAAGTATGAAATCCTAAGCAAGGAGATGAGATAAGAAGACATAGCTTATATACGTGTAATCTAGAAGTGATACGAGTAGGGAGAAGTGTTGGATATGATATAAGAATCATCGTTTATGACATTTGGAACTCATGGACAAGGCTGGGTAGGGGCGTCCATATTAGGATAGGGGCACTCACAAAAGGAAAAGGGCATCTGACACTGATGACTGGACATGGGTGCCCATGACAACGTAAAATCTCTAGATCTGGTTTATGTTGTGTCGCAAGGGTGTCACAATTATTACATGTTTATCACTTGATGTTCACACTATGGTCGTTGAAGTTACATATAACCTGCAAAAGAGAAATTCATCTACACAATCCCACAAACCACATCAAACCTAGAAAAGAAAATGTAGAATAGGGAGTCATAATGACCCCAACGGTCACCCCGAGAGTAAACTTAAGACTGAGTGTTGCACTAGTCGATCTTGTCCCTACTAGAAAAATATGTCCAATGGGGAATAAAGGTCAATTGATCGTCTAAAAAGGTCTACCCAGGAGATATAAGTTGGTTTTTTCTAAAAATGGTAGTCCTTTAGGTGTTTTAGTACTTGAATGAGGGATTACAAACATTAGGATAATTAATTTGAGCTATGTTTGTGCGTGCAATTCATATATAATGGATATAAGTCAAAATAACTTTATCAATTTCCAAATTATAAAATTTGGGTGTGTATATATTGTTATAACCATTCCTCATATGTATATAAAATAGTGTAATGAGAGTGTGCATATGTAAACAAATTAACAAATCCATATAATTATATCATTAAAAACCGAATTCTCAAATCCCTTAGGGTAATCTTTTTTTTAATCTTTTCTTATTTTCACCATTATAATATATTAAATATTGAAGTTAACTTGAATTCTAAAAATGGGGATTAAAAATATACCAATGAATGATGAAATCATACACCATATTCTCCACCAAAAATAAGCAATATAAAATATTGTGTGTTTTGTGTTGTATTTGTGTGTGTCACATAGGTCACTAACACAAATTCTTACACAATTACATCATGTTTTAGTGTCAAATGATAAAAATAATGATTTGACAAAGATTCAAATTAGAGAGGTTCACAAACCTGACACAAATGGTGATGTACTTTACCAACAATGAATTACTCTTATGTACTTGGCATTAGAACTATTTTTAATCTCATCTTTATCGCTAGATTTGGCATTTAACCCAAAATCTTGACATACTTAGCCTAAAAGAAAAAAGTAACATAAATTAGTGTCAAAAGTTATGAAAAATATTTTTTTCTGATACAAACTATGATGCTAAATGATAAACTCTACTACTGGCACTTTAAAGTTGTTTACATCAGATAATCTAAAATATTACAACCCTGACATAAATGGTAACGTACTTTAGCATCTAAAAATTACTTTGATGCACTTGGCATCAAAACTATTTTTAATCTTGTGGTTGCCCCTATGTTTGGCATTTAACCCCAAACCTTGATGTACTTTGTGTCAAAGAAAAAATTAACAAAAATTAGTGTCAAACACTAAAAAATCCTTTTTTGTGACATAAAATGTGACACTAAATACTCAAACTCTATTAGTGGCACTTTTAATTTGTTTGCATAAGAAAATATAAAATATTAATCTCTTGAAGACAAACAATATCTAAGGCTCCTAATCACTAACATGCAACCTAACAAAAAAAAATCTCGAAGTCTCTATTATTAGGAAATAAGGGATAAAATATGTGGAATAATCCCTCATGGAATCGCAACAGTAGAAACTAAAATGTAGAAAATATTACAAATCTCAAATAAAAGTGCAGAATAAAATAACACAACACAAAGAGACAACATTTAACGTGGTTCACCCAATTTGGGCTACATCCACAAAGAATCACTTGCTCAGATTTTATTATAAGCCACCGTTCTCTCAATACAATACCCAGATCTGTTTGGAGTTGTGCTCAACAAACTCTACAGAATTCACACCCGAATTCAAAACACATATGCAATGTTACATTATCCTACCATATGCATAAAACCATATAAGTAGATAACTGCTTAAGCAGTTTTACAAAACCATGGGTAAAAACTATCCCATAAACCTATCGGTCAAAATCCTGCCCATATAAGAAAAGCACATTTCCCGGTATATCGGGCACGTTTTAAGGCCCAAAAAAATTTTCTCACATGAAAACAGGTTCCACAACCTAACATCTATAAGACCATGCTCATTCCAAGAAGGAATATTTGTGTAGAGGAATCTTTCATGAATACTTATCCCTTCCCATTTGTGGAATTTTCTACCACAAAAATTGATTACCAAGAAATGCTTGTTAGTAAGGACATCAAAAATTAATAAATAAAATAGAGCATTGCTTGCTCCCATTATCTCCACTCAAAGAAGCATTGTCATTAGGAAGTGATATTTGAGACCAAGACTAAAGAGTAGAGGAATCATAGAAGTAGTCTCAAACACTTGAAATGTTATCTTAATGGCTTGGGGGGGGGGGGGGGGGGGGGGGGGGGGGGGGGGTCTTTATGGTATGATGCCAAACATAGAACCACTAGAATCATCTTTCTTGTAACACTAGCGGATGTAATGCCTACTTTCTAGGATTTTTACATGCCACCACAACTCTTTTACTATTGATAGTAGTCCAAACTTCTTTTTTTCGATATTTCAAGGATCATCATTAGTCTATTTGGGTTTACGGGGGACCGTAAGTAGATAATCACATATCTTGTGGCCGAGAAATTGACATTGAAATTAAATATTAGGAAATGTGTTGTAGAAAACTTCTAGAGTAAAACACTAGGAATCAACTTGAATATCAAAATATTCTCTAAAGTTTTTTGTAAGGTCAACCTCTACACACTTGATTATTTAGTTAAATTGAGTAAAAATCACCAGTGTCATGAAAAATGACATGACCAAAGTGTTTAACTACCCGGTCAGGGAAATCTCATAACGAGACCAAAAGATTTGACAACTCAACCCACATTAGAACCTTGAGAGAGCCCTACTATGGAATGATAAACATTCAATACTATGATAATTAGACCTTCAAGGTACTCCATATAAACCAACAAGACATTCAAAATCACTTGCACGTGTTACAATTCTTGATGAAAGAAAACAAATAAAAAACACTAGGTCAAGTTTTAAAGCTAATAAAGCTTAACCTCGTATGACTTGTAAGCGTACTTGCCCACAATGTGGGAGATTTCTTAAAGGCAATAAATCTTACATAATATGCAATGAGGATATTATTCTCCTATCATTTGTGAATGAAAAAAAACAACATTAAGAGTCTAAAGAACATTTGAACACTAAAAGGAATTATCTAAATCATTATCTCGTCGTAGACATTAGGTATAAACTTTCACACTCACTTTGGTGCCATGCCCCTTGCCTTCTACAAGCATAATTGTAATATGACCCCACCCCTACCAGCTCATATTTTCTTATCTTATCTATATGGGGCCCTATCTTGAGTCCTATTAGGACATTTGTTACTAAAAAGGTGTTATGCGTATGTTAATTCAATTTGAGATGGATTGGATGTCTGTTTAGGGTAAATCAAGGGGGTTAGTTTAGATCTATACTTAGATTCAAGAATTAATATTAAAATCTCCAACTAAAAATGGTATGACCATGTAAGACATGCAATAAAACCCTAAACATAGGTTATACACACACAAAACCCTAAGAAACTAGGCTAAAATATAATTTAAAAGAAAACTTTTTTTTTAAATTATCTTTTTATTTTTATTTCGTTGGCCTATACACCTCATTGATCTAAGCTCTCGAAAGGAAGGTTATAAGTTTGAATCACGTAGGAGGTGGGATATTTATGCATTAAAATGTGAGCAGAAATAGGTTCCTTCTACATACTAACAGATACGAAGTAGTCTCATAAACTACCTTGTAAAACTATATATATCATATTTAAAGGTACATCTTACATACTCGAAATAGAATGAGATCCCATATAGTTATATTAATGACCTTGTAAACCTAAAACAAAGTACCCCACATCACATACCTTTCCTTTCATATTTTAAAAATAAAAAATAACATTTGCAACATTTTTTTCTTAGTAGGAAAATATTAACACAAACTTCTTTTCATTGACCTTCATACCATCTATGCAATTTCCCACATACACATATATAAACCTACAAAACCCTAAAACCCCAAAAATGTGAGAACAACTCGGAAACATTACCGGAGTTGTTCTCACTTGAATTTAATTCTCATGAACTATTTTAGAACCCAACCCTAATTATTTACATGTTATAATAGTAGAGGACCATGAAGAGATCATCCTTCACATTTCAACTATAATTTTCTATCTCATTTAAAAATCTCAGGTTCTCTCTGAACATATTAGTCTTTTTTTTTTCGAAAAACTACAACATTTTCCAAAACCCCATATATTTTTCTTTCCAAAACCTAATCTTTTTGTGTTAAAAATCTTAGTCCTTTAAATGAATATAGTAGCAGGCTCATGTGAAAGATACATATTGGGATGGAGCCTTGATAAAAATAGGAGGAAAAAAAACAAAATCAATGAAGAAGATAAACTAGAAGAAGAACTGGGTCATTCCCTAAACCCTATTTTCACCTACCCTGCACACTCGAGTCCCATCAAAACCCTAGCCATGGCAGGACCTATGCTAGTATAATGTGGCATGGATGACACCTTCAAGATATTTGATATGGCCAAGTACATTGAATGGGGCTCACTCCTCCAACACAGTGGTACAATAACAAGCCTTTGTTTTTATGGAGACGAGTGTTATGGTAATAATTCTAACAGTATTTCTTACCCTAGAAATTTACTAAGTGGATCTCTGGATGGCACAATTTGTATTTGGGATTCTGATATGTGGGTCCACTTGAAGACCATGAAATCCCATAAGAAGGGTGTCAATGATTTGACCATACACCCTTCTAGGAGATTGGCTCTTTGTTGGCAGGGATTGTCATTTGAACATGTTTAATTTAGTTAAGGGAAGATGCATATTTACTTCAAAATTGTAGGAGGATACTGTTGTTGGATTTAATTATAATATCGTGGACAGTTATTCTATGGCTATTGAAAATATGGTATCAGTTCACAATGCAAAAGATTCAAAGTTGTTATTGTAGACACTAAAATTAGGTCACACTCCCCTTTGGTCCCTCGACGAATAAGCACCCTTCATCACATTCACCTAGCCATGCCCTTTCACCTCACTAATATTAATTTAATTAATTTAACTAAATTAATTCATTATCCTCACTATATTTATTATTTAAATATCTTATTTTAAATAATATCCACACATATAGTTCACTTAGACACCTCACCAATCCAACTCAACCTAAGACCTATTCTTAGTAAGTTGCCATAACTAAGACTTACCCAAACCCTAAAAATCAATGCCTACATTCCCTCTAACCACATTCTCGCATGCTTACAAGAGGCTCTTAGTCTAATCCATGGGTTAACAACATGAAATCCGAGGAAATCAAGAGGATCTCCCTAGTTTAGTAAACCTAGGAAATCTCGCCTTGACCGACGTCGGTTGCCCCTAACCGTCGCCGGTTAAGCCAGAACCGCCATAGGTTACCCTTTTAACCCCAAAACAACCTTATTCTCAAGGTTGGAGGTTAAAAGAATAAGGTTGGAAAACATTGGTAGAAAGCTGATGAACATTAACACGTTCCAGAGAGAACACGCGTGTAAGGAAGGAGATCAAGCATCTTTTCCTGCACAACCATCCTAGTCAGGATCTGATCTAACCAAGCAAAGAGGAATGTATATGCATCCCATGCAGAAGCTTTCTTTCAGTTGGTGATCACTTGTAGCATTCAAACCTCTCATCATCACCTCCATCCCTCACTCACAGGAATCCAGGATCAAAATTCAAGTAAGTATAGTGTCATACTTCTCTGTTTTATTTCATTTCATCATTATTTTATCATCTATTGTTTACCTACCCACCTATTGACCTTCTCCAACACTTCCACCTCCATATACCCATTAAAATCTCACCAAATCCTACCCAAGTCACCCAATACCTCATCCCGAATAACAAAATCCTTTGTGCAATCACAAAGGAGACCCAAAGCTTGTTCTTTGGCATTCTCAGATTTCCATAGTAACTGATACCAGTTGCACCTAACCATCATCAGTCACCCCTTACTGACATCGGTCTCTGTATTTTCCCATACATCCTAGAACAAAGACCTACCCACTTGATTTCACCTCACCCTCATCTACCTGTGATTTACCTGAGACCTATGTTAGACCTGTAGAGACCCAGAACCTGTTACTTGACCTTTGGATCCTATTCTAGCCTAGCCTGTTAGATTAGATATATTTCTTATTGTATTTTAAGTGAGATACCTAAATCATTTCGAATTACAAAAGGATTTACTTTATGTACAGCATTAAATTGTTTAAAACATTGGACTGACAGCCATCTAAGAAGTATCGCACTTCCCAGATCTAGCATACGCTACACAGTTCACTACCCATATTGTTTAATTCCTTTTAGTGGTCTTTCTTTTCATTACAGGTAGTTCCTCCTAGCCAAAAGGAAGTTCTCACAATCAGTTGTGGATTCAGAAGTCATACGCGCACAACAACCCATCAACCAGCATTTGAACAGGTATTCCTCCTACGCCCGTTACCCTATTTTTTTCGTCAATACTTCAAAGAAATGATCTAGAATTAGGTGAAACAGTTATATTCTCTGCAACATGGAAAAAGGGTGAATTGCCTTGCTCCATACAAGGTATGTTTAAATTTTTAATTTGAGTTTGATTTGTATCTAAATAAAGAGAAATTAGTTTTCTTCACTTTTTAGCTTGTTAAATCTTAAGCTATTTTGGTTTGGTAAATCTTGGGTCACCTTTCAAGTGTCTCCCATGACACATGATACCCTTGGACCAAAGGCAAATATTTTGATTTTAATGAAAACTTTGATTTATGAGAAATCATTATTAGATAACAACAATGTAAAATAGCAACACCATTTAAATTAACATCAGACCAATTAATAATCATTAAATGAAATGTGATTCCCATATTCCATAGTTACTAGGAGACATACATGAGGATACAACGGGAAAGTACTTGGAAAATGGAAAAACATATATAGATATGTAATTATATATAACCTAAGAAAAATATTGATAATTTTTAAAAATAAAGATATTAGATGTGAGACAAGAAAATTATATTTATATTTCATCATATAGATGTAAGACAAGAAAATTACTTTGATATTTCATCATATATATTGTCAATAGTACAACATATATTTTAAAAAAATTAAATGCCACTGAAGTTCAAGTCTCTCAGATGAGTACCAACAAGTACTAGTCTCAAAGAAATGTCTATGCTGGCAAGAGACTAACCTTCGTGCAACACTAGAATGTTTTCACATTGTGAGAGTTGACTTTTAATCTTTCCCTTTTTGAAAAAATAAGAATACATAGGTTATCGGATTTTTTCTGATCAAAATTAGTAGCTAAAGATCAAACCTAATTTTTTCTGTTATATCTAGATGTTTAACTCTTTTGTGTTTTATGCATGTAATTGGGTCTTCCTGTGTTGTGATCTTTGTGGTCCCATAGACTGCTTTGGTCTAACGAATGCTAATAAATCAACTTTAATTAAATACCATCTCATAATTTCAATATCATCACACAACCAACTTATCTATCCCAATTATTAAGAGATTAAAACCACTTGTGAAGACAAGGCTATCACTACAACCTAATTTTACTTGTTTTCCTCTTTGTAGTTATAACTAAAATAAATTGGTGTCACTACAATATTTTTACATCATATGATTAATTGTTTCCATTCAATAAAATTTTAATTGGTTTTTTTTCTTCTAATAGAACTTGTGATACAATTTATTATTCCATCACAAGTTTTCCTAAGGTTTCTTTAGGTCGAATCAAATATTTCTTATTTTTTGTTTAGTTGCAATTGATTTGGGTTACCCCTCCATTATAATTTACAAGAATTCATAGATAGTTGGTAATAAAGCTATCTATTTTTTTCCCTTTTAAAGAAACCAACAAAATATCCCATCTATATTTTATGTTTACTTGGATTTCACCCTCATTAATTCCTTTATAAGCACAAAGTTCTTCCTTCTCAAATCCAAAAAAATGTAAAATTCAAAATTAACTTCCAACAAAAATTGTGCAACTGATTTATTTTAATTTTATCGAATTAATTAAATCTAAATATTGCATAGTCACTTATTGTATGAATGATTTATAAATGTTGAAATACAATAATGGCACAAGCAAATAAGCATGTCAAGTATGAAACCCTAAGAAAGGAGATGAGATAAGAAGTCTTAACTGATATACGCACAATCTGGAAGTGATCTGAGTAGGGAGAAGTGTTAAATAGTATGTAAGTAGTGTCGTATCTGACCTCTGTAAATTATGGAACTCACGGAAAAGGATTGACAGGGGTGTTCCTAGTAGGACAATGGCATTTAAGCATTGATGATTGGATCTAAGTGACCGTGACCACGTAAAATCTCTAGATATAGTTTTTGTTGTGTTGCAAGGGTTTCACAATTATTCCCTGTTGATCACCTAATGATCGCACTATGGTTTTCGAAGGTGCATGTAACCTACAAAAGAGAAATTCACCTACACAAGCCCAAAAACCACATCAAACATAAAAAGGAAAATGCATAATGGGGATTCATACTGACCCCAATAGTCGCCCTAAGAGTGAATTTATGAACAAGCATTGCACTACATCTCATACTCCATGTAGTTCTTGTGAATCTGTCTAGAAGTTGTGCCCTAGGATGTCCTAGTGCAAGTTGCACTTGATAATGGGATGTAGCTAGAATGTAGCAATGTAGTAGAATGTGTGGAGGGAATAGAATTAACTTCCCCTTACTATGCTATGTATGCATTCACTTGTCCCTTGAATGAATGTTAGATGAATGCCTTGGAGTGCTTTAGGTGCCTTGTGAATGCAAGCTTAGGTGATGATAATAATGCTTGGTGTTTGGCCCTCATTTTGAAAACATAACTATGTATTTATATGATTCCCTTGTTTGAATTTTTTAATTGACAACTGGAAGGCTAATCCATAAGTGAAAAATATGTGCAAAAGATAAAAGATACCAAAAGGAGTGAGTAAGGTGAAAAAGGGTTAGGGGCTCCCAGAGGGGACAAGAACGCCTGGGTGCTTCTGTCCTAGCTCAGAAATGGTGTCTGAAGAAATGAAAGATAAATAAGTAAAGTTTTGACTGGGTTGTAGGGTGTGTAAGACCAAGTAGATAACAAGAGACAAATAAAAGAGGCTAAAGATAGTTTTCTTTCTTAGGAATCATATAAATGATAATATACTTCTAGGACCTAGAAATGTACCCAAGTGCGTGATTTTGTGTCTACATTTGCCCCCACTTTACGTTGTTGAGTGAATACTTGATAACATAAAGTAGATAAAGATGTGTACCTTATGATCTTATAGAGTGTGTGGTGAATAGTGTGCCAAGTGGACAAGTGAAGCATAAAATGATTGCAAAGTGAAGCATGGAGACTAGGATATGAAAGTGACCCTAGGGGTGAAGCATAGGCATTACTTGTACATGTTGTTGTAGTCTCCTTATTGTTGCATATTATGGACGAGCATGTAAAAGAAGAGTAAAAGAGTAGTCAAAGTCTTGTATGAAAAATCTTAGCAAAGTGTGCAAAAGTTGGTAAAAGTAATAGTAAGGAAAGTATGCACTTGATGTAAAAGAGTGTAAAGATAGGAATGTGTCCTGAAATGTTGTGAAGAGTGAGTTTTTTGGGCCTGTCAAAATGCAATTTTTTTGGGGTGATCTCATGCCAAGAGTGAGTTTTTTGTGTGATATCATGCCAAAGAGAAAACATTGGGAAGAGAGGTCTAGTATTACTCTCCATCCAGTACTCTGCCCAATAAGCACCATTGTAGATGGTGAGTCCCTGATTTATTGATGTTGTCCCGATTTGTTCTGAATTAGTTTCGAGTTGTACCAATTGAATGAGATAGAATGATTTTTGTACTTGAAGGATTGTGTTTGTAACTATAGAACTATTCCAAAGGCTTCTGTGAACTATGTTGAATTGAGAAGATGATTGTATGTGTCCCCAGTACATGAGTGCCCAGGGGAGGACATCGGCACCCAGGTGCTACTGTCTGATGTTGGGCACTAGTGTCTATATTGTGTTGAAGACCCAAGTAAGGTTTTGGTTTGTTCTGTGACTACATTTTTTTGTTTCTGTAATGTATCTCTAAGTTGGTGTAGGGGTTATTTTTTTCACCCAATGTATGCCCCCTTTGTTTTGGGTGGATGCAACATCAATAGGAGAATGTGGCGTAAATGAGAGGACTTGATGCTAAGCTTAATTATATAGTTGTAGGGGGTAGGGGATGTGCATGGTAGAAACCAAGGCACATGCAAACAAAGTGGCTAGACTAACATGTATTAAGAAAAAATTAGAAAGCGTGCAATAGAAAACAATGTAACAAGTAAGTGTGTAAACAATGTGGGCCGTAAAAAGCGGGTTTAAAACATGGAACATCGTCCACAATGTCACAAGATAATCAGGACTGAAATGACCATCAACAAGCAAACAAAGATCAAATAAGACATAGGTAAAATCTCGCAAACAATAACATACAAGTAGAAAGCAATGACAAGCAAAGTGTATCAGATAACCATGATGGAATATAGTCCTGAAAAGAAAATTTTACACATAAAACACTCGTTAGCATCTTGAAAGGATAAAAAATATGTCAAGACATGCATGTATTAATAGAAAATAATGTGTTATTAATAATAAAAGGTAGTGTATGATGAAATAATAACACCTGTAATGTGTGAGAGTAGGAAATATAGATGCCCCCAAGAGCCTCGATGGGACTGGCAAAGGATATAGTGACGAGAATCATTATAGAGTGGACACTCTGAAAGAGATCTCTATTCACTGCAAAAGACGGAGTGAACGTGCATGTGTGTATATAGTAAAATAATGACATAATGAGTATCTAAATAACATAGTAAGCAAAGTATATCATGTAAGTAGTATAAACAAGCAAGAGTAAGTGCAACCAAGATATGCAAATGTAGTGTATGAGTATGATGGTATGTAATGTGTGAATGTGATAGGAGCAACATGCCCCCCAGTGAATGTATATGAGTATGAGATGAGGTTAATTTATAAAATACCCCTCAACAATCAAGAATGAACCATAGAACAAGAGTATGGCATCAGGAAATAGTTTTAGAATGTGTGCTAGAAATATAGATCATGAGGCATAGAGTGTGAAAAGTGAATGAGGTGAGGTTCATTTCAGATTTAAACCCTTAGCAATTGAGTATGAACTGTAGAGATAGAGTGCATCATAGGGTAATGACGATACAATGCATGTATCAAAAGGTTTGAAAGTTCATAGAGATATGTGATCATGAAGAACAAAGCGTTAAGTGTGATAGTAGATACTAAAGACAACTTGCAGGAATGGAAGGGGGAAAGAAATCATGATGCCCCCGAGTGTATGATGTAGAGAAAGGTTAAGTAAATTCATCTAGAAGATCATCAGTGTTAGGGTCATAATCGATAGGATCTGGATAAGAGACTTGGTATGAAATAGTGTGAGGTTGAGCATATAAAGATTTTGTGGGGCATAAATTATACATGCCCATAGCATATTCTTCATTAGTAAAAGGAGGTTGAGGAAAATCCTGAGGATACCAACAAGTTAGATTTTGAGTATAGCCCAAGAATGAATCATTGCAAATAGAGATGCAGCCAAAATGCATGGGAAATGTGATATCGGTATGATTGGGACCCAGTATGCCACCAATGTAATCAAGCCAAGACTGGCCAAGTATGAGTGGAGAGAAACAAGGAGTAGGTACAAGGAATACTAATAAATGGAAGACGTAGACCCCATACGTAACAATAACAAATATACATCTATGATATAGGTGAGGAGAGTGAGGCGGGGGGAGAAGATTAGTGAGTGTGAATCCTAAACGTGATAATTCATCATGCATGTAAATAGTCTCAAAGTTAGTAGGGTCAAATGGAATATGAGTCCAATAAAAGTTACGAATGAAGAGAGTGCATGTGAAAGGATCAGGGTGTGACATAGAGTGATTTTGGAGAGATGTAGTAAATGGGGAGTTGTCCAATGTATGTATAGTCCCTTGAAAATGTATCATGGTATTAGTAGAAGGAGGGGGTTGTTTGAATTAATATTCACTAGGGCTAATAGTAACAAAAGCATCCTAGAAGTATGATTCATTTATTTCAATAGGAGTAAAGTTAAGATTGTGCAATGTGTCATCATTAATCTCTGCAACATCAACCTCAACATCGGAGTCATCTTTGCTGACATCATCTATTTGGATAACATCGTCTAGGAAATTTTTAGGAGTGGATCCAGGTGTAGAAGTGAGAGGAGCCATGACAGGTAGAGTAGTGGTAGCCATAGAGTTAGACATGGTAGGTGGTATGATATCAATAGTATGAGTAGGAATGGACAAAATGCATGTAGAGGTAGCTGAAGGACTAGGATTGATAGATTGATCAACATCATATGTATAAATATTATAATATGGAATAGGATGTGATGGAGGAATGGGCATGGTGATGACAAGGTCTATACGATAAAACTTGAAGGGTTTAGGGTCAACAGAAATGATATGTTCATATCCATCATGTAGGAATTTAATGTTCACACCGATGAACTGTGAAGGGAACCACATGCATTACATGAATCCATGGTCTACCAAGTAAACAATTGAGCTAGAATGAGGCATCGATAACAAAGAATACAATAGGAACAATTTTAGGCCTAACTTGTAGAGGTAGGGTGATAGTGCCCATGCATGTGCGAGTAGTGGAATCATAGCTGTAAATGACTTGAGAGGATTTATTAATTAAATTGTCAGTAATGCCCATTTTCCTGAGGAGGGAGAGATCACATAGATTTATAGCAGATCCATTATCAATGAGTACACACTTAATACAGATGGTGCCAATAATAGCGGTGATAAGAAAAGTTGTAAAGGGGTTGTCAGCACCAAAGGGAGGGATATCATCATCACTAAAAGATATAACATGTGGTAGATTTTTGAGGGATTGAATGAGGTGAGTAAAGACAATAGGAATTATTTATTTCAATGTGAATGGAACAAAGGGAGGCCTCTAATGTATGACAAAAATCAGGTGCACTACGCAAGAGATCAAAAAGAGAGATTTTAACAAGTGTATTCTTAAGTTGATCAATGATGTCATAACCTTTAGAGGTGGTGGTGGGAATTGTATAAGTAATATGCAATGGAATAAA
This sequence comes from Taxus chinensis, assembly GCA_019776745.2. Lineage (NCBI taxonomy): Eukaryota > Viridiplantae > Streptophyta > Pinopsida > Cupressales > Taxaceae > Taxus > Taxus chinensis. The sequence goes on from CM034153.1 coordinate 497,568,730, forward strand.
TATAGGGGAATGAGTATAAGGATGAATGCGGTGAGTGGTAACTACATTGATGGTTGGGTCAGGCATTTAACTGATGAAGCAAAGAGTATGTTGAGTATGAACTTGCATAAAATTAGTGGAAGTAGCAGCCATGCCACAAACCTTGGTTGGAGTAAAATAAGGATATGAGGATTCATCCATGAATTCAGAACAAGGAGAGAGATTTCAATACATTCTCAAAAGGTATGGTTTGAGCGAGTTGGGTTCACCAAATAATTTAATTTAATTTGGATTAAATTAATTAAATAGTAAGTATTGCATAGTCACTATATGAATATACAAATGAATAAATACAATAATGACACAAGCAAATAAGCATGATAAATGTAAAACCCAAGCAAAGGAGGAGAGATAAGAAGACTTAGTTGATATACACATAATCTGGAAGTGATATGAGTAGGGAGAGAAGTGATGAATAATATGCAAACAATGTCGTAATTGATCTTTGTAAATTTTGGAACTCACAGAACAAGGCTGGGCAGGGGCGTCCTCACAATGTAGGGACAAGGGCGTCCCCTTGCAGGACAGAGGGTTCCTGACGTTGATGACTGGTGAATGGGCACCTATGAGTGTGACAAAATCTCTGGATCTTGGTTTTTTTTTTGTGTCGCAAGGGTGTCACAATTTCTCCTTATTGATCACCTGATGTTTCACATTATGGAATCGATTGCCAAGGTACCTGTAACCTGGTAAAAGATAAATTCACTCTACACAAGCCCACAAACCGCATCAAACCTAAAAAGGGAAATGTAGAATGGGGAGTTCGGAATGACCCAATGACGTCACCCTGAGAGTGAAACTTATGACCAAGTGCTACACTACATCTCATAACTCTATGTTGTTCTTGTGAGTGTGTGTAGAAATTGTGCCCTAGGGATGCCCTATGTACAAGTTGCACTGGATAGCGAGATGTAGCTAGAATGTAGTAATGTAGTAGAATGTTTGGATGAAATAGAATGAACTTCCCCTTCATATGCATTGTATGCAGATTTAATGCATCCCTTGTCCCTCAAATGGATGCTAGATGAATTCCTTTTAGAGTGCTTTAGTGCCTTTGAATGCAAGCTTAGGTGATGATAATAATGCTTAGTGCTTGGTCCTTCATTTTGAAAACATAACTATGTATTTATATGATTCCTGTGTTTGAATTTTGTAATTGACAACTGGAAGGCTGACCCACAAGTGAAAAAGATGCCCAAAATATAAAAGAGACCCAAAATGAGCGAGTAAGATAAGAAAAGGGTCAGGGGCACCCAGAGGGACATAGGAGTGGCTAGGCACTGCTGTCTTGGTTGGGTGCTGGTGTCTAAAGCCATGAAAAGATAAATGAGTAAAGTTTCAAATGGGCTGTAGGGTGTGCAAGACCAAAGTAGCAAAGAAAGAGATTCAAAGAAAAGAGGCCAAAGATAGTTGTCAATAACTAGTTTTCTTTCTTAGGAATCATGTAAATGCTATTATGCTTTTAGGACCTATAAATGTACCCAAGTGTGTGATTTTGTGTCTATAACAACATCATAATAATGTATTGGTTCTTGTAATGAATGAATCTAAGCTCAAATACATAAGAGGAAGATGAATTTAGACATACATGAGTGTACATGAGATATTTTGGTGCACATATTAGATAATCTGGGAGTGTGGAGATTAGAGAAGCTTCAATTCTAATACTATGACATAAAAATGCATTGGTGCAGGACCATACAACTTGTTCAAGATGTATAATTCAGTTCTACCCCTTCATACAGTCTTAGACACCTTTAGAATTGGGCTTTGAATTTTTTGGGTCTTTTGGTGGCCTAAAAAAGTACTTCATTATCAAACCCTAGTTCTTACACAGTCCCAAAACCATATGTAATCAACTGAATCATGTCAAAACCTTAACTATGGAAAGAAGGTCATTTTTTTTGTTGAAGTGCAATCCTCTCCACCTAGCATGTAACATCTATATGAATGCAATCAATCGGCAACTTGAACCACTTTGATAGTGCTTGGTATAATTTTTCTCTTGTCAAGACTTTAGACCGATTAACTTCATGTGGATTTGAGGGAAGTTAGGCTCCTTGACTTGGTTGAGTGTTTCAAAATTGTAGTAGTGTCTGCCCTAGTGGATGTGTATCAATTTTTAGTATATTTAGGGATCCTTGAGTTCCTTTTATGAGTGTTGCAAGCGAGTGTGTCAATAAAATGCCATGTGATTTTCAGGCGAGTAAATGAGGTGATATTAATTTTCTTATATAAGGTTCCAAAGATAAATTATCATGATAAGGTCAACCCAAAAGGATAAAAAATACCCAATAAATGAAATTGCATCGAAAACAAAGTTAGAGAATGTATCGATACATGACTATACATGTGGGCCATGATTAGATTATATAACTTGACCTAATTTTATGGTTTTGGAATGGGATAAGGTGAATCAAATAATAAAGTTACAATATGATGGCAAGAACTTAAAAATTGATTTCATGGAATTGTATTCATAATGTGTCGGCACATTAGTATGTGGGAATAAGAAAGTGAAGAATGAGATAGCAAGATATACTAAGTAGGGGTAAAATGTGGATGTTTTTCTTATCCAAGATTTAAAATTGTAATTAGCATTTATAAAGGGTAAATTACCAAAGTTGAGTGTCTACAATGGTGAAGACCAGGTGTTCTTAGGTAGTTTCTAAATTGTGACTAAGTGAATAAATGAGTAGGTTTGTTTTTTATTTATATGACTCCAAACGTAATATTTTACACTAATACCAGCCTAGGAGGAAAATACCAACTCATAAAAAGATGCTCGTTCACAAATTTGACTATTGGAAATTCTTGGACAAGATCGACGAGTGGGGACAAAATCCACTATTGAATCTTGTCCCTACTAGACAAATATGTCCAATGGGGCATAAAGGCAAATTGATGGTCTAAAAAGGTCTACCCAGGAGATACAAGTTGTTTTTTACTATAAATTGTAGTCCTTTAGGTTTTTGAGTAGTGGAATGAGGGATTACAAGCATGAGGATAATTCATTTGAGCTATGTTTGTGCGTGCAAGTCATATATAATGGATATAAGTCAAAAATAACTTTTATCGATTACCAAATGACTAAATTTGGCTGTGTATATATTGTTATAACCATTCCTCATATGTATATAAAATAGTGTAATGAGAGTGTGCATATGTAAACAGAGTAATAAATCCATATAATTATATCATTATAAACTGAATTCTCAAATCCCTTAGGGTAATATTTTTTTAAAAATCTTTTCTTATTTTCACCATTATAATATATTTAATATCAAAGCTAACTTGGATTATAAAAATGGGGATTAAAAATATACCAATGAATGATGAAATCATACACCATATTCTCCACCAAAAATAAACAATATAAAATATTATGTGTTTTGCATTGTATTTGTGTGGGTCACATAGGCAAATAACACAAATTCTTACACAATTGCATCATGTTTTAGTGTCAAATGATAAAAATAATGATTTGACATAGATTTAAATTAGAGAGGCTCACAACCCTAACACAAATGGTGACATACTTTAGCAACAATGAATTACTCTTATGTACTTGGCATTAGAACTATTTTTTAATCTCATCTTTGTCGCTAGATTTGGCATTTAACTCAAAACCTTGACATACTTTGCCTCAAAGAAAAAAGTAACATAAAATAGTGTCAAGAGTTATGAAAAATATTTTTTTATGATACAAACTATAACTCTGAATGATAAACTCTACTAATGCCACTTTAAATTTGTTTGCATCAAATAATCTAAAATATTACAACCATGACATAAATGGTGACGTACTTTAACTTCTAAAAATTACTTTGATGCACTTGGCATCAAAACTATTTTTAATCTCGTGGTTGACGCTAGGTTTGGCATTTAACCCCAAACCTTGATATACTTTGTGTCAAATAAAAAAGTAATAAAAATTAGTGTCAAGCACTGAAAAATCCTTTTTTGTGACATAAAATGTGACACTAAATGCTTGAACTCTATTAGTTACATTTTAAAGTTGTTTGCATAAGAAAATATAAAATATTAATCTCTTAAAGAAAAATAATATCTAAGGCTCCTAATCACTAACATGCAACCTAATAGAGAAATTTCTCAAAGTCTCTATAAGACCATGCCCATTCAAAGAAAGAATATTTATATGGAGGAATCCTCCATGAATAATTATCCCTTCCCATTTGTGGAATTGTCTAACACAAAAATTAATTACTTAGAAAAGCTTATTAGTATGGACATCAAAAATTACTAAGTAAAATAGAGAATTGCTTGCTCCCATTATCTACTCTCAGAAAAGCATCGCCACTACAAAGTGATATTTGAGACCAAGACTAAAGAATGGCGGAATTGTAGAAGTAGTCTCAAACACTCGAAATGTTATCTTAGTGGATTTTTTTGGGTTTTTTTATGGGATGACATCAAACATAGAACCACTAGAATCATCTTTCTTGTAGACTTTTTTGTTTCAATTTAAAACTAGCAGATGCAATGCCTACTTTCTAGGAGTTTTACATGCCATCACAACTGTTTTACTATTGATAGTAGTCCAAACTTCTCTTTTTTCAATATTTCAAGGCTCATCATTAGTCCATTTGGGTTTACAAGGGACTGTAATAAGATAATCACATATCTTATGGCTGAGAAATTGAAATTGAAAGTAAATATTAGGAAATGTGTTATAGAAAACTTCTAGAGTAAAACACTAGGAATCAACTTGAATATCAAAATATTCTTTAAAGTTTTTTGTAAGGTCAACCTCTACACACTTGATTATTGGGTTGAGTTGAGTAAAAATCACCAGTGTCATGAAAAATGACATGACCAAAGTGTTTAACTACCCAGTCAAGGAAATATCATAACGAGACCAAAATATTTGATAACTCAACCCACACGAGAACCTTGAAAGAGTCTTGATATGCAATGATAAACTTGCAAGACTATGATAATAAGACCCTCAAGGTATTCTACATAAACCAACAAGACATTCAAAATCACTTGCACGTGTTAAAATTCTTGATGAAAGAAAACAAATAAAAAACACTAGGTTAAGTTTTAAAGCTAATAAAGCTTAACCCCATGTGACTTGTAAGCATACTTGCCCATAAGGTGGGAGATTGCTAAAAGGTGACAAAGCTTACATAATATGCAATGAGGCTATTATTCTCCTATCATTCGTGAATGAAAAAAAAACAACATTAAGAGTCTAAAGAATATTTGCAGACTAAGAGGAATTATCTAAAACATTATCTCGTCATAGACATTAGGTACAAACTTTCACACTCACTTTGGTGTTATGCCCCTTGCCTTTTACAAGCATAATTGTAATATGACCCCACCCCTTCCCTATACAACTCATATTATCTTATCTTATCTATATGGGGCCCTATATAGATTCTTATTGGAGCATTTGTTACTAAGCATGTGTTAAGCAAATGTTAATTCAATTTGAGATGGAATGGATGTCTGTTTAGGGTAGATCGAGGGGGTTGGTTTAGATCTATACTTAGATTCAAGAATTAATACTAAAATATCAACAAAAAATGGTATGAGCATGTAAGACATGCAATAAAACCCTAAACTCAGGTTATACATACACAAAACCCTAACAAATTAGGTTAAAATACAATTTAAAAGAAAACCTTTTTTAAAAAAAATAATCCTTTTTTTTTGCCTATACACCTCATTGGTCTAATAGTGAAGATCTCATGCTCTTAAAAGGAAGGTTATAAGTTTGAATCATGTAGGAGATGGGATATTTATGCATTATAATGCGAGCAAAAATAAGTGCCTTCTACATACTCAAGGATATGAAGTAGCCTCATAAACTACCTTGTAAACCTATATATCTCATATTTAAAAGTACATCTTACATACTCAAAATAGAAGGTGGTCCCATATAATTATATTAACGACCTTGTAAACCTAAAACAAAGCACCCCACATCATAGGCCTTTTCTTTCATATTTTTAAAATTAAATACAACCTTTTCAACATTTTTTTCTTAGTAGGAAAATATTAACACAAATTTCTTTTCATATACTTATGCGGGAAAATCTATAGATGGTATGAAGGCCAAAAACTGTAAAACCCAGAAAAATGTGTTTGCCACTTGGAAACCGTACCATAGCTGTTCTCATATGAATCTAATTCTTGGGAACATTTTTAGAGTTCTTCTCATCTGACTCTAAATTTGAATCTAATTATTTACACGTTATAATAGCAACCTGGAAACCGTAGCAGAGTTGTTCTCATCGTACTGTGAAGAGAGCATCCTCCGCATTTCAACTGTAATTTTCTATCTTGTTTTAAAATCTTGGGTTCTCTCTAAAAATGTTAGTCTTTTTTATTTGTTTTGAAAAACTAGAGCATTTTCCAAAACCCCATATATTTTTCTTTCCAAAACCCAAATTTGTTTTTATTCAAAATCCTAGTTAACCTCTTGAGTTGTTTTTTATCGCAAACAAGTGTCGAGCAAAGGCCCTTATCTAGACTTTGTTTCATCCAAAGAAGTATCTTGAGTAACTTCTTAAAAATTTATACACTTGGTTCCAAGAATTCAATGCATATCATATTCTTGCCCATGTGGGAGGATGTTTTTCATACTATTTCTAAAGCTTTATTTGAAATCTTGTCAACACTAAGCCTTGTTGATATGCTAGAAGGATGTCGAACTAATGAAAATCATATATCTTGACATAATTACTTTCCATCCAAAATTGAGTCATATGGGGTAAGTTCCCTTGATATGAAGCATATTGAGTAGCTTTTGAAAAATTCATACCTAAATTGTAATGCCTATTAAATCCACACTTCCCAAAACATGCGAAAGACTATATTTTTTTTGTTGAGGGTGTAGATTACATGCTTGCTCACAACATCATGTGGGGGTTGCATACAACCTACTATGAAAGGCCATTGGTGGGAAACCTAGTGTCACAAGGACAAAGGTAAGTGACACAATTTGACACTACAAACAAAACACCCCTAAGAGGGAATGGTTCAACAAAAATTTCAAGATTAAGTGTTCTACAAGGGAACTAGCTTCAAATTAAATTCAACCAGTTAAAATTTTATTCTCATTGACACCTAATATTTTAAGGTATTTTAATATAAGTGTTATAGTCCACTAGTTTGTTTAAATAGGTAAATCAGATTTAATGAGGAATACAACTATGGTTTAAAATAAAATTAAAGATTTAAATTTATTATCTCATGTTCTCTTTGCATATTAAATCAACACTTCAATTATTTTAATAAAAGTGTTAAAGTACATTAGCTCACTACATAAATAAAAGTAATGAGAAAATTTAATAAAAGTTAAAGTAAAACTGAAAGGCTCAAGATGGAGGGTTAAATTTCATCCATTGGATCAAATTGTTCGTAGCCTTCTAATGAAGGATGCCCTAAGTCCATAACTCTAAATTCTAAGCTAAACTTTAAGGGCTTACACACCTTCTAGCATTTACACTTTTATTGTGCAATTTTGTCTTTTCATTTCTATTGTGCAAATTTGATGATAAGAAGGAGAGGAAAGGAGGCGACTTTGACATACCTTAATTATTGCCTTTGACTTCCCTTGTAACACGTTCTCTTTGCCATGGAAATCATATTTCTTTCTTAAGAAGCTAAGGTAGGGTAGATTAATATAAAA